>CM042090.1:45958771-46454820 GCA_023512835.1 Taxillus chinensis
ACACTAGTGAATTAGATTTAATATTGTATGATGGACCAAGTCTGCAACTATTAGATTGTTTATCTACCTTGATCACTTTTATTCACATGGACCAAATGGATAAAAGCCTTAAATCTATCTTAGCATGGACCAAATGTAAGATAGGTAGGAGATAATCAACATGAACATGAACTTGAACATAAATCAAGAACAAGAGCCATAACCAGACTATTACAATCGATTGGGTGGTACACATTGTGACCCTAGATCCTTAATCACTGAAATTTCTATACCAATAGCTTGCCAACATCTGATTTAATCATTTTTCGTTCAAACTATTTGTACAACAAAAATCAATTGTCCAGACATAAAATCAACTTATTAGCTTAGTGCTTGCTGCTTAACAGCATTAGCTACCTCCCTGTGGGTTTGACAACCGGAGTCTTAATACTCCATTTTATTACTTGACCAGTGCACTTGCTGCAAAACCTATACACACAATTTTTACGGGTCAAGTTTTTGGCGCCGTTGCCGGGGAGGCCGGCCAAACGTTGTTAGGACTAAGTGACATTAGGTGCTTACGTTTATTTGTGATCTGGATTTTTACTTTCTTGTAAGTTTGCTAGTACGGTGTTACCTAGTATCTCTTTGTTTTTGCTACTTTGCAGGGGTGCACCATAGGTGTTTGAGAAAATTCCTCTGTGTATGCGTCACACCAGGGGTGAGTTATTACCATACGATCCCGAAATTAAACTGACGTTACGAGAGCAGCGAAGGGCTCAGAGGGTATTAGCTGCAGCTGAACAGCAGTTGGACGGCTTACATACCTTGTGTGAAGAAATCATGGCTGAAAACAGAGCAAGAGAAGATCAGGGACACAACGGCCAAGGCGGTTATCAGCCGAGGACCTTCATGGATTATGCTAGACCTGTACTATCGGATGAGTATTCAGGCATTAGAAGGGTGCCGGTCCAAGCAAATAACTTCGAGCTGAAGCCTACGCTACTGCAAATGGTTGGGCAAGATGCATTCAGAGGCTCGGCACTAGATGATCCACACAACCATCTAGCGCGATTCTTGCAAATTTGTGACACCATCAAAATCAATGGAGTCTCAGATGACGCCATTAAGCTGCGACTCTTCCCGTTTTCCCTGAAGGACCGAGCTCTTGGTTGGTTCCAGTCTCTACCTGTTGGCAGCATACACACATGGGACCAAATGGTGGAGAAGTTTCTCTCCAAGTACTTTCCACCAACAAGAGTTATTCATTTAAGGAGCCAAATAAATCAATTCACCCAGCATGGTGATGAGTCGCTATACGAGGCCTGGGAGCGATTCAAAGACTTGGTTAGGAGGTGTCCTAATCATGGCAGGCCAGAATGGTTACAAGTTGAATCTTTTTATGCAGGTCTGCACGTAAATACAAGGAGCATGATAGATGCAGCCGCTGGAGGAGCGTTCATGATGATGGAGCCTTCTGCAGCAGTGGAGCTCATAGAGCGAATGGCGTTGTCCAACTGCCAATGGTCCAATGACAGATGCCCTAGAGCTGAGCCGGTGGCTGCGGTATCAAATTCATCAAATTCAACTCAGTTCCATGAGTTGACAAGGAAGATGGAGTTACTGACAGAGCAAATGTCAGTAATGGCTGTTCGCATAGAGGGCAGAACTGAACAACCCAAGGCAGTTACTGAAGACGCTGCTGCAGCCCAGCTATACGAAGAAGCACAATATGTTGGGAATCGAGGT
Source organism: Taxillus chinensis (assembly GCA_023512835.1). Taxonomy (NCBI): domain Eukaryota; kingdom Viridiplantae; phylum Streptophyta; class Magnoliopsida; order Santalales; family Loranthaceae; genus Taxillus; species Taxillus chinensis. The sequence goes on from CM042090.1 coordinate 45,960,500, forward strand.
GGAGGATTCCAGAGACAATTTCAGAATCCAAACCAGTACCAGAATCCTCCTCAGCCCAGCAACTTCCAGAATCAGGGAGGACCTCACCAATTTCAACAATAGCCTCACTTATGGCAAAGGCAGAATAAGGTCCCTGCTACTGGAGCAGCATAGTATGGAGAACAATCTCAGCCACAACTTCCTCCTGGGTTCCAGAAGATGCCTCAATGGAAGGAGGAAAACAAAGAGAAGGCAAAGGATGAAGAGATGCAGAACTTCTTTTATCAATTTGCTAAGCAAGCAACTGATAGAATGAGTAAGGGGGAGACAAGGATTGAGTCCCTTACCACTTCTATCCAAGATCTTGGGGCTGCCATGAAGAATATAGAGCAGCAGATTGGCCAGCTAGCAAATGCAGTTAGGCCATCTTCATCAAACACTTTTCCTAGCAATACGGAGGTCAACCCAAGGGAGCAATGCAAAGCTATAATGCTTAGAAGTGGGAAAGAACTACCAGCTGGAGAGAAGAAAATCGAGCCAAACAAGGAGTCGGAACAGCATGCCCAGGAGGAACCTAAAGAAGGAGATGCTGAGCAGCGTAAGGACCAGAAGGAAAAGGTTGGGAGTAGTCAACCGACAGTCCGTCAGCCTGAAGTTAGCTCTCCCATTCCGTATAAACCTCCTATGCTGTATCCTCAAAGGCTGGGGAAAAAGAAATTAGATGCTCAGTTCCAGAAATTTTTAGATGTATTCAAGAAGCTAGAGGTGAACATCCCATTCATAGAAGCCTTGGAACAGATGCCTTGATATGTGTAAGGACCCGTACCTTGAGTTAGTTAGTTTTGCCTCCTGAGTAGAGTTTTTCTAGATTTTGACCTAGTAAATGGACTCCAATGAATTCACGTGCAAAAGGAAAGATGCTTAGAATGATGTCCTCTATCTACCATAGAAGTTTCAGGCCAAATGGACATGTATGTGAGGTGCACGTGATATGGGTCCAATTCACGTGCAAGTGTGGTTGTCTTCTAAATGATGCAAGGAGGCTAGGGGTGAAGTTTGAGAGCATTTGGAGTGCATATGGAGTTGCACGTGAATTGGGGAATTCACGTGCAAATTGGCGTGCAGGCATATTTTTGCATGGTTCCCTTGGTTTTGACATTCTAAGGAACTTTCTCCAAAGGACCATGTTGAAATTCTGAGTATTTTGGCCCATATGGGTGCGGAAAGGTGCTAACTTGTGTGATCAAAACTACGTCGTTTTGATCCTGGGTTTCACTTAATCAAAACTGCATCGTTTTGATAGTGGGAGGCCTATATAAGGATGAGGAGACTCCTTGTTCTAGGGTTAGGGGTTTTTCGGCCCACTGCACCGTCGTGGAGAGAGAGAGAGCTAGAGAGAGGAAAAGGGGGAGAATCGGCGGGTTCTTGCCGGAGCATCTTGCGTGGGGAGGACGGCATCTAACGCGGGAGCAAGGAGGATCTTCTTTAAGGTAGGGGTTCTGTTTTCTTATACCTGATCCAGGGTTAGGCCCTGTGGTGAATTACCCGTTGGATATTGTCCGTGTTATCATACTATTTATATGTAAATTCATATAGGTGTGATCTCCTATATGAATGTTGGCCTTCAATGGCGTGTTGTTTGGATATATGTATATATGCCTACCATGTGTTTGAGGTAATGCCTGTGAGGCTGTGCATGTTATGTGTTTGAGGTAATGCCTGTGAGGCTGTGCATGTTATGTGTTTGAGGTAATGCCTGTGAGGCTGTGCATGTTATGTGTTTGAGGTAATGCCTGTGAGGCCACGCACGTCCAGTGTGTTAGATTATGTCTGTGTGGCTGGGTTTTATGAGCTTGTGGATATATGCATGCTAAGTGTTCGATGTTATTCCTGTGTGACTAAGCATACTAAGTGTTTGATGTTATGCCTGTATGGCCATGTGTGCTGCGTGTTTGCTTGTACACCCGGTGGCTGTGGAAGCCGGGACTGTTTTGTGGAACCCGGTGGCCGTGGAAGCCCGGGATTGTTTTGTGGAACCCGGTGGTCGTGGAAGCCTGGGATCGTTTTGTGGAACCCGGTGGTCGGGGAAGCCCGGGATCGTTTTGTGGGACCCGGTGGTCGTGGAAGCCTGGGATCGTCCTTGAAACCCGGTGGTCGTGGAAGCCCGGGAGTGTTTATGTACCAGCCCATGTATGATTGTGTTTGCTTGTTATAGCTTGTAACTATATCTGGTGGAATAATTGTAACACGACACAAAGCACTTGTACACAAGGCATGTAGATATTAGGTGCATGGGATGGGTTGGGGAGACATGATCCCTACTGAGTCGTGGTTGCTCACCCCTCCTACCATGTTGTTTTCTTTACAGGAACCTACGGGCGTTAGGTGGGACCCCAAGGTGGAAGACCTTATTTATTTTATTGTTTATGTTATTTTATTATGGGAACCGATGTAACCCCAATGGGGATGGATTGAAAAGAAGACTTTGTATTAAAGACCGATTTGGTTTATGGACTCGCTTGATGGACTTTATTTTTTCTTGAATGTGTTGTGAATGTTTAAAATGTTCAATTCTTGGTTTGTATCCTAACCCCTTTGCCCTCCGTGTGGGTAAAAGGGGGAGTCACGTACCGGTTCCTCGGGTTGGAAATCCGGGGCGTGACAATATGGTATCGAGCATGGTCTAGTTGGCCTAGGGTAGTGGGCGGACTTGGTTATCTTGAGTCCTTTGGAGGAGCCTGGAGGGACATGCCTGATCAACATGGTCCTCTTTGAGCCTCCAAGGTGTACTTGGGGTAGTCCGGTCTTGTGGTAGGATTTGCATGCATTGGCATTAGGGCACTAGTTGCATTGGTTGTTGTATGTGAAGGTGTGGATACCTATGAAAATTTTAATTGTGATAAAAGAAAAATATGAATAATGTGATAAGGTGAGAACGGCAACTCGATTTTATGTGAAGTACCTTGAGCATGACTACAAGGAAAGGTCCTTGTTTAACCGAACTGGAGGCTTATGGAATGGATGCTTGTGCAATGTGGTTTAATGAGAACCGAAATGTGTGCGGTGTGTGTAATTGCATGGATAAAAGGTTTGAACATGATAAAATTTCAATTGTGCAACTCGAAATTTTGTGATGGTTCGAGCATGAAAACATGGAAAAGAATTTGTGGTATTGAAACCGAGTACTTGCGAACGTGAAGATTGTGAAATGTGAACTGTTAATAAAATAAAATAATAATAATCAAGAAAGAAATAAATAAATAAATACATTAAATTAAATATGTAATAATGTTGGTGTTCTGGAAGGATTGAGCATGTGTTAAGCCGATGGAGTGTAAATTTGTTTGGCATGGTGTGCAATAAACAAGGTTATGAGCAATGTGGTGGAGTGTAAATTTGTATAGTCTGTGAGATTTGTTTGGTAAATTTGTAAATTTGTGTGGTAATAATGCGTGCTATAGCTTAAGCCGCTTAGTCGGTAGTGGTCTTGCGATTGTTGGGATCATTTAGTGTTAATCTGAGCACTATCTTTTCGCTTAACCAATGTTTCGGAAACTATAAGCCGTGCGACTATTGAGGTAACAGAGGAGGCCGCGACCCAGGTTGGGCAAGTGAGAGAGAGTTCGAGTCGAAGGTGATGGACAAATCACGGCAGAGGTTGGCGTCTTGAGCTCGATTATTCCCGGAGGTGAGGGATGCGATTCGACAACCGATCGGGAGCGAGGTACGCCGAGAGCTGTCAGCCCTCAACACCCCCCGTTTGAGTCCTGTTTCTCAAAAGATTGCGCTTGTTGTGGACAACCGGGCACCTGGAACAGAGAGTGTGCCAAGGAGCAGATCGGTGTCGCCTCTGTGGAAAAGTAGGACGTCTTCGTACGATCTATTTTAGTAGTACCGGAAGTGATGCTAGGGGATTGGCTCACGAGCTAGGGGTAAAGCTCAACGCCGAGTCCCGATTTGGAGGCAGGAGGACTACCCAGAGGAGGCCAGTGGAAAAGCAAGACAGAACTTCATTGGTGGTATCGTGCCCCTTTGGTGGGTTGTCGGTTGAGTCTCGTACTAGTTATGTGAGGCAGGGTGGACTTTATCATGTCCCGTTTGAGTTAGCATTTCGAATGGATGTGGTTGGTGACCTGTTAGGGAATAATTAAGTAAAAAGAGTAAATATAGATTTATAACGCTAGAAGAATAATAAGTAACTAATGAGTATCTGGGTGTTGATTTTATAAGTGAGTGATATTCAATTTTGGCACATGTGGATAATCAAAGTAACCAAATCTTGTAGGCAACCCTTCTTCTAGTGGGAGGGAATTTAGACCGGCTAGCTAGTAGAGCTTGAGGTGTGAGGTGATGGCTTGTGAGTTATTGTGTGACACCTCCTTGGCAACCTTGATTAATAGAAATATGTTCTTCAACGGGATAGAGGTGTGTGTTGGAGTACTGCTTAAAAGGGATATTCCTATGGTTACCTTTCTTTTCCAAGCGTTGTGGTTGAGGGGAAAACGCAGCTAGTATAGCCTGCTCTTAGAGTCTTTGAAGCGTTATCTTGTTGGCTAGAGTGGTCGTTACAAGTTCTGGTTAATAACTATATGGGTGTTCTGGGGTTCTCGATGGTCAAGCAAGGGCCATGTGTCATGTTTGTCGAGTGTGAAAGACCATGAGTGATGTTCTTAGAACTTGTTGTGAAATGGGGATGCACACGTGTAAAATGTGAAGTGTTCGGAGCTCAACTATCGGCTATGAGTGGGTTTTGAGGGTTATGCCCGGTGCATCAACTTGGTAAAAAGAGGTAAGCAAGTGAGATTTGGCAGGCCTTGTTCGGGCTATCTTTCTCTAGGGACTAAGGGTGTGCTTTTGCGTGGTAGGGCCATTCCTTCGGTTCGTATCTTGTGGGAGTAGGCTTAGAGGAGGAGAGAAGGTGTAAGGCTGGTACGTTCTACTCGTCAGGTGTCTTGTGTTCCGTTGCTTGTGTTGCAAATGTGCTGGAAATTTGGTATTGTGTTGTTGTATGTATTGCATTCGTGGTAAAGGTATACAACCGAGTTACTACATGTGGGTGTTGTGACATGTGCGTAGAGAAGGATGAGGTGTAGTGTATTAGAATATTAAATGTGGTGTGAGGATGAAGGAGAGTGTTCTAGGTGATGTTGTGTATGTTATACCTTGTCTAGTGCGATGGCCGGCTAAGCTAAATATTAAAGTGTTGTTGTGCTGGAAAAAGGTTGTTTGATGCCCAGAGTTGAGTCGGTTGTGACATTTTTGCTTGGACGGGGTGTTAGTGCTACTCCTTGAGGAGAGATTTATGTCGGACAGATGTCACAAAGGTGTATGTTTTAGAGCAGTGGTGGTAGACGGATGACCTCCATCCGTACTCCTTGGAAACCTTTCATGTGCAAGTATAACGGGGTAAGTGAGATGGTTCATGCCATCAAGGTGTTGGGGTGTTTGGGAGTAACGTGGAAGTCCCGAATCGGAGAGTTTGCATGTCTTGTTTCTTATGCCTACCCGGAGGAATTGTAGTGACCACATTAAACCGAGGTTAAAGCCTCGAGTATTTCTTGGCCCATTTGAGTGTTTCATTGGTGTGTAGGAATAGAACGTGATGGTTGGTATGGCGGAGATGGTGGGAGATTCCCTTGTGACCTGTGAGTGGTGACACGAGGATTCCGTTGTTGTCATGTTGCAGGTAGGAGAGTTTTCCATGGTGGAGAGAACTATGTTGTTGGTACCTACCCATAGTCAAAGGATTCCTATCGCATGGAATGTCTGTGATCGAGTAAGGCGTTATCACTTGGGTTGTAATGAAGCCTCGATTCGTGAAGGCCGTGTGGGACCTTGGTGGATCCCTATCCGACCGTAGTCGAGAGAGGTGTTATTTGTGTGGCGTTCTGGTTCATGGGATTCTTTGGTAGATTCTCACCGTTGGTGACCGGTGTTAGCCCGATCGTAGTTTTTAGTCTTGCCGTGGTTGTGTCTGGTACTTGAATTTGTCATCCCCGGGCTCCATTGGGCATCATGTTGATCGTAACCGAATGGAAACTTCATCCTAGTATAGCTGTGTCCTGGATTGTCACTGTGGCAAGCCATCATTGGTGCTGGTTGGGTTTTAATGTGGCTTGCTAGCAGATGTATTCTTCGGCTCCCTAAGCCTGTTCTACGTTCGCGTGAGGGGATTCACTTGTGATGCTGGTGTCGTCTGTGGTGATATCAAATGTGGCACCGTGATTGTGGTTTACATCATGCTCTTATCCCGTTTATTTGTTTTTCATTGTGGCCTCCCGGTGCTTGGCTGTAAGGGTGAGGTCTACATCTCGGGGTGTCGCGGGTTACCGTTGGGGTACCGTTAATTGGGGAGTGTTGGTTCTATTGTGACGCGCGTAGGCTTATGGTGTTGGCCTTGTTCGGTTGTTGGGGTCTTAGCGAATTTGTGGGAGGTTTCTCGACCTCACTGTTGTCCGACTTGCTCACATGAGTTGTTGTCGGGCGCTACTTAACTACGCTCTAGTTCTTGATATGCTCTTGCGTGTTACGCTAGTGTTGGCTAAATGGAGGTACTCCTTTGGAGCGTACTAACAATGTTAGTATTTGTTAATGCATTTTGTATTGCTTTGATCTCATTGTGGTGTTTGCAATTGGGTTTCTCTTTTCGAGGACGAAAAGTCCAAAGGTGGGAAGGTTGTGAGGGAACTTCCAACGGATGTGTTTGTATGGTGTTGGCGGATGGGCAGTGGAACATTAAATGACGGATGTGTTTGTATGGTGTCATGGACGGGCAGTGGAACATTAAATGTGCGTAGTGTTTGGCTTGTGAGTTGATCCGTGACCGAGGTGATTTGTTAAACGTGTTGGGGATGGGAGTATATGTCTCACACCGTCGTGCCATGTAATTACTTCGACACGTGTTATGTGTGTTTTTGTGTGATATCTTCAATCGCAGGTATGTGGATGGTTGTGGGCAAGGTGCATCGGCTTGTGCGTTATGGAAGGTGTGTTGTCTTTTCGAGGACGGCATGTCCTGCGAAGGAGACATGGGAACGTAAGTCCGTGATGCGTGAGCAAAGACCCGGAATTGTTCGATGACGAACAATCTTAAGCGTGGGAGGTGGTTGTTGGCCAAGGGATAGTGATGTTTTCTTGTGATGTGTTTTCTTGTATTAGTTGATGTATTTGTATTGTCTTGACATGTTCTTATTTGTGATGTGCCTTGAGATGTGTATTCGTGCCATGTGGACATGTGTTATGTGCATTATTGTGGTTATGGATTATGGTGGTACGTTATGTGTTTGTTGTCTGTGTGTGGTGTATGACCCATTTGGGTGTTGTGGCTCGCCGTGTGGCAAATGGGTAGCTTGTGTTTGTTTTCCTCTTATGTCATTTCTTTTCGAGGACGAAAAGTCTTAAGGGGGAGAGGATGTAAGGACCCGTACCTTGAGTTAGTCAGTTTTGCCTCCTGAGTAGAGTTTTTCTAGATTTTGACCTAGTAAATGGACTCCAATGAATTCACGTGCAAAAGGAAAGATGCTTAGAATGATGTCCTCTATCTACCACGGAAGTTTCAGGCCAAATGGACATGTATGTGAGGTGCACGTGATATGGGTCCAATTCACGTGCAAGTGTGGTTGTCTTCTAAATGATGCAAGGAGGCTAGGGGTGAAGTTTGAGAGCATTTGGAGTGCATATGGAGTTGCACGTGAATTGGGGAATTCACGTGCAAATTGGCGGGCATATTTTTGCATGGTTCCCTTGGTTTTGACATTCTAAGGAACTTTCTCCAAAGGACCATGTTGAAATTCTCGAGTATTTTGGCCCATATGGGTGCGGAAAGGTGCTAACTTGTGTGATCAAAACTACGTCGTTTTGATCCTGGGTTTCACTTAATCAAAACTACGTCGTTTTGATAAAGGGGAGGCCTATATAAGGATGAGGAGACTCCTTGTTCTAGGGTTAGGGGTTCTTCACCACCGCAGCCGTCGTGGAGAGAGAGAGAGAGCTAGAGAGAGGGAAAGGGGGAGAACTACCGGGTTGTCGCCGGAGCATCTTGCGTGGGGAGGACGGCATCTAACGTGGGAGCAAGGAGGATCTTCTTTAAGGTAGGGGTTCTGTTTTCTTATACCTGATCCGGGGTTAGGCCCTGTGGTGAATTACCCATTGGATATTGTCCTTGTTATCATACTATTTATATGTAAATTCATATAGGTGTGATCTCCTATATGAATGTTGGCCTTCAATGGCGTGTTGTTTGGATATATGTATATATGCCTACCATGTGTTTGAGGTAATGCCTGTGAGGCTGTGCATGTTATGTGTTTGAGGTAATGCCTGTGAGGCTGTGCATGTTATGTGTTTGAGGTAATGCCTGTGAGGCTGTGCATGTTATGTGTTTGAGGTAATGCCTGTGAGGCCACGCACGTCCAGTGTGTTAGATTATGTCTGTGTGGCTGGGTTTTATGAGCTTGTGGATATATGCATGCTAAGTGTTCGATGTTATTCCTGTGTGACTAAGCATACTAAGTGTTTGATGTTATGCCTGTATGGCCATGTGTGCTGCGTGTTTGCTTGTACACCCGGTGGCTGTGGAAGCCCGGGACTGTTTTGTGGAACCCGGTGGCTGTGGAAGCCTGGGGACTGTTTTGTGGAACCCGGTGGTCGTGGGAAGCCCGGGACTGTTTTGTGGAACCCGGTGGCCGTGGAAGCCTGGGATGTTTTGTGGGACCCGGTGGCTGTGGAAGCCCGGGACTGTCCTTGAAACCCGGTGGCTGTGGAAGCCCGGGAGTGTTTATGTACCAGCCCATGTATGATTGTGTTTGCTGTTATAGCCTGTAACTATATCTGGTGGAATAATTGTAACACGACACAGCACTTGTACACAAGGCATGTAGATATTAGGTGCATGGGATGGGTTGGGGAGACATGATCCCTACTGAGTTGTGGTTGCTCACCCCTCCTACCATGTTGTTTTCTTTACGGGAACCTACGGGCGTTAGGTGGGACCCCAAGGTGGAAGACCTTATTTATTTTATTGTTTATGTTATTTTATTATGGGAACTGATGTAACCCCAATGGGGATGGATTGAAAAGAAGACTTTGTATTAAAGACTGATTTGGTTTGTGGACTGCTTGATGGACTTTATTTTTCTTGAATGTGTTGTGAATGTTTAAAATGTTCAATTCTTGGTTTGTATCCTAACCCCTTTGCCCTCCGTGTGTGTAAAAAGGGGAGTGACGTACCGGTTTCCTCGGGTTGGAAATCCGGGGCGTGACAATATGTTAAATTTTTAAAGGATCTACTGTCCAAGAGGAGAAGCTACACTGATTGTGAGATAGTGGCTCTCACAAATGACATCAGTGCAGTGGTGCAGCACAAGCTACCACCCAAGCTTAAAGATCCGGGTAGTTTCACTCTGACCTGCACCATTGGTACCTCGCAATTGGAGCAAGCCCTATGTGATTTAGGGGCGAGTATAAATCTGATGCATATGTCCATCTATCGGCGACTGGGCTTGACTGGAATAAAGCCCACTTCCATATCTTTACAATTTGCTGATCGCTCGATAGGAAAGCCGGCGGGCATCATTGAAGACGTTTTAATCAAGGTGGATCACTTTATCTTCCCAGTGGACTTTGTTGTTTTGGAAATGGAGGAAGATGAAGGAGTCCAACTGATTTTTGGAAGGCCATTTTTGAGTACCAGAAGGGCCTTGATCGATGTAAACTCAGGGGAGTTGACGCTGCGTGTGGATGAAGACACAGTGGTGTTCAACATGGAGCGTTCGATGCGCAAGGCGAATGATCATTCCAGATGCTATTGGATTGATCAGATTGCTGAATTCGTGGACAGCTACTTCGAAGAAAGCTTGATCACTGAAAGCTTGGATCACGAATCGCAGCAGGTGGATTTTGCTGAGGCGGAACCGGAAGAGACTTATGAAGTGCTGAAAGACCAAACTGAGCGGTAGCCTTCCTCAACTGAATCCTCAGCAATCACGGAACCCTTGCCAGTTCTGAAGCAACTCCCAGAACATCTGAGGTACGAGTTTTTGGATACACAAGGGCGTTACCCTGTGATAGTAGCTGCATCCTTAACTGTAGAAGAAACCAGACAGCTACTAGAAGTCTTAAGGGAGCATAAGCAGGCCCTGGGGTGGTCTCTGGATGATATAAAAGGTATAAGTCCAGCGGTCTGCATGCACAAGATACTGATGGAGGAGTCTTATACTCCTACTGTAGATTGCCAACGCAGGCTCAATCCTGCAAGGAAGGAAGTTGTTGGCAAGGAGATTCTGAAGTGGAGGAAAACGGGCATCATATATGCCATTTCAGATAGCTCCTGGGTTAGTCCAGTGCAAGTGGTTCCCAATAAGGGCGGCATGACAGTGATACGGAATGAGAAGAACGAGCTCATTCCATCCCGCACAGTGATCGGGTGGCGCGTGTGCATCGACTACCGCAAGCTGAATAAAGCCAACGCGTAAGGACCACTTTCCGTTACCTTTCATTGATCAAATCCTAGATTGGTTAGCTGGCTACCCGTATTATTGTTTTCTGGACGGTTATTCTGGATACAACCAGATAGCAGTTGCCCCGGAGGATCAAGAGAAGACTACATTCACGTGCCCTTTTGGCACGTATGCTTTCAAGCGTATGCCATTTGGTCTCTACAACGCACCTGCTACTTTCCAGAGGTGTATGATGGCAATTTTTCAAGGGTTAGGGGAGGACATTATGGAAGTCTTTATGGATGACTTCTCGGTATTTGGTTCATCTTTTTCCATCTGCCCCAGAAATCTGGAAACCGTGTTGATCCGATTCAAGGAAAAGGACCTGGTCTTGAACTGGGAGAAGTGTCACTTCATGGTCAAGGAAGGAGTCGTCCTTGGGCATAGAGTGTCCGCAGCTGGGTTGGAAGTAGATAGAGCAAAGATTTCCACCATTGAGAGTCTACCTCCTCCCACCAATGTGAAGGGCATCTGGAGCTTTCTGGGTCATGCAGGGTTTTATCGGCGGTTCATCAAAGATTTCTCAAAAATTGCCAAGCCCCTAAGCATGCTTTTAGAGAAGGATGTTCCTTTCGTATTTTCGGAAGACTGCCTTCAGGCCTTTACAGTGCTGAAAGAGAAGCTCAGTTCAGCACCGGTGATAGTAGCTCCAGACTGGTCGCAACCCTTTGAGCTGTTGTCTGATGCGAGTGACTTTACAGTCGGAGCGGTGCTTGGGCAGAAACGGGACAAGGTTTTCAGGACAATATATTATGCCAGTCGCACACTCAATGAGGCCCAGCTCAATTACACCACTACAGAGAAGGAGTTACTTGCTGTGGTGTTTGCTTGTGATAAGTTTCGGTCATATCTTTTGGGCACTAAGGTCATTGTTTATACCGACCACACTGCATTGAGATACTTGTTCAGCAAGAAGGATGCGAAACCCAGGTTGATCAGATGGGTTTTCTTACTCCAAGAGTTCGATCTGGAGATTAAAGACTTGAAGGGGACTTCCAACACTGTGGCAGACCATTTGTCAAGGCTGGAGCTAGGGGAAGGTAATACTCAAGGTGCTACTATTTCTGACACCTTCCCTGATGAGCAGCTCTTTGTAGCTGAAGCAAAGACGCCATGGTTTGCTGATATCGTGAACTACCATGCATGTGACTATGTACCTACCGAGTTCACTTATTAGGAGAAGAAGATACATTTGGGATGAGCCTGTTCTATACAGGCAATGTGTTGATCAGATCATCAGAAAATGTGTGCCAGAAGAGGAAGTGGACAGCATACTGACGCATTGTCATTCATCTGACTATGCTGGCCATTTAGGAGTGCAAAGAACGGTGGCAAAGATCCTACAAAGTGAGTTTTACTGGCCAACCATGTTCACGGACACATACACCTTTGTTAAGTCATGTGATCAGTGTCAAAGAATAGGAGGGATTACAACGAAGCAAGAGATGCCCCAAACTGGCATTATGCCAGTAGAACTTTTTGACATATGGGGAATCGATTTCATGGGACCTTTACCACCATCAGATGGGTTTTCCTACATCCTTCTAGCTGTTCATTACCTCTCAAAGTGGGTTAAAGCTATACCCACTAGGAAGAATGATGCTCAAGTGGTTACCAAGTTCCTTCGCCGTAACATATTCAGCAGGTTTGGAACACCTAGAGCAATTATCAGTGATGAAGGGAGTCACTTCTGCAATAAGCTTTTCGACAAGCTCTTAAACAAATATGGAGTTCAACATAGGCACACCTTAGCCTATCATCCACAAGCAAACGGTCAAGCTGAAGTCTCAAACCGTGAGATCAAGCACATTTTGGAAAAAGCAGTGGGAGGCAACTGAAAAGATTGGTCTCTAAAACTCGATGAGGCGTTGTGGACTTACCGCACAGCATTCAAAACCCCCATTGGAATGTCTCCTTATCATCTACTGTACGAAAAGGCCTGCCACTTGCCTGTTGAATTGGAACACAAAGCATTTTGGGCAGTTAAAAAGCTGAACATGGATCCCAATGTTGCTGTTGAACTACGATTGCACCAACTAAATGAGTTGGAGGAATTTCGTTTCAATGCCTATGAGAGTGCTAAGCTGTACAAGGAGAGGTCTAAGCTCCGACATGATAAGAAGATCAGCCCCTCTACTGTTGAACCAGGGCAGAAGGTGCTTCTCTTTAATTCCAGACTTAAACTCTTCCCTGGGAAGCTGCAATCTAAGTGGATGGGGCCTTTTACTATTACAAAGGTTTTCCCATATGGCAGTGTTGAACTCAAATCAACCTCTGGGCAAATATTCAAAGTAAATGGTCAGCGTGTGAAGTCATACTACATTCAGGATCATGTTAAGGAGGTTGATCATTTCACTCTGAGCACAACTTGACAGAGGGGACGGTCAAGCTAAAGACCTAAACTCAGCGCTTCATGGGAGGCAACCCATGGTGATTTCTTTTCCTTTTTATTCGATTTTATTTTATTTTATTGGAATATTTTTATTTTTGCCTTAACCCATAGTCTGTAGGGAGTGCATATCTGCTTTGTTTTAATTTTATTTGCAGCATTTGAACCAGGGCCTAGGCCCATATTTCTTGATGGAACTTATGTCTGCTTGGGCTTACTTGGGCCTGTGTATCAGAACTTTAGATAACGTTTCTAAGGCCCACATCCAAGCCCAGTTGAATTGAATTAGAGGGGCCCACTCCAATCTATTGCCAACCCAAGGAGATGAAGTTATGGATTATGAGATGGTATTTTGGGCCCGCTAACTGACACGTTTTTGTCCTTGGGAGATGGGCCACTAGTCTGTCAAATTTCAACAACATTAAGCTTCAGTAAGGGTGTCAACCAGCTTGCCCGTGAAAAAGAGTTTGTCACGTGCACATGTATACTGACTCTACAGTTCATTCGTGACCTGCTGGTGAAATTTGGACAAAAAAGACCCTGACCGTGAGAAGACTTCTCGCGTGCACAAGGGTAGGATGGTCCAATTGATCTGAAAAATTGCACGAAGGCAACTGGCATCCTCTAGATCTTTCTGAGACCTGACCGTGAGAAGGCTTTTCGCGTGCACAAGGATAGAAGCATCTTTTCGAGCTCAAAATTTGGTGGAAGACAGCTGGACGTGTCTAGATTCATCCAAGTCCTGCCCGTGAAAACATGATTTTCACGTGCACACCTATAGTTCTCCAATCAATCTGAAATTTCGGTGGGAGCTAGCTGGCATCTTCTAGAGTCTTCTTTGTTCTGCACGTGAAAATAATGGAGCACTTTAAGAGGGTCCTTTTCGTCTTTTACCCTTGTGGCGAATCACTATAAATAGGGATGGGTTCCAAGCTTCAAACTCACATCTCATACTTTCCTCTTCCTTCTTGCTGAGAGTAAATTCCTTCTCTGGTTAGTCATGGTGCACACAAGGAGAGCCCGCCAAGGAGAAGGCAGTCCTGAAGCCTCTGCTTCCTCTATGCCTTCGGCATTGAGAGACGCCGACACTATCTTCGTGGGGAATGTGCTTGATTGGGAGATCCTGGAGTCCTCCACCCTTGACTGGACTGAAGAAGTTATGACCAAGCTGCAAGCGTTGGGACTGAGAAGGTTAGTATGCGCTCACAGTGATTTGTATTACCCTGCCATGTTAGACTTTTATAATTCAGTCTATGTCAATGAGGAAGATGATGAGATAATTGGGGAGGTTCAAGGTGTCTTAATTTCTATTTCTCCTGCTATGTTGAGAGACTGCTTTGATCTGCCAAATCCCATGCATGCAAAGCTTGCGTTGACCTTAGGAGATTATGGTAGAGCTTTACAGTATAATAAGGAATTTGGGAAAAGTCGGCAATTTACTAAAAACGGATTTCATGGGAAATACCATTGCCTTGCCAATTTGGTAGGGAGGTGCTTACTGTTACAGACTAGTGGCGTAGATTCAGTCCCTAAGTCCCATTTGGAGTTTATGTTTTCCATCGATCGTCAGTTACACATTGATTGGGCTGCTAAAATTTTTAAATTGTGGAAACGGGACATTCATAAATGTTTATATGGTCGACTACTTAGCATGCTTCTGCAATATCAATATGGTCATCTCAATGCTCAAGTAGTCGCCACTGTTTTCCCGGATAACCTGCGGTTACAAGTTCTCCATCCAGAGGGTGCCTTAGGAGTTAGCTACAAGGGCAAATGGGGAGATAGTATCGACGTCGCACCACAGCCTTCACGTCATAGCGTGCATATGGAGCGACCCACTGAGCAGTTTAGGGACACCTCCACTCCCATGCATGCCCGCCGACAGCACATCTTCCAGTTGACTGCCATGTACATGCAGTTCAATGTTCACAAGCAGGAAATGTACAATTTCTTCCAAGGCATCAGTGGCCAAGTTATCAGTGAAGTTGACGTTCTTAACTAGCCTTCACTAATGGCCACATCACAAGACTGCGGCTGGATGAGCTGCTCGAGTACATCACTCAAGATCAACAAGCAACATCTCGTCCATCTGCCCGACCATGGGAAGCCTCGGAGCCAACTCCTGCTGCTTCTTATGAAGGCTTACGGAGGCAAACTACTCAACTACAGGAGGCACAGGTGGAAACCGTTCAGGAGATCAGGCTGCTGAAGAAAAATCAAACTCTCATCCTCAAGGAGCAGAAGGAAGTCAAAGGGCTGCTTGGTAAGATATGGAAAGCCCTGGGGAAGAAGAAGAAGAAAACTCCTACACCTCCTATGGAGGATCCATTTGACGCACCGTCACCACCGTTACAGCAGCACGCTGCACATAGCGAAGAGACACCGGAGTATCCACAGTATCCGCAAGAGGCAGAGCCCTACACCGCTCCACCCTTCCCTCCAACAGTTCCTGTTTATTTCACACCACCAGCAGGGCCCAGCTCTTCACAGGCCCTAGTTCCCTTAATCCAAATGCTGCAATGGTGGTCTGGCGCATCATCGAAGCTCCCCGGAAGATCACCTAGGGGAGCCCATCTATATTCATCTTCATCCGGCCCTCTCCACTTGCTGATGCCACAATGCTTTCAGCAGTTTACTTATGGAGACACCTTGTAAGCGCGTTTTACGCGTGATTCAGAAGTCTTCACGTCATCTTATTTGCAGCGTATCCTAGCTGATGAGTACTTATCTTCCAATGACGTTGACTTATTCTGCCGTACGATGCGACACGTGGTGGAGGCAGAGCCCAACGACTACCCTATGACTCAGTATACCTCCATCAAGCTGTGCAAGATATATGAGCAGCCGTTAGAGGAGCATATTTTCCGCCGGCGGATGAATGGAGTAGCAGAAGGACATCGCTCTTGGCACCAGGTCCATGAGGTTCTTATACCGGTCCTCCTTGATCGACACTTTGTACTCTTGCAGTTGGACCTGACCGTGGGCCATGCCGTCCTTTATGACCCGAGCCAAGCCCATGGGTTTTCCACACGAAAGAAGAAGCTTGTCCATGGTTTCTTGAAAAAAATCAAAAATGCACTCAGAAAAGAAGGGTTGTTGACATCCAAGTTTCCTCTGGTGCACTTTAATGAAATGAAGCTTCCCCAACAACCTGATCAATTCAGTTGTGGGATTTTTGTCTGCTATTATTTGATAGCTCTGTTGCAGCATAAGGATACTTGGGCACTCACAGGAGAAACCTCGACTGACTTTGTCGCACGTCTTAGAAGAATGGTGGCCCATGTTATCTTCTACTATAGCATTCCCACCAACCGGTAACGGTCTTCTGTTTTTTTTCCTTTTCCCATGCTCTGAGGGCATCGCATCATTTAAGTGTGGGGGGGGGGGGGGGGGGGTTTCCCTTGAACCGGTTGCTTGTTTGTTTGCATGCATGCTTTATTTTTCTTTAATGTTTTTGCTGTGAATGTATGTTTTGCCTGTGAGGTGCATGGCTACCAAGGTATGCAAATTTTGGTTAACTATATCGACCACCTTAGTATCTTGTTGTGATAAAGATGTTTCAATTGTTAAGGTGTGTTATAAGTTAGTCGAGCATGTCTTTACTTTTTTTATGATGTCACCATGATTTTAGAGCTGACATTTGAATAGTTAGCTGAGCATGTTATGATAGGATGAACTTTGTAAATGTCACGCCCCGGATTTCCAACCCGAGGAAACCGGTACGTGACTCCCCTTTTACCCACACGGAGGGCAAAGGGGTTAGGTTACAAACCAAGAACTGAATATTTTAAACCTTCACAACACATTCAAGAAAAATAAAGTCCATCAAGCAGTCCACAAACCAAATCAGTCTTTAATACAAAGTCTTCTTTTTCAATCCATCCCCATTGGGGTTACATCGGTTCCCATAATAAAATAACATAAACAATAAAATAGATAAGGTCTTCCACCTTGGGGTCCCACCTAACGCCCGTAGGTTCCTGTAAAGAAAACAACATGGTAGGAGGGGTGAGCAACCACGGCTCGGTAGGGGATCATGTCTCCCCAACCCATCCCATGCACCTAATATCTACATGCCTTGTGTACAAGTGCTTGTGTCGTGATACAATTATTCCACCAGTTATAGTTACAGGCTATAACAAAGAAACACAATCATACATGGGCTGGTACATAAACACTCCCAGGCTTCCACAACACCGGGTTTCAAGAACAGTCCCGGGCTTCCACAGCCACCGGGTTCCACAAAACATCCTGGGCTTCCACAACCACCGGGTCCCACAAAACAGTCCCGGGCTTCCACGGCCTCCGGGTTCCACAAAACAATCCCGGGCTTCCACACCACCGGGTTCCACAAAACAGTCCCGGGCTTCCACGGTCACCGGGTGTACAAGCAAACACGCAAGCACACATGGCCATACAGGCATAACATCAAACACTTAGTATGCTTAGTCACACAGAATAACATCGAACACTCGGCATGCATATATCCACAAGCTCATAAACCCAGCCACACAGACATAATCTAACACACCGGACGTGCGTGGCCTCACAGGCATTACCTCAAACACATATCATGCACACCTCACAGCATTATCTCAAATACATAACATGCACACCTCACAGGCATTATGTCAAACACTTGGAGCATATATACATATATCCAAACAACACGCCATTGAAGGCCAACATTCATATAGGAGATCACACCTATATGAATTTACATATAAATAGTATGATAACAAGGACAATATCCAACGGGTAATTCACCACAGGGCCTAACCCCGGATCGGGTATAAGAAAACGGAACCCCTACCTTAATGAAGATCCTCCTTGCTCCCGCGTTAGATGCCGTCCTCCCCACGCAAGATGCTCCAGGCAGAACCAACGGCCTCCCCCCTTTCCCTCTCTCTAGCTCTCTCTCTCTCCACGACGGCCGGCAAAGCTGAAGGAAACCCCTAACCCTAGAACAAGGAGTCCCCTCATCCTTATATAGGCCTTCCACTATCAAAACGACGTAGTTTTGATTAAGTGAAACCCAGGATCAAAACAACGTAGTTTTGATCACACAAGTTAGCACCTTTCCGCACCCATATAAGCCAAAATACTCGAATTTCAACATGGTCCTTTGGAGAAAGTTCCTTAGAATGTCAAAACCAAGGGAACCATGCAAAAATATGCTTGCACGCCAATTTGCACGTGAATTCCCCAATTCACGTGCAACTCCATATGCACTCCAAATGCTCTCAAACTTCACCCCTAGCCTCCTTGCATCATTTAGAAGACAACCACACTTGCACGTGAATTGGACCCATATCACATGCACCTCACATACATGTCCATTTGGCCTGAAACTTCGTGGTAGATAGAGGACACCATTCTAAGCATCTTTCCTTTTGCACGTGAATTCATTGGAGTCCATTTACTAGGTCAAAATCTAGAAAAACTCTACTCAGGAGGCAAACCGACTAACTCAAGGTACGGGTCCTTACATCCTCTCCCCCTTAAGACTTTTCGTCCTCGAAAAGAAATGACATAAGAGGAAAACAAACACAAGCTACCCATTTGCCACACGGCGAGCCACAACACCCAAATGGGTCATACACCACACCCAAGACAACAAAGACATAACAAGTACCACCATAATCCATAACCACAATAATGCACATAACACATGTCCACATGGCACGAATACACATCTCAAGGCACATCACAAATAAGAACACATGTCTTTAAAAGACAATACAAATACATCAACTAATACAAGAAAACACATCACAAGAAAACATCACTATCCATCCCTTGGCCAACAACCACCTCCCACGCTTAAGATTGTTCGGTCCTCGAACAAGTCCGGGTGCCGCTCACGCATCACGGACTCACGTTCCCATGTCTCCTCCTCAATGCCACGGTGCTGCCACAAAGACGCGAACCAAAGGAATAAGACGACCACGCAAAAGCTTCTCTCGCCGATCTAGGATACGGATAGGGGCCTCAATGACGGACATGTCATCCTCAATGTCCAACGTCCCCCAATCAATCACATGAGTGGGGTCAGGGTGATACTTCCTCAATCGGGACACGTGAAACACGTTGTGCACTCGACTCGGCCGGTGGTAACGCTAACCGGTAGGCCACGGGCCCTACACGATCCAGAATCGCAAAAGGACCAATAAACCGCGGAGATAGCTTGGAACCTCGCCCAAACCGTCGATGTCCACGACGTGGAGAGACACGAAGGAACACATGATCACCAACAAAAAACTCCAAAGGTCGCCGTCGCTGATCCGCATAAGATTTCTGCCGACTCGAGCGGACAACAAACGCCGACAAATCAACTTGACCTTCTCGGTAGCCTCTTGAACCAACGTGGCCCCAAGAGAGTCGTCTCCCCCACCTCGGTCCAACACAAAGGTGACCGACACGGACGTCCGTACAACGCCTCAAAAGGAGCCATCCCAATGGATGCCTGATAATCGTTGTTGTAGGCAAACTCCACCAAAGGAAGGTGAGTTGCCCACGAACCCCCGAAATCTAACACACAGGCCCGTAACATGTCCTCCAACGTCCGATTCGTCCTCTCTCGTCCTGGCCGTCGGGCTCGGGGTGAAAGGCTGTACTCGGGTGAAGCTTGGTCCCCATAGCCTCCTCGTAAACCTACCCAAAAACGGGAAGTGAACCTCGAATCCCGGTCCGAGACAACCGATGATGGTACTCCATGCAGTCTCACAATCTCGTTCATGTACGGCGACTCAAGGTCCCAATAGAGTCCCGCTCGCGAACAAGGAAAGAAATGGGCCGACTTTGTGAGTCGATCCACAATCACCCAAATCATATCCTTCCTCCCGGTGGTGGGTGGAAGACCACCACAAAATCCATCGCGATATGGTCCCACTTCCACTCGCTATGGGCAAGGGTTATAACATGCCCGCCGGCCGCCGATGCTCGGCCTTCACCTGGCCGACACGTGAGGCACCGCGAAACAAAGGCAGCTACATCGCGTTTCATCCCAGGCCACCAAAAATGTCCGCGAAGCGCATGGTACATCTTCGTACCCCCTGGATGCACAAGAACTCTAGATTGGTGAAACGCCCTCATCACCTCATCCCCCGAGAGAAGAAGCTACTACCAACCGCCCCTGAAATGACAACTCATGCTTAGGACCCTCTGTCCGGTCCCCGATAGATCCCCGGCCTCAATACGGGCACGGAGAACCTCGCACTCAATGTCACCCACTTGTTCCTCCCGGACGCGCCGGTACAACTCAGGCACTACCACCAAAGGACTCAGGGGCTGTCCCACCATCACGAACAACGGGCCGTAGCTGCAACGTCGCCAATCGCTCCATCGCCTTCCACTCTCTCACGGCCACCTCGGCTTTCCCTTTTCTCGCTCAATGCATCGGCCACAACATTACCCTTGCCCGGGGTATAGGCAAGAGTAAAGTCAAAGGTCTGCAAATACTCCACCCATCTCCTTTGCCTCAAATTCAAGTCCTTCCGAGTAAAGATGTCTCGAAGGCTCTTGTGATCCGAGAACACCACAAACTTTTCCCCCAAGAGGTAGTGCCGCCAACTCTTCAGGGCGAAGATGACAGCAGCTAACTCAAGGTCATGAGTAGGATAATTCGCTCATGAGGCTTGACCTGCCTCGACCCATAAGCTACCACACCGTGCTCCTGCATAAGCACACACCCCAAACCAACCCTGGACGCATCACAGTATACCTCATATGGGATATCCTCCCTAGGCAACCTCAACACAGGTGCAGTGGTCAAACGGGTTTTAAGAGTCTCAAACGCCTGCTGACACTTGTCAGTCCAATCAAACTTCACGCCCTTCCGAGTCAACGCTGTCATAGGAGCCGCCAAACGGGAGAACCCTTCTACAAAATGACGATAGTACCCCGCCAAACCAAGAAAACTGCGGATCTCAAAAACGTTGGTTGGCCTCACCCACGATGCCACGGCCTCAATCTTGGCTGGGTCCACCCTAACTCCCTCAGCTGACACCACATGGCCAAGAAAGTGAACCTCCTGCAGCCAAAACTCACACTTGCTAAACTTAGCAAACAGCTGCTGGTCCCTCAAGGTTTGCAACACTGTTGCCAAGTGCTCCACATGCTCCCTCTCAGTCTTGGAATACACCAAGATATCGTCGATAAACACCACCACGAACGAGTGTAAGTATGGGGCAAAGACTTGGTTCATCAAATGCATGAACACTGCTGGCGCATTAGTGAGCCCGAAAGGCATCACTACCCACTCATAATGCCCATACCTGCACCGAAAAGCCGTCTTAGGGATGTCCTCCTCCCTAACCCTGAGCTGGTGATACCCCGACCGTAAATCTATTTTGGAAAACCACCGGGCCCCACTCAATTGGTCAAACAGGTCATCTATCCGTGGCAACGGGTATTTGTTCTTCACGTCACCGAATTCGGCTTCCTGTAGTCGATGCAGAGACGTAGTGTACCATCGGCCTTCTTCGCAAAGAGCACCGGAGCACCCCAAGGTGAGGTACTCGGTCCGATATACCCCTGACCCACCAACTCCTCGATTTGCCTCCGAAGCTCCCTCAACTCGGCTGGCCCCATACGATACGCTACCTGGGAAATCGGACCCGTCCCCGCACCAACTCAATGGTGAACTCCACATTCCTCTTAGGTGGCAAACTCCTCAACCGCTCAGGAAAAACATCCTGAAATTGGTCCACAACAACGGGCCACACCCTCCTTTCCACCTTACCCTCCTCAACGAAAGGTCAGGGCTGCTAACCTGTGGGTAATGGCACCCCACTTGGTCCAACACCGGCCCGGCCCGACTCGCCTCACAATCCCACTCCCCCGCCGGGGTGCAAGAGGTCCCCGCAGGTGTCACGAAGGTCACACGCCGCCGATAACAATCTATCTTGGCCTGGAAAGCCATAAGCCAATCCATACCCAAGATTAGGTCAAACGTTCTCAAAGGCATCACATGCAAGTCAAAACTCAACTCCACCTCGCCTATGGTTAACACGCGATCACGACACACTCGCCGTACTTCAATCATGCCTCCTACCGGAGACTCCACAACTAGGGGCCTCGTGGCCTCCACACAAGCTAACCCCAAGCCGTCTATTACAAGCTCGACGAACAAACGAACATGATGCACCCGTATCGAAAAGAACAGAAGCTAATGTACGGGAGATCAAGAGGGTACCTCTAACCACCGATGGTCCTGCTCCACCCTCACTGGTGGGGGTGGTAGCTCGGCCTCCTCCGGGTACGTCGCCTCCAGTGCAAACACCCTCCCTTGGCCCGTGCCACCGGTCGGCTCACTCACCGGGCACTTCCCGCCAAGGCTGCCTCCAGCCTCGGTCTGCTGCCGCTCCGGCCTCCCCTGAGGTCGGGTCCGATTCGATCCTGCCCGACTAGCCGGCCACCGACGAGCTGGTCTCTCTCGCTGGTGCACGAAAACCGGCATCACTCCTTGTCTTGGATGTCATGCCTCCAACTCCCCTGTTGCCACTCCGGCAAACCCGGCTCGGATAGCCCTCTCGTCCACATCTATGGCATTTCCGGTCCCTCTTTGGACACTCCTTTCTCAAGTGGCCTTGCTCCCCACAGGAAGATTAACCGCCGGGAGACCCCCCGCTTGGACCGCCCTGTGCCACCGCCAAAACTAGACCTCCCTGGGTTCACCAATGTCTGTCCCCCTGCCGCGGAAGGAACTCGCTATCCCTCTCCTCCGTCTTGAGCCTCTTGGACCCTGCATCTCGATCAGGCCCACTCTGCAACTAGCGACCCTGATGGGCCTGCCTCCCACCATCCAGCTCTCTCTCTCGCTATACGGGCCGTCTCCACGGCCTCAGGCATAAGTCCTCAAGCGTAGAATTGCCACCCTCTCCCTAAGGGCTGGCCGAAGACCCAGAGTGAACTTGTGGGCCTTCAGGTCCTCCTTTGCCACCGTCTCGGGGGCAAACCTACTCAGCTCCGAACTCCCGCTCATACTCGGGTACCGTCTTTGATCCTTGCTTCAGGCTGCCAAATTCCTCCCTCTTCGCCATCTCACCGATTCCGGGAAGAACTCATCATGGAAGAGTTGCAAGAATTCCTCCCAAAACATGAGTTGCACCGCACGGCTCCCCGCAACACTCGTCCACCACTCCAAAGCATCCCCCCTCCACTGCCGACTGCCGGGCCGCACCTTATCCTCCTCCCCGGGTAGGAGAAAGGAGAACACATGCTCAATCCGCCTCAACCACCGCTCGCCTACCACAGGGTCTTCTCCCCCTTAAATCGCGGAGGTTGTTCCTTTCGGAACCGTGTCACCACGTCATCCTCTCGCACGGCTCGGTACACCACCCGGCGAACTCTCACGCTCACGAGGCGCCTCTCCTCCGGTGGTGGTGGTGGTGGCACCACCTGGCTGTGCTACCATCTCACGGCGCACCTCCTCCCGAACGTCCTGCCGGAGTCCCTCCCGTAGCTCTCGTACCTCCGGCCGGATGCCTTCTTGTAGCCGTGCCGGTAACAACGCATGCCCTCCAACGGATGGTCCCGCACCCGGACCCTCATGAGCAGATGACTCATCGCCCATCGCCCCTGGACGCACGTGTCACTCTCCTTGGTGGCATTCTTACTACATGAAGTAAGATGCACAAACGTCGAACGCGTTTGACTACTAACAAGTTGACTACCTCTACCTCATTATCAAGTCAAGCCGTACATGGCATTACACACATTTTAACCATTGCATCAATCAATATTGCACACAAGACACGATCCACATTGTAGTCATACCCAAGGCATTCCAAGAATATTCAGAGTTGCACGGCTTCACACATAATCATGTTATGCACATCCTTCACACATGACAACAAATGCAACTAGTGCCCTAGTGCCAATGCATGCAAATCCTACCACAAGACTGGACTACCCTAAGTACACCTTGGAGGCTCAAAGAGGACCATGTTGATCAGGGCATGTCCCTCCAGGCTCCTCCAAAGGACCCAAGATAACCAAGTCCGCCCACTACCCTAGGCCAACTAGACCATGCTCGATACCATATTGTCACGCCCCGGATTTCCAACCCGAGGAAACCGGTACGTGACTCCCCCTTTACCCACACGGAGGGCAAAGGGGTTAGGTTACAAACCAAGAACTCGAATATTTTAAACCTTCACAACACATTCAAGAAAAATAAAGTCCATCAAGCAGTCCACAAACCAAATCGGTCTTTAATACAAAGTCTTCTTTTCAATCCATCCCCATTGGGGTTACATCGGTTCCCATAATAAAATAACATAAACAATAAAATAGATAAGGTCTTCCACCTTGGGGTCCCACCTAACGCCTGTAGGTTCCTGTAAAGAAAACAACATGGTAGGGGGGTGAGCAACCACGGCTCGGTAGGGGATCATGTCTCCCCAACCCATCCCATGCACCTAATATCTACATGCCTTGTGTACAAGTGCTGTGTCGTGATACAATTATTCCACCAAGTTATAGTTACGGCTATAACAAAGAAACACAATCATACATGGGCTGGTACATAAACACTCCCAGGGCTTCCACGGCCACCGGGTTTCAAGAACAGTCCCGGGCTTCCACGACCACCGGGTCCCACAAAACAGTCCCGGGCTTCCACACCTCCGGGTTCCACAAAACAGTCCCGGCTTCCACAACCACCGGGTTCCACAAAACAGTCCCAGGCTTCCACGGCCACCGGGTGTACAAGCAAACACGCAAAGACACATGGCCATACAGGCATAACATCAAACACTTAGTATGCTTAGTCACACAGGAATAACATCGAACACTCAGCATGCATATATCCACAAGCTCATAAACCCAGCCACACAGACATAATCTAACACACTTGGACGTGCGTGGCCTCACAGGCATTACCTCAAACACATATCATGCACGGCCTCACAGGCATTATCTCAAATACATAACATGCACGACCTCACAGGCATTATGTCAAACACTTGGCAGCATATATACATATATCCAAACAACACGCCATTGAAGGCCAACATTCATATAGGAGATCACACCTATATGAATTTACATATAAATAGTATGATAACAAGGACAATATCCAACGGGTAATTCACCACAGGGCCTAACCCCGGATCGGTATAAGAAAACAACCCCTACCTTAATGAAGATCCTCCTTGCTACCGCGTTAGATGCCGTCCTCCCCACGCAAGATGCTCCGGCGAAGAACGAGCGCTCCTCCCCCCTTTCCCTCTCTCTAGCTCTCTCTCTCTCCACGACGGCCGAGTGGGCCGAAAAACCCCTAACCCTAGAACAAGGAGTCCCCTCATCCTTATATAGGCCTTCCACTATCAAAACGACGTAGTTTTGATTAAGTGAAACCCAGGATCAAAACGACGTAGTTTTGATCACACAAGTTAGCACCTTTCCGCACCCATGTAGGCCAAAATACTCAGAATTTCAACATGGTCCTTTGGAGAAAGTTCCTTAGAATGTCAAAACCAAGGGAACCATGCAAAAATATGCTTGCACGCCAATTTGCATGTGAATTCCCCAATTCACGTGCAACTCCATATGCACTCCAAATGCTCTCAAACTTCACCCCTAGCCTCCTTACATCATTTAGAAGACAACCACACTTGCACGTGAATTGGACCCATATCACGTGCACCTCACATACATGTCCATTTGGCCTGAAACTTCTGTGGTAGATAGAGGACACCATTCTAAGCATCTTTCCTTTTGCACGTGAATTCATTGGAGTCCATTTACTAGGTCAAAATCTAGAAAAACTCTACTCAGGAGGCAAAACTGACTAACTCAAGGTACGGGTCCTTACAGTAAACCCTGAAGTTAAGTGCAGAATAGGCATATACTTTTTGCCAGCACCATTATCTTGCCTTTGAGTGTATTTTATGGGTTATTGGGTTCTCAATTTGCTCTTAATATTCATCACTAGCTATTTAATGATTGGAGTTACTTAGGCATACGAAGTACCTGTTCGTGCTTGATAACGTGCATTTTATGCCGTTATTCTAGTGTTTATTTAGGATGTTTAAGAGCATGATTAGAGCCTTATTGCTTCATATATCATATATATTTGCTCTAACCCCTAGGAAGATACTATTTGCAAATACATGCGTTTTTAAGCTGTTTTGGCAGATTTTGTACCTCACTTTTGACATAGTAGATGGCCTCAAACAATTTGCGTGCAAGAACAAAAGTTTCTTAGAATGATGTCATCTACCTACCACAGAAATTTCAGAGCATTTGGAGCTGAACGTGAATTCACCCATTTCACGTGCAAGCCTATTTTTGCCTCTCAGGCCTCTACATGATGGAAGGAAGCTTGGGGAGAAGTTTGAGCTGATTTGGAGGTGCACGTGAATTCACCATATCACGTGCAAATTGGCGTGCAGAGATATTTTTGGACCGATCCAATCGTTTTTCCATGCTGATCATTTGTTCCTGAAGGCCCAAGTCCAAATTGTGGATGGAAGATAGAGATTTTAAAGTTTCGAGTGTTACTTATCAAAACTATGCCGTTTTGATAAGTGGGCTAGGTTACACACCTCAAAGCCCATCCAAACTCTATAAATACAAGCCTCCACGCCTCTGCTATGTATGCCTAACCCCCCTACACGTTTTTAGAGAGAGAGAGAGAGGCTCCACGACTTGGAGGTGCTCCTTGACCTAGGAGAGCAGCCGTCGCAGCAGCCGTCGCGGATTTTGGAGCCTGGATTTGAAGCTTTGCTGTGCACATGATCAAGAAGAAGATGTTGAGCTTTTCTGCTTTGGTTTTGCTTGTAATCATGCGTGAGTAGTCTTTTAATCTAGGGGAGCAATGTAGCCCCCTTGTTGCTTTGCTGTGTTTATGAATATTTGGGTTTGGATGATTGAGTTTTGCATGTTTTATGAATCTGTTCTTAAGTTCTATCTTTGGTTGTACACCTTGGTATTCTTAGCTCTAGTCCAGGGCGATTGAGATTCATAACTTATTTGTAATTGGTGTGATCATTATCCTTTTGCAAGTATGATTTATTGGCTTTGCATGTTTGTGTGTTTAGATGACCATTCTGGCATACAACTCTTAAAAGGACCTCAATGACCATTTGTTGTCCTTGGCTTATGTTTAGCATGTTTTCAATCAGACAACCCTAATACCATGAACCAGTAGAGATAACATAGGGAGGTGAAATTGTGACCCTAGATGCTTTTAATCCTTGAAACTTAATCCTAAAATCAGTTTACTTTCTTTGTTTATTCAGAAAACCACATAAAAATTAGATCTTTAGTTAAAAAAGAAAACTTTTTGCCAAGACATTTTATAGAACAAGAGTAATTGGGTGATTTGATTTGAGAACTAGAGAACTAGGTTAATCCCTGTGGGTTCGACCCCTTTCTTGCTGCTATTCTTTTAGTGCAAACTTAGGGAATTTATTATTTTGAAGAGAGATTTAACGACATTAGCTAGCTCTTTTAGAGAGGTTAAAAATCTTGTCTGTCAAATTGGCGCCGTTGCCGGGGATTCAACGGTTGACTAGTTTTTAAAATCAACATTGAGTGAAATTGTTTGAATTCTGATCTTGGTGTTTTATTTTGTCTTTCAATTTCTGTTATTTTTGTTTGCGTTTTTATTTGTTTATTTTGCATTGTTCGGAGCTGCTGGGTGTGTTCTTGTTGTTTTTCAGGAACATACATCAAGTGTTTGAGGTATTGCTAGTTGTGTATGCGATGAGGGGAACTTGTGTCCTTTAATCCAGAACCTGAACAAGACTCCAATGGATAACGTTTGGAGATGAGGAGGAGCTAACCATGGAACAATGTTTGGAAAGGATGATCCAAGGCAACAAATATTTGTGGGAAAACCAAGGGAGAGATGAGGAGAATTCAATGATGGCGGACCAACATGTTTATGTTCCAGGCCATGCAACAGATCAATTTTCATATAGTGCTTGGGATTGCACCGTCTATGACTCTCCCATAAACGTTATTCATACCAGGAGCCTCCTTGTTATGGTGGGAGTATTAATGGAGATGGTAGAGAAGTATGGCCAACTTGCACCCAACCTGAGGGTGACTACTATCCACAAGAGCCACCACCTGAGGAGTTTAATGGTTTCTTCAATGGATATTCTGAGAATAGATGGGTTGGGCAATATCAAGATGAAGCTTACTATGAAGCCCCACTCTATGGCAATTATTGTCCATATCAACAACAAGAGTGGCAGCCCCAAGTTGAAGATGAAGAAACCAGAAGAGAGGCTTTGAATGAAAGGCTAGGAAGTTTGGAGACTACCATAAAAAATGTAGAGCAATTATTGATGAGTATGGTTCAAAATGCAGATAACGGAGTCTCATCTAACTCCTTTGTTGGTGACACAGAGATAGAGACTGAAGAGAATTGCAAAGCCATCACTCCAACTTTCATGTATCAATCTTTGACATCTGCCTCACAAGAATGGGAGTTTTCTGCTAATAATGATTCTGAAGATGAAGCTCGCATTCTAGCTGCTCAAACCATTAATGATGCTATAGACCAAGAAGTGGATACAAGGGCAATGGTTCATTATGATGAGGTTGTCCCTCCACCACAATTTAATAGCCCATGTGATGTATCCACTTCAACTCTTCCCATGGTTGGAGCTTATGAGGACAATTTTTCCATCCAAGAAGAAGAGGAAGACTTGAATTGTTCTGGGGTGTTAGAAGAACATGAGAAACCAATAAATGACAACCCAAGGATGCAGCAACAAATCTTGGATGATGATGCTATAATTCTCATATCTGAAGGCACATCAAACCAAGGTACTCTTTATGAAGACAAGCTACATGAGCCCACCACTACTATGTTTGCTTTGGAATCATCTTCCCTTATACAAGAGAAGGAAGTGCTTAACAAGGGAGGTAACCATGCGTGCATCATGACTTCTCCAATTGTGGAGTATGTTGAATTTGTGTTACCACCTCGATGGAATGAGAGGAAGGAGAACCATAAGTTTGTGGAGGTGTCTCCCTATCAACAATCAGGAGTTCAAGTGGCTCCCACAGCGGTTCATTCATCCGATTGCTATGGTCTATGAGACTGCTGAGGTTTACAATGCCAGGATGAAAGCCTTTCATACATTGGTTGAGCTTAGTATGACAAAGTCTAGCTACAGACTTTAAATAAAGCGCTGGTTGGGAGGCAACCCAATGTTTATTGCTGTGTTTTATTTTATGTTATTTTCTTTTATTTATTTTATTCAATAAATTGTTTGCAAGCTAACCATTGTGCAGGAGACTTTGCTTCTTTCTTAACTAATAAAGAGAGGCCATCTTCAAAGGCTTCCACACCAAAATCACTCCAGTGGGATCTTTGCTTGCTACTACATGATGGCTATTCTGCAAGGGAGAGAAACTTGGGAAGTGCGAGGCGAGATGTCGGTTGACTTTGTGGCTCAGGTACGACAAATGGTGGCCAATGTCATCTACTATTACAGTGTGCCAAACCAGGGGTAAGTGTTTTTCCTACTCCCTATTTTACGCCATGAGGACATAGCATATTTTAAGTGTGGTGTATGGGGAGTGACTTGAGCCACTTGTTTGTCCTTTATATTATGTGATTGCATGTCTTGTTTTTGTTTAAGTGTTTTTGTTGTCCTTTATTTTTATTTTGGGTGATTGTTTGAGTTGTCTGCTTGAATTATTTGCTTGTGGAGACATGGATATTAAGTATGCAATTTTGGCTTAAAATTTTAATGCCACATTAGTATCATGTTGTGATAAGGGTATTAAAGTAGTTAAAATGTGCTCTGAATTGGTTTAATCATGTCTTTATCTTTTGAATGATATCACCATGTTTTTGGAGCTGAGTTTTGAATATTAGCTGAGCATGAAATGCTATGATAGACCTAAGTAACCCTTAAAGTTGAGTGAAAAGAAATGAAAAATGAGAACAGCTTCTTTTTAGCCCTTGAGTGACATTTATGGGGTATGGGTAATAGTTTGATTTGCTACTCTTCTTGCATTCAACATTGGTTATTTAATGGTAGGAGTCAAGTAAGCATGTGATTACTTATTAGTGCTCAGTGTTTGGTGTTTAGTTAGGATGCAAGACCTCTAAGTCATTGTGACTGTCTTTGCATTCTTTTCTTTATTGTGTGATATTATTGGAAAAGGCTGTGATATAGAATGTGAAAAAGCCATCACTTAATTGGGAAATGGGAAGTGAGACTTCAATGAATTATTGTCTCTCCTTATGTAGCAAAATGGCAAGGAGTTTGCATTAGAAAAATCAGTCTTATTTGTGTTATGTGAGTAAAAAAAGAGTGAATAATCCATCAAGGGAGAGCATAAAATGCAACCTTGTAAGGTTATTACTAAAAAACAAAAAAAAACAAAAAAAAAAGAGGGATTCAAAATAAAAGCCACACTGGCTTGATGTTTATGTGTGATTGTTTAGATTTGTAGCCACATTGGCTGAGTTTTGTTTATTTTAAGAATGTTGAGCTCAATTCTTTGGCTCATGTTTTGTTTTATCAATTATTAGAATAGAGTGTGAGTTTATTGGGTTTAGACTAGCGTGTGAGTTTCAAATAAAGTAGAATAAAGAGTGTGTTTTCTTTGATGAGCACAATAGGGAACTCTCATGATTGTTTGGCAAGTACTTAATCAATAGCTGATGGCGAGTGTAGAGATAGAGTTTTCCATCCATTGTTCATTGATAGGTATTGGGCTTGAGAATTATTATATTTGAGTGAGGCTGCTTATCCTTGGTAAGAACTTAAAGGGAAACTAGGTGCTATTTTATCATGGAATGCTTGCTCATATCTGAAATTTAAGTGGTGATATTGCATGGTTGTTGGACTAAGGATATGGACATGAATGAACTAAGTTATGACGCATTTTGATGCTTAAATTCCCATTTCACCATGATAGAGTTGCATGCTTAGGAAACCATGATTCTCCTTGATTGTTATTTTATTTTTCTTCCGTTTGACTGCGTGTTTATTTTATTTTTGCATGCTTGTATGTTTTTGCTTGAGGACAAGCAAGGGTTCAAGTGTGGTGTATTTGATAACGTGCATTTTATGCCGTTATTCTAGTGTTTATTTAGGATGTTTAAGAGCATGATTAGAGCCTTATTGCTTCATATATCATATATATTTGCTCTAACCCCTAGGAAGATACTATTTGCAAATACATGCGTTTTTAAGTGCTTTTGGCAGATTTTGTACCTCACTTTTGACATAGTAGATGGCCTCAAACAATTTGCGTGCAAGAACAAAAGTTTCTTAGAATGATGTCATCTACCTACCACAGAAATTTCAGAGCATTTGGAGCTGAACGTGAATTCACCCATTTCACGTGCAAGCCTATTTTTGCCTCTCAGGCCTCTACATGATGGAAGGAAGCTTGGGGAGAAGTTTAAGCTGATTTGGAGGTGCACGTGAATTCACCATATCACGTGCAAATTGGCGTGCAGAGATATTTTTGGACCGATCCAATCGTTTTTCCATGCTGATCATTTGTTCCTGAAGGCCCAAGTCCAAATTGTGGATGGAAGATAGAGATTTTAAAGTTTCGAGTGTTACTTATCAAAACTACGCCGTTTTGATAAGTGGGCTAGGTTACACACCTCAAAGCCCATCCAAACTCTATAAATACAAGCCTCCACGCCTCGCTATGTATGCCTAACCCCCCCCTACACGTTTTTAGAGAGAGAGAGAGGCTCCACGACTTGGAGGTGCTCCTTGACCTAGGAGAGCAGCCGTCGCGCCGAGCAGCGTCGCGGATTTTGGAGCCTGGATTTGAAGCTTTCTTGTGCGCATGATCAAGAAGAAGATGTTGAGCTTTTCTCGCTTTGGTTTTGCTTGTAATCATGCGTGAGTAGTCTTTTAATCTAGGGGAGCAATGTAGCCCCCTTGTTGCTTGCTTGTGTTTATGAATATTTGGGTTTGGATGATTGAGTTTTGCATGTTTTATGAATCTGTTCTTAAGTTCTATCTTTGGATGTACACCTTGGTATTCTTAGCTCTAGTCTGGGGCAGATTGAGATTCATAACTTATTTGTAATTGGTGTGATCATTATCCTTTTGCAAGTATGATTTATTGGCTTTGCATGTTTGTGTGTTTAGATGACCATTCTGGCATACAACTCTTAAAAGGACCTCAATGACCATTTGTTGTCCTTGGCTTATGTTTAGCTTGTTTTCAATCAGACAACCCTAATACCATGAACCAGTAGAGATAACATAGGGAGGTGAAATTGTGACCCTAGATGCTTTTAATCCTTGAAACTTAATCCTAAAATCAGTTTACTTTCTTTGTTTATTCAGAAAACCACATAAAAATTAGATCTTTAGTTAAAAAAGAAAACTTTTTGCCAAGACATTTTATAGAACAAGAGTAATTGGGTGATTTGATTTGAGAACTAGAGAACTAGGTTAATCCCTGTGGGTTCGACCCCTTTCTTGCTGCTATTCTTTTAGTGCAAACTTAGGGAATTTATTATTTTGAAGAGAGATTTAACGACATTAGCTAGCTCTTTTAGAGAGGTTAAAAATCACTAGCTCTTTTTGAGTGTATTTTATGGGTTATTGGGTTCTCAATTTGCTCTTAATATTCATCACTAGCTATTTAATGATTGGAGTTACTTAGGCATACGAAGTACCTGTTCGTGCTCAATGTTTGGTGTATGATGTTAGTGATTCAAGTATTTCCGTTTAGTTCTTGTTTAACAAAAAAAAGGGGGGGCTTGTGTGAAGACAATAGCAGAGTGAATAATCCATCAAGGGAGAGCATAAAATGCAACCTTGTAAGGTTATTACTAAAAAGAAGTGTGAAAAAAAAAACAACAGAAACAGAAAAAAAATGTTTGCCAGAATAAAAGCCACAATGGCTTACTATTTATATGTGTTTCTGTTTTCGTGTTGCAGCCATAATGGCTAAGTTGTTTTGTTTTGCAATTTGTGTCACGAGTGTGAGCTTAAATCTTTAGCTCCAAGTGTTTATCAGTAAGTAGAATAGAGTGTGTTTTCCTTGACGAGCATAATGGGGATCTCTCATGTTTACGTGGCAAAAACTTAATCAATAGCTAGTAGTGGGTGTAAGAGTAAATCCTTAGCTGTTAGGCATTGATAGTAAGGCATGAGGGGAGAGAAAAGACAGATATATTTGAGTGAGGCTGCTCTAACCTTGGTGAGGACTTTCAGGGGGATATAAGTTCATTTTATCCTTGCATGTTTGCTTCTATCTGAACTGTTAGTAACGATATTACATGGTTGTTGGACTTGATAGTAAGGGCATGTTTCGATTAACTTATGATTCATTTTTAGCTATTGGAATGTCTACTTCATCATGATAGAATTGTATGTCTTGGGAAACCATGCCTCTCTTGTTTGTTAGTTTATTCTTTCTTTTCTGTTTGACTGTGTGTTTATTTCTTTTTGCTTGAGGACAAGCAAAGGTTCAAGTGTGGGGGAATTTGATAATGTGCATTTATGCCGTTATCCTAGACCTTATATAGGGTGTTTTAGCGTATGTTTTGTACCTATTTGCATGATATTTTCCACATATTTGCTCTAACCCCTACGAAGACCCTGTTTGGTGTATAGTGGTACTTTTTGAGTGTTTTTGGCAGGTTTTGGAGCAACCTTTTTGACAGACAAGATTTTTAGCCTCTCTAAAAGTGCTAGCTAATGTCGTTAAATCTCTCTCTTTAAGATAATAAATTCCCTAAATTTGCACTAAAAGAATAGCAGCAAGCAAGGGGTCGAACCCACAGGGATTAGCCTAGTTCTCTAGTTCTCAAATCAAAGCACCCAATTACTCTTGTTCTATAAAATGTCTTGGCAAAAAGTTTTCTTTTTTAACTAAAGATCTAATTTTTATTTGGTTTTCTGAATAAACAACGAAAGTAAACTGATTTTAGGATTAAGATTCAAGGATTAAAAGCATCTAGGGTCACAATTTCACCTCCTTATGTTATCTCTACTGGTTCATGGTATTAGGGTTGTCTGATTGAAATCATGCTAAACATAATCCAAGGACAACAAATGGTCATTGAGGTCCTTTTAAGAGTTTTATGCCAAAATGGTCATCTAAACACACAAACATGCAAAGCCAATAAATCGTACTTGCAAAAGGATAATGATCACACCAATTACAAATAAGTTATGAATCTCAATCCGCCCCAGACTAGGGCTAAAAATACCAAGGTGTACATCCAAAGATAGAGATTAAGAACAGATTCATAAAACATGCAAAACTCAATCATCCAAACCCAATATTCATAAACACAGCAAAGCAACAAGGGGGCTACATTGCTCCCCTAGATTAAAGAACTACTCACGCATGATTACAAGCAAACACAAAGCAGAAAAGCTCAACATCTTCTTCTTAACCACGCGCACAGCAAAGCTTCAAATCCAGGCTCCAAAATCCGTGACGGCGGCTGCGACGGCTGCTCTCCTAGGTCAAGGAGCAACCTCCAAGTTGTGGAGCCTCTCTCTCTCTAAAAACGTGTAGGGGGTCTAGGTATGCATAGCAGAGGTGTGGAGGCTTATATTTATAGAGTTTGGATGGGCTTTGAGGTGTGTACCCTAGCCCATTTATCAAAACGGCGTAGTTTTGATAAGTGACACTCGAAACATTAAAATCTCTATCTTCCATCCACAATTTGGACATGGGCCTTCAGAAACAAATGATCAGCATGGAAAAACGATAGGATCGGTCCAAAAATATCTCTGCACGTCAATTTGCACGTGATATGGTGAATTTACGTGCAACTCCAAATCAGCTCAAACTTCTCCCCAAGCTTCCTTGCATCCTGTAGAGGCCTGAGAGGCAAAAATAGGCTTGCACGTGAAATGGGTGAATTCACGTGCAGCTCCAAATGCTCTGAAATTTCTGTGACATCATTTTAAGAAACTTTTGTTCTTGCACGCCAATTGTTTGAGGCCATCTACTATGTCAAAAGTGAGCTCCAAAATCTGCCAAAACAGCTTAAAAACGCATGTATTTGCAACTAGCATCTTCTTAGGGGTTAGAGGAAATATATATGATATATGAAGCAATAAGGCTCTAATCATGCTCTTAAACATCCTAAATAAACACTAGAATAACGGCATAAAATGCACGTTATCAAATACACCACACTTGAACCATTGCTTGTCCTCAAGCAAAAACATACAAGCATGCAAAAATAAAATAAACACGCAGTCAACGGAAGAAAAATAAAATAACAATCAAGGAGAATCATGGTTTCCTAAGCATGCAACTCTATCATGATGAAATGGGAATTTAAGCATCAAAATGAGTCATAGCTTAGTTTATTCATGTCCATATCCCTAGTCCAACAACCATGCAATATCTCCACTTAAATTTCAGATATGAGCAAGCAATCCATGATAAAATAGCACCTAGTTTCCCTTTAAGTTCTTACCAAGGATAAGCAGCCTCACTCAAATATAATAATTCTCAAGCCCAATACCTATCAATGAACAATGGATGGAAAAACTCTACCTCTACACTCGCCATCAGCTATTGATTAAGTACTTGCCAAGCAATCATGAGAGTTCCCTATTGTGCTCATCAAAGAAAACACACCCTCTATTCTACTTTATTTGAACTCACACTCTATTCTACTAACTCAATAAACTCACATGAGCCAAAGAATTGAGCTCAACATTCTTAAAACAAAACACAATTCAGCCAATGTGGCTTCACAACTAAATAATCACACATAAGCATCAAGCCAGTGTCGCTTTTATTTTGAATCCCTCTTTTCTTTTCTTTTCTTTTCTTTTCTTTTTTGGTTTTTTTTGTTGTTGTTTTTTTTTTTGTAATAATCTTACAAGGTTGCATTTTATGCTCTCCCTTGATGGATTATTCACTCTTTTTTTTACTCACATAACATATAAATAAGACTGATTTTTCTAATGCATACCCCTTTCAAAATGTGATGGGCTTTTTCCACAATGTGCATCATAGCCTTTTATATTTACAACACAACAAACAAATATTAGGATACATAGGAAGTCAAAGTGACTTAAAGGTCTTGCATCCTAACTCCACACACCAAACACTGAGCACTAATAAGTAATCACATGCTTACTTGACTCCTACCATTAAATAACCAATGTTGAATGCACAGAAGAGCATCAAATCAAACTATTACCCATAAACCATAAGTGTCACTCAAAGGCTAAAACAAGTTTTTCTCATTTTGCATTCCTTTCTCACTCAACTTTAAGGGTTACTTAGGTCTATCATAGCATTTCATGCTCAGCTAATATTCAAAACTCAACTCCAAAAACATGGTGATATCATTCAAAAGATAAAGACATGATTAAACCAATTCAGAGCACATTTTAACTACTTTAACACCCTTATCACAACATGATACTAATGTGGCACAAAAAGTAAATTTTGTAGGCCAAAATTGCATACTTAATATCCATGCCTCCACAAGCAAATCATTCAAGCAAACAACTCAAACAATCATGCAACTAAAAATTTTGTTTTTTTTTTGTTTAAATAAAACATGCAATCACAACATAAAAGACAAGCAAGTGGCTCAAGTCACTCCCATACACCACACTTAAAATATGCTATGTCCTCATGGCATAAAATAGGGAGTAGGAAAATACTTACCTCTCGGTTGCAAGTTTGTAATAGTAGATGACATTGGCCACCATTCGTCGCACCTGAGCCACAAAGTCAACCGACGTCTCGCCGCGCACTTCCCAAGTTTCCTTCCCTTGCAGAATAGCCATCATGTAATAGCAAACAAAGATCCCACAGCTGAATTGGTCAGGCTGCTGAGGGATTTCCATTTCGTTGAGGTGAATAAGAGGGAGCTTATCCTGCAACAATCCTTCTTGTCTCATCGCATCCTTGATTCGTTTGATGAGCCCATGAACAAGCCGTCTCTTTCTTCTGCTGAACCCTTCATTTTGGCTTGGATCATACAACACTGCATGCCCTGTAGTCAAATCCACTCGCACCAAGACATAATGACGTTTAATATGCACAGGGATCAGCACCTCGTGCATACCATGCCAAGGACGGTGCCCTTCATTGTGACCATTGATACGCTGGCGCCACACACTTTCAGACAAAGGTTGGTCATAAAGCTCGCACAGGATAATGGATGTATACTGGGATAATGGGTAATTATGAGGCTCAACCTCCACAGCAAAACGCATAGTTCTGTAAAACAAGTCCACCTCATCTGAATATAGATATTCATCGCCTAAAATCCTTTGAAGGACAAACGAGGTGAAGGGGTCCATGTCCCTTGCAAATCGAGCCCTTAACACCTAAGAATTAATGAATTCTTCAAATGCTGCTTGACTCTCAGCAGATGATATGGCTGGATCAATGATTAAATAGATAGGACGGCCAAGAAGGTCTTCAGGTTCAGCAGGCATGTATGTACCCCAAGAGACAGGATGTATAACAGGCACAATAGCCTGAGAATATGCAGGATTAGTAAAAGGCTGGAAGGGTGAATACCCTTCTGCTGGCTTTGTCTCCTCTTGAGGCCGGGAAGGGTGAATACCCTGTTGCTGGCGCCGCCCTCTCGGGTGATAGTAGGATGGCCGACCTGAAGGTTCCGGTTGAGGTGGATCTGCCTGGGCTGGATAAGAATCTTCAGGGGATGGAGAGGGTTCTTCATCAGATATCTCCACTATAGGAGAACGTTTTGATGCTTTCCTCTTGCTCAAGGCCTTCCAGATTTTGCCTAGGAGGCCTTTGACTTCTTTATTGTCCTTCCTCAGGGCTTCCACCTCGCGCTGGGTTCTGGCATTTGCCTCCCTGAGCTGCTGTGTTTCTTGCCTCCAAGCTTCGGTAGATGCAGCAGGAGGAGCTTCGGGGCCTCCCATGCTCTAGGTGATGCATGAGCAGCTACGTCTGGAGCCTCCCATGCTCTGGTTCTAGGTTGTGAAGTAGCTTGTTGGTCTCCAGAGATGAGGGCCATTAATTCCTCAAATTGGGCACTAGTGATGTGCCCATTAGTGACTGCCCAATTGATGACCTCCACTTCGCTCACCACCTGCCCACTAATGCCTTGAAAGAAATTGAAAATATCTTCTTTGTGTACATTGAAGTGCTTGTACTTGGCAGTGAGTCTGTATAGAGTCTGCTTCCTTTGATCCATATGAGGAGAGGTTTCCCTTGCAAAGTCAGTGGATCGCTCCACATGAACGCTGTGCCTTGCGGGCTGTGATGGAGGAGGAACATTTGTTGCCCAATGACCTCTGGTACTGATTCCCAAACCTCCTTCAGCATGCAATACTCTTAACACCCAATGAGAAGGAAAAGTGATGCTCTCCATGGAGGAAAAATGCAAAGCAGGCATGCTTTGAAATATCACACACAAAAGTCTGCCATTTATCTGCTTTGATGAGTTTTTCTTCCACCATTGAAAAATGGTAATGGCCCAATCCACATTTAGCATATGATCAATGCTATACATGAACTCCAGGTGTGGCTTAGGCACACTATCTAGCCCACTGGTCTGAATCAATAAGCATTTCCCTACCAGGTAAGCTAGGCATCTAAATTTTCCAACAAAACCATTCTTGGTATACTGCCTTCGACTTTGAAATTTTCTAGCATAGTTGCATGCAGTACGAAATTCTCCTAGGCTTAGCTGAGGGAAGCTATCACTTGGTTCAGGGAGGTTAAAACAATGTCTAATAATTTCAGGGGTAATTCTGACATAAACCCCTTGCACGACCCCTATCAGCTCATCCTCACTCACAGAGACAGATGCATAGAATTCTTGTAGGGCAGAGTAGGAAATAGCTGGCTGGGCAGATACTAACCTTTGTAATCCCAGATTTTGAATTTTAAGAGCCACCTCTCTAGCCCAAATTGTGTCCGAAGCATCCAAGGCCTGCATATCAAGAGCATGCCCCAAGAGTATCTCCTCCTCAGGTTGGCTATCAGCACTAGGTGAGTGCACCTCCTCCTGGCCAGTCCTCCTTGTGCGCACCATCTTTGGAATGAGAAAATAAGAGCAAAGAGCGGAAAACTAAAGAGCAAGAGAGCAAAAGAGCAGAGTTCCTCTAATACTCAGATCTGGATTGATTTTGGTGTGGAAGCCTTTGAAGATGGCCTCCCTTTATATAGCGTGCAGAAGGAAAGATGCTCCAATTAGCTTGATACACGTGCCCCTAAATATTCAGAGTGTTCTGACCAAAATAGCCCTTGCACGTGAATTGGTTGAATTGGCGTGCGAGTCGAAATCGTCCCAAACTTTGGTGGTGGGTCCCCCGTGAGCTGGCAAGCAATAGTCCCTTCTGCACGTGAATTGTTTGAAGCTTCTAGGAGGGCTAAAATCGGTATTTTGCATTTTTGAGCCTCCATATGACAACTAGCAATTTGCGTGCAAGAGTAAACGTGATTCACATGGTCTTCATCTACCATTCCAAAAAGTTACAGCTCAAAAGGAGTTGCACCTGAATTGGACAATTCACGTTCAAATTCACGTTCAGGCCCAATCTGGCCCAAATTTCTCCACTGAGTTGCTTATGCATTATGGACCATCTTTAAGTCTTGCACGTGAATTGTTTGAGCCCATCTTCAAGCACTTTTGGGCTTCACTTGCTCCAAGCTCCTTGATTTTGACTTTAAAAATAATTCCACAAGTTCAGGACCCAATAATTTGCTCATCCTGCAAATGGTTAGTTAAGAAAGAAGCAAAGTCTCTTTCACAAGGGTTAGCTTGCAAACAAATTTATTGAATAAAACAAATAAAGGAAAATAACATAAAATAAAAGATAGCAATAAACATTGGGTTGCCTCCCAACCAACGCTTTATTTAAAGTCTGTAGCTAGACTTTGTCATACTAAGCTCAACCAATGTATGAAAGGCTTTCATCCTTGCATTGTAAACCTCAGCAGTCTCGTAGACCATAGCAATCGGATGAATGAACCGCTGTGGGAGCCACTTGAACTCCTGATTCAATTGTTGATAGGGAGACACCTCCACAAACTTATGGTTCTCCTTCCTCTCATTCCATCGAGGTGGTAACACAAATTCAACATACTCCACAATTGGAGTAGTCATGATGCACGCATGGTTACCTCCCTTGTCAAGCACTTCCTTCTCTTGTATAAGGGAAGATGATTCCAAATCAAACATAGTAGTGGTGGGCTCATGTAGCTTGTCTTCATAAAGAGTACCTTGGTTTGATGTGCCTTCGGATATGAGAATTATAGCATCATCATCCAAGATTTGTTGTGCATCCTTGGGTTGTCATTTATTGGTTTCTCATGTTCTTCTAACACCCCAGAATAATTCAAGTCTTCCTCTTCTTCTTGGATGAAAAAATTGTCCTCATAAGCTCTAACCATGGGAAGAGTTGAAGTGGATACATCACATGGGCTATTAAATTGTGGTGGAGGGACAACCTCATCATAATGAACCATTACCCATTGTATCCACTTCTTGGTATATAGCATCATTAATGGTTTGACCAGCTAGAATGCGAGCTTCATCTTCAGAATCATTATTAGCAGAAAACTCCCATTCTTTTTAGGCAGATGTCAAAGATTGATACATGGAAGTTGGAGTGATGGCTTTGCAATTCTCTTCAGTCTCTATCTCTGTGTCACCAGCAAAGGAGTTAGATGAGACTCCGTTATCTGCATTTTGAACCATACTCATCAATAATTGCTCTATATTTTTTATGGTAGTCTCCAAACTTCCTAGCCTTTCATTCAAATCCTCTCCCTCTCTTCTGGTTTCTTCATCTTCAACTTGGGGTTGCCACTCTTGTTGTTGATATGGACAATAATTGCCATAGAGTGGGGCTTCAGATTAAGCTTCATCTTGATATTGCCCAACCCATATGTTCTCAGAATATCCATTGAAGAAACCATTAAACTCCTCAGGTGGTGGTTCCTGTGGATAGTAGTCACCCTCAGGTTGGGTT
Source organism: Taxillus chinensis (assembly GCA_023512835.1). Taxonomy (NCBI): domain Eukaryota; kingdom Viridiplantae; phylum Streptophyta; class Magnoliopsida; order Santalales; family Loranthaceae; genus Taxillus; species Taxillus chinensis. The sequence continues at coordinate 46,001,278 of CM042090.1, forward strand.
TAAGTTGGCCAGACTTCGCTACTATCTCCATTAATATTCCCACCATAATTAGGAGGCTCCTGGTATGAATAGCTGCTTGTGGGAGGATCATAGACAGTGCAATCCCAAGCACTATATGAAAATTGATCTGCTGCATGACCTGGAATATAAACATGTTGGTTTGCCATCATTGAATTCTCCTCATCTCTCCTTTGGTTTTCCCACAAATATTTGTTGCCTTGGATCATCCTTTCCAAACATTGTTCCATGGTTAGCTCCTCCTCATCTCCAAACTTTCTGTCCATTGGAGTGCTGTTCAGGTTCTGGATTAAAGCACACAAGTTCCCCTCGTCGCATACACAACTAGCAATACCTCAAACACTTGGTGTATGTTCCTGTAAAACAACAAGAACACACCCAGTAGCTCCGAACAATGCAAAATAAACAAATAAAGAACACAAAATAACAGAAAATAAAAGACAAAATAAAACACCAAGATCAGAATTCAAACAATTTCACTCAATGTTCATTTTAAAAACTAGTTAACCATTGAATCCCCGGCAACGGTGCCAATTTGACAGACAAGATTTTTAGCCTCTCTAAAAGAGTTAGCTAATGTCGTTAAATCTCTCTCTTCAAGATAATAAATTCCCTAAATTTGCACTAAAATAATAGCAGCAAGCAAGGGGTCGAACCCACAGGGATTAGCCTAGTTCTCTAGTTCTCAAATCAAAGCACCCAATTACTCATGTTCTATAAAATGTCTTGGCAAAAAGTTTTCTTTTTTAAACTAAAGATCTAATTTTTATTTGGTTTCCTGAATAAACAAAGAAAGTAAACTGATTTTAGGATTAAGATTCAAGGATTAAAAGCATCTAGGGTCACAATTTCACCTCCCTATGTTATCTCTACTGGTTCATGGTATTAGGGTTGTCTGATTGAAAACATGCTAAACATAAGCCAAGGACAACAAATGGTCATTGAGGTCCTTTTAAGAGTTGTATGCCAGAATGGTCATCTAAACACACAAACATGCAAAGCCAATAAATCATACTTGCAAAAGGATAATGATCACACCAATTACAAATAAGTTATGAATCTCAATCCGCCCCAGACTAGGGCTAAAAATACCAAGGTGTACATCCAAAGATAGAGATTAAGAACAGATTCATAAAACATGCAAAACTCAATCATCCAAACCCAATATTCATAAACACAAAGAAAGCAACAAGGGGGCTACATTGCTCCCCTAGATTAAAGAACTACTCACGCATGATTACAAGCAAACACAAAGCAGAAAAGCTCAACATCTTCTTCTTAACCACGTGCACAGCAAAGCTTCAAATCCAAGCTCCAAAATCCGCGACGGCTGCGACGGCTGCTCTCCTAGGTCAAGGAGCAACCTCCAAGTCGTGGAGCCTCTCTCTCTCTAAAAACGTGTAGGGGGTCTAGGTATGCATAGCAGAGGCGTGGAGGCTTGTATTTATAGAGTTTGGATGGGCTTTGAGGTGTGTACCCTAGCCCATTTATCAAAACGGCGTAGTTTTGATAAGTGACACTCGAAACATTAAAATCTCTATCTTCCATCCACAATTTGGACATGGGCCTTCAGAAACAAATTATCAGCATGGAAAAATGATAGGATCGGTCCAAAAATATCTCTGCACGTCAATTTGCATGTGATATGGTGAATTCACGTGCAACTCCAAGTTAGCTCAAACTTCTCCCCAAGCTTCCTTGCATCCTGTAGAGGCCTGAGAGGCAAAAATAAGCTTGCACGTGAAATGGGTGAATTCACGTGCAGCTCCAAATGCTCTAAAATTTCTGTGGTAGGTAGAGGACATCATTCTAAGAAACTTTTGTTCTTGCATGCCAATTGTTTGAGGCCATCTACTATGTCAAAAGTGAGCTCCAAAATCTGCCAAAACAGCTTAAAAATGCATATATTTGCAACTAGCATCTTCCTAGGGGTTAGAGCAAATATATATGATATATGAAGTAATAAGGCTTTAATCATGCTCTTAAACATCCTAAATAAACACTAGAATAACGGCATAAAATGCACGTTATCACTTTTCCCACACACTTTGGCTAGATCACTCCATACACTCAAGAGGAAGCTATAGGAAGAAGATAGAAACAAAATGAAGGCAAAATCAAGGTGCACGTGAAAAGGCTTTCTCACGTGCATTCTCACGTGCAAGGATTTTATTGCATGGATGCCTTCTACAACTCAAGAGGAATCTTTGGAGCAAATTTGAGTCGAATTAGAGCTGCACATGAAAAGGGTCTTCTCACGTTCATTCTCGCGTGCAGGCATTTTTGAGCTCCAAATGATGTGTTTTGTTGATTTAATCATTTTCCTCTAAAGAACTTGGGTCAAATTTGGTGTAGTTTGAGTTTTATAACGCCTAGAACGTCGAATAGAGTCACTTACCAAAATGATGTCGTTTTGGCTGCGACCACATTTATAATTAGGGCACACCTTTTGTAACCCTAATTTGGCCCACTAAATCCTATAAATAGGCGTCTTTGGAGGCATTGTGGAGCATCTTGAGTGGGAGAATCTGATCTGAGTTCTGAAAAGAGCTATAGCCGTTGCTAAAAGATCGGATTGTCCTTGGCAAGGAGTGATTTTGGGCGTGACGCCGGAGTCTTTGGAGGCCGGAGTCCTGGTTCATCTTGGGGTCTTCCTTTATTGTCCCGGCATCGGAATCATGTTCTTTCTTGTAATTGTTATTGCTTTTGTCATGATTATGGAGTAGTTTTATTAGTTTAGGGGAGCAATGTAGCCCCCAATATATTGTATTCAGTTTGGTTATGGTTGTTCAATAAAATAGAATTCAGTTCTTGTTTAATTCACTTGCTTGAATGGAAATACCTAGTTTATGCATACTTAGGTAATCTTAGCCCTTGTTTAGGGTGGAACACTAGTGAATTAGATTTAATATTGTATGATGGACCAAGTCTGCAACTATTAGATTGTTTATCTACCTTGATCACTTTTATTCACATGGACCAAATGGGATAAAAGCCTTAAATCTATCTTAGCATGGACCAAATGTAAGATAGGTAGGAGATAATCAACACGAACATGAACTTGAACATAAATCAAGAACAAGAGCCATAACCAGACTATTACAATCGATTGGGTGGTACACATTGTGACCCTAGATCCTTTATCACTGAAATTTCTATACCAATAGCTTGCCGACATTCTGATTTAATCATTTTTCGTTCAAATTATTTGTACAACAAAAATCAATTGTCCAGACATAAAATCAACTTATTAGCTTAGTGCTTGCTGCTTAACAGCATTAGCTACCTCCCTGTGGGTTCGACAACCGGAGTCTTAATACTCCATTTTATTACTTGACCAGTGCACTTGCTGCAAAACCTATAGACACAATTTTTACGGGTCAATAACCACAAGGGTATATCTCGCACCAGCCAGAGAAGGAACAGAAATAGGACCACAGAGGTCCATATGAAGAAGTTGTAGAGGAGCAGTTATTGAATTAACTGATTTGCTCTTAAAGCTATGTTTGGCCTGTTTGCCCAGTTGGCATTCTCGACAGAGAGTGTCTCTAGAGAATTTGAGTTTAGGTAGACCAGTGACAAGATCAAGTGATGCTAATTTAGACAATGTCTTAAAGTTTAAATGTGCGCATCGCTTGTGCCATAACCAACTATCTTCGTCTGAAGCTTTAGTGAGGAAGCATACAGGGTCAGAAGAATTATTTCTTAAGACCACTGAGTATATGTCCGCATCTCTTGATCCGGATAACTTAACATCTCCAGATAAGTTTTCCCTTACTATATAGGTGTTGGACATAAAGGAAACAGTAAATCCTTTGTCACATAAATTACTGACACTTAGCAAATTATGCTTCAAACCTTCGACTAGTGCAACTCTAATGATTGATACACAGCCGTTAGTTAAAGTGCCATACCCGACAGTCTTACCTTTGCTGTTGTCACCATATGAAACGGATGGACCTCATTTTTCCTTAACTTCTACAAGCAGAGTCTGATCACCCGTCATATGTCCGGAGCATCCACTATCGAGGATCCACTTGCTTTGATTGATCTTTAACTTCAAGTGATCCGGCAACGCATTCCAGAGATGCTCCTAAAAGACAACAGTTTACACTTTTGGTGCCCAAACTTGTTTCGGGTGGTTAGAGAGAGTAGCAGTAATGTGAACAGTTCCGGATTTGATTTTGCTAGGACTTTTAGCTCTCTAAGTTGACTTTAACTTGTTAGTTTCAGCTGTCTCTTTTATTTGGGTTTTCTTGGGAGAGATACTCCTTTGTGGTTTAGATTTTGTTTTGCTCGAAGAACCCTTTTTATTAAACAGATCTTTATTGGTACGAATTTGATTACAAAGCCAGTTATCAGATAAACTCCAACATTCATAGTGATAATGACCCATTTCCCTAGAAATGGAATAGACACTATAATGCGAAGTACAAACAGGGGATACAGGTCTCTTCGATTTTACAGACTTTCTACTCTGTTCCCTGTGGCCTAATCCATTGCGTTTGGGTGACGCGCTCTTGGCCCTAGATGCGTCAGCCTTAGCCTTTCCTTTCTTTTTGGGTGCAACAGTTTTGGCTTTAACTGCTGCAGCCTTCCCTTCATCATTAGTTACGGGTGCTACTGCTTCGGGAAGAGCAGTAATAGCCTCAACTCTACAGTCATAAACTATGGTGCCACCTGAAATGAAACCATCCAATGGTTTAGATGTACTAATAGGATATAAGTTGGTTAGTTTTGGAGTGAAATCCAGAGGATACTCAGTAGCTTGAGCAATGGAGGTTGATGATTCGGAACCTAGGCCAGGTTTGACTCGAATATTATCCGGATCAGTCTTAAATGTAGAGGCTATTTCCCCGGATTTAAGCCACTTACGATTTATTTCCCTTTCCTGTTCAAGTTCATTCTCGAGTCTTTTTACTATAACTTTTAGGCCTGAAAGATTGGTATTTAGCAGATGATTTTCAGCTCTTAGATCGTGATACCAAGCTTCTTTTCCTCTCAAGTCAGCTATGTCCTTTTCAAGTCTAGTAATAGTAAATTCAAGACGTTTATTCTGACTTTCCATATCTTTGTACATTTGAGTAATTATTAGTCTCTCATTCTTTTCATGATCCCAAACAGTAGTAAGAGATTCTAATTTACTCATGAGCTCAGAGATAGAAGGTACCTCAGTATTTGCCATGAGGCAGACATTCGGCTTAGGAGTTGGCTCATCATCCGAGGATTCCTCTTCTTCCGAGCCACTGAAGTACTTTGTCACGAACGCCTTCCTCTTGTTCTTGCTGTTGTCTGAGGTGGTACGTCGAGGAGTAACCTTGTCACTTTTCTCTGCCGTCTTAGATTTGGATTTGCATTCCTTGGCCCAGTGGACCGGGTTTCCCACAATTAAAGCATTCTTGGGAGCTCGACTCGGATCGTTCCTTCCTTCGGATGATGAGGAGCCTCTTCTGAATCCTTTTCTACTTTTCCGAAGGAATCGTTCAAAGGATTTGACAAGAAGAGCTATTTCCTCTTCTGCGTCTGAGTCAGAATTCTCTGACTCATCCGTATCATCCTCTTGATGATTACTAGAGCATTCCGTAGCTTTGAGAGCTACCCCTTTTTCTTTCCGAGCTATTTTCTCATCACGGTCAGTGTATCTAAATCTGACCTTATGAGTCCGAAGCTCTCCATATATTTCCTCAAGGGTAGTAAACGGCCAGTTTTTGTCAGCTTGCATCTGGAGCTGCTTAGAGTAGTAGCGATCCGGCAAGGATCGAAAGAACTTGTCATTGATTTGAGACTGAGTGTAGTGCTCATTGACAGTTTTAGCTCTAGAATGAGCTTGCTGAATCTCCGATAGATGCTTTCAAGGGATTCGCCAGGTTTGTGATTGAAACTCTCAAAATTCTGACTGAGAACACATTTCACATTTTGCATCTGGGACTGACTTCCCTCATAGAGGATTGTCAGTTTATCCCAGACAGCTTTTGCTGACGTGCAGCCCTGGACGTCCGTGAAAACCTCGGAATCCAAAGACGATATAACATAAGCCAGAGCCTTTTCACTAGCGCACTGCCAGGCTCTTTCATCGTTGGTAAGTTCGGCATCTGTCTTTGGCCTCCTAACTCCATGTTCTCCAATAGTCATCGGAATTGGAATCTCCTGATGAAGACATGGCCACATGAGATGATCATGGCATACCATAAACATCTTCATGCGAGCTTTCCACTGGGAGAAAAGCTCAGGTGTGAATTTGGGCGGTTTTGTCAGTGTAAAACCAGAACTCCGTGGTTGAGGAGTGGCGGCAGCAGCAGTTTGAGGTGGGTCAACGTTTTCACTGCTGCTTTGATTCGGGATGGGCTCTTGTGCACCTCCGGAGTTAAGGCGAGTGTTGAATAGCATACTGCTTTCTTCGGCCATTGCTTCGAGTAAAAGAGTGGGATCTCTACTTTTGAACAAATAGACTTGCTCTGATACCACTTGATGGTCCCTTGGAGCCTAGAGGGGGTGAATAGGCTCTTATCGAAACTCTTTTTAATCTCTTAAGACACGACACTTATCTAGTTAAGTGATAGAATCACTATGGAAGATAACCAGATAGTGGAAGTATTTTGTTTTATTATCAAGAGATAATTACAACAAAATAGAAGCAAGACTCTCTTACACTCTGTTTACAAAAGGATTCACACACTAGCCTAGATTATATCTTTGAGCTCTTGTGAATACATAGGGTTAATTCAGGCTCGTTCGCACACACACACAAATGTACAAGTATGAATATTTATACAAACATTCCTAAGAGACAGCCTTGGAACTTGTAGTTCCGGAATGCGTTCAACACTAACTATTCCTCGGTAATCTCTCTGCCTTGACTGCTGCGGTTTGTGGAGCTCAAGATCTTGGGTTTGAAGAGTATAAGTGCTTTTGTGAGTTCCCAAATATAATTGAGGTTGTGTCCACATATCCGGCTGATCCACGTGTGAGATTCTTCAGGTTCTCAACGAGTTTGTCTTATATCGGGACACCACGAGTTGATAACTTTAAATGCGGTAGTTCGAAGTAGCATCTTCTTGGTCTGGTGTAATTTTCCTTACTCCATTGCTAATGAAGCTCAGAACCTTACTCCGTGTCAGTGGTTGCTTACTCCGTATCTATTAGGTACTGGAATCCTTAGTCCGTGTCAGCGCTTCCTTATTCCGCATGTAAGTTCCTTACTCCGTATGTAAGTTCCTTACTTTGTATGTAAGTTCCTTACTTCGTATGTAAGTTCCTTACTCCATATGAGTGAGTGGCCCAGATTCCTTACTCCGCATCAATACTTCCTTACTCCGTATGTATGAAAGACTCGGATGCCTTACTCCGTGTCTTCTTTAGTTCGCTTGAGGGGAAGACTTAACTTTTTTTTAACTCCATGTCAAACCTTTTACTTCGTGCGACCTTGTAGACCAAGACTCTTACTCCGCATAAGTTTGACTTAGTCCGTTTGAGGCATTAAGAACAGATTCCGTAATCCGTAGAATTTAAGTTCTTAGTCCTCACGAATGTTCCTTATTCCGTATGTATTGGTGACTTGGTTATTTACCAAGTGTTTGATGACACTCACTCTTGTCCGGATCAGGATTATGTATCCTGTCCTTAGCTTTGCTCTCATAAGTGTATCTCTGGATTAATAACATATCTTCTGCAACGATCAAAGAAACACAAAAGATCTCAGATCAAATTACATAAGGCTTTATCAGCATTATCCAAATTCTGGGCTTGATCCAACAGGTTTTGCAGCAAGTGCACTGGTCAAGTAATAAAATGGAGTATTAAGACTCCGATTGTCGAACCCACGGGGAGGTAGCTAATGCTGTTAAGCAGCAAGCACTAAACTAATAAGTTGATTTTATGTCTGGACAATTGATTTTTGTTGTACAAATAGTTTGAACAAAAAATGATTAAATCAGAATGTCGGCAAGCTATTGGTATAGAAATTTTAGTGATAAAGGATCTAGGGTCACAATGTTTACCACCCAATCGATTATAATAGTCTGGTTATGGCTCTTGTTCTTGATTTATGTTCTAGTTCATGTTCATGTTGATTATCTCCTACCTATCTTACATTTGGTCCATGCTAAGATAGATTTAAAGCTTTTATCCCATTTGATCCATGTGAATAAAAGTGATCAAGGTAGATAACCAATCTAATAGTTGCAGACTTGGTCCATCATACAATATTAAATCTAATTCACTAGTGTTCCACCCTAGACAAGGGCTAAGATTACCTAATTATGCATAAACTAGGCATTTCCATTCAAGCAAGTGAATTAAACAAGAACTGAATTCTATTTTATTGAACAACCATAACCAAACTGAATACAATATATTGGGGGCTACATTGCTCCCCTAGACTAATAAAACTACTCCATAATCATGACAAAAGCAACAACAATTTCAAGAAAGAACATGATTATAGTACCAGGACAATAAAGGAAGACCACAAGATGAACCAGGACTCCAGCCTCCAAAGACTCCGGCGTCTGCTGCCCAAAATCACTCCTTGCCAAGGACAATCCGATCTTTTAGCAACGACTACACCTCTTTTCAGAACTCAGATCAGATTCTCCCACTCAAGATGATTTACAATGCCTCCAAAGACCCCTATTTATAGGATTTAGTGGGCCAAATTAGGGTTACAAAAGGTGTGCCCTAGTTATAAATGTGGTCGCAGCCAAAACGACGTCGTTTTGGTTAATGACACTATTCGACGTTCTAGGCAGAATAAAACTCAAACTACTCCAAATTTGGCCCCAGTTCTTTAGAGGAAAATGATTAAAATAAAAAAACACAACATTTGGAGCTCAAAAATGCCTGCACGCGAGAATGAACGTGAGAAGACCCTTTTCACGTGCAGCTCTAATTCGACTTAAATTTGCTCCAAAGCTTCCTATTGAGTTGTAGAAGGCATCCATGCAATAAAATCCTTGCACATGAGAATGCACGTGAGAAAGCCTTTTCACGTGCACCTTGATTTTGCCTTCATTTTGCTTCCATCTTCTTCCTATAGCTTCCTCTTGAGTGTATGGAGTGATCTAGCGAAGGTGTGTGGGAAAAAGTTGCTCCAAAACCTGCCAAAAACACTCAAAAAGTACAACTATACACCAAACAGGGTCTTCCTAGGGATTAGAGCAAATATGTGTCAAATATCATGTAACTAGGTACAAAACCTACTCTAAAACACCCTAAATAAGGCCTAGGATAACGGCATAAATGCACGTTATCAAATTCCCCCACACTTGAACCTTTGCTTGTCCTCAAGCAAAACAAGAAACAAACACACAGTCAAACTGAAAAGAAAGAGTAAACTAACAAACAAGAGAGGCATGGTTTCCCAGGACATGTAACTCTATCATGATGAAGTAGACCTTCCAATAGCTAAAATGAATCACAAATTAATCTAAACATGCCCTTACTATCAAGTCCAACAACCATGTAATATCATTACTAACAGTTCAGATAGAAGCAAACATGCACGGATAAAATGAAACTTAGCTCCCCCTGAAAGTCCTCACCAAGGTTAGAGCAGCGTCACTCAAATATAACTTTCTTTTCTCTCCTCTCATGTCTTACTATCAATGCCTAACAGCTAAGGATTTACTCTTACACCCACTACTAGCTATTGATTAAGTTTTTGCCACGTAAACATAAGAGATCCCCATTGTGCTCATCAAGGAAAACACACCCTTTAGTCTACTTTTTGCACCTCATACACTTTGCTTTACTCAATGAACGCACACTCTACTCTAATGACTGATAAAACACATCTTGAGCCAAAGAAGTGATCTCAACATTCTACATAAACACAACTGAGCTAGTATGGCTTTTATTCTCCAAAACTTTTGTTTTTTGTGTTTTTTTTACACTTCTTTTGTAGTAATAACCTTACAAGGTTGCATTTTATGCTCTCCCTTGATGGATTATTCACTCTGCTATTGTCCTCACACAAGCCCTTGTTTTTTTTTTTCAAACTGAACGGAAATACTTGAATCACTAACATCATACACCAAACACTGAGCACGAACAGGTCTTTCTTATGCCTAAGTAACTCCAACCATTAAATAGCTAGTAATGAATATTAAGAGCAAATTGATAACCCAATAACCCATAAAATACACTCAAAGGCAAGATAATGGTGCTCTCAAAAAGTATATGCCTATTCTGCACTCAACTTCAAGGTTTACAAAGCTCATCCTAACATAACATGCTCAGCTTACTATTCAAATGTTAGTTCCAAAAATCATGGTGATATCATACAAAAAGTAAAGACATGCTCAATTAACTTCTAACACACCTTAACGATTGAAACATCTATATCACAACAAGATACTAAGGTGGTCAATATAGTTAACCAGAATTTGCATACCTTGGTAGCCATGCACCTCACAGGCAAAACATACATTCACAGCAAAAACATAAAATAAAATTAAAGCATGCATGCAAACAAACAAGCAACCGGTTCAAGGGAAATCCCCCCCCCCCCCCCCCACACACTTAAACGATGCGATGCCCTCAGAGCATGGGAAAAGGAAAAAGGGAGAAGACCGTTACCGGTAGGTGGGGACGCTGTAGTAGAAGATAACACGGGCCACCATTCTTCTAAGACGTGCGACAAAGTCAGCCGATGTTTCTCCTGTGAGCGCCCAAGTATCCTTATGCTGCAACAGAGCTATCAAATAATAGCAGACAAAAATCCCACAACTGAATTGATCAGGTTGTTGGGGAAGCTCCATTTCATTGAAGTGCACCAAAGGAAACTTGGATGTCAACAGCCCTTCTTTTCGGAGTGCATTTTTGATTTTTTTCAAGAAACCATGGACGAGCTTCTTCTTTCGTGTAGAAAAACCATGGGCTTGGCTTGGGTCATAAAGGACGGCATGGCCCACACTCAGGTCCAACTGCAAGAGTACAAAGTGTCGATCAAGGAGGACCGGTATAAGAACCTCATGGACCTGGTGACACCTTGCAAGCGCATTTTACGCGTGATTCAGAAGTCTTCACGTCATCTTATTTGCAGCGTATCCTAGCTGATGAGTATTTATCTTCCGATGACGTTGACTTATTCTGCCGTACGATGCGACACGTGGTGGAGGCTAAGCCCAATGACTATCCTATGGCTCAGTACACTTCTATCATGCTGTGTGAGATATATAAGCAGCCGTTAGAGGAGCACATTTTTCGCCAGCGGATGAATGGAGCAGCAGAAGGACATCGCTCTTGGCATCAGCAGTGGAGAGGGCTGGACGAAGATGAATATAGATGGGCTCCCCTAGGTTATCTTCCTGGGGAGCTTCTGATGACGCGCCAGACCACCATTGCAACGGCTGGATTAAGGGAACTAGGGCCTGTGAAGAGCTGGGCCCTGTTGGTGGTGTGAAATAAACAGGAGCTGCGGGAGGAAAGGGTGGAGTGGCGTAGGGCTCAACCTCCCCCTTCACATTGGTGGGAGGAGGTAGACTCTCAATGGTGGAGATCTTTGCTCTATCTACTTCCAACCCAGCTGCGGACACTCTATGCCCAAGGATGACTCCTTCCTTGACCATGAAGTGACACTTCTCCCAGTTCAAGACCAGGTCCTTTTCCTTGCATCGGATCAACACGGTTTCTAGATTTCTGAGGCAGATGGAAAAAGATGAACCAAATACCGAGAAGTCATCCATAAAGACTTCCATAATGTCCTCCACTAACCCTTGAAAGATTGCCATCATACACCTTTGGAAAGTAGCAGGTGCGTTGCAGAGACCAAATGGCATACGCCTGAAAGCATACGTGCCAAAAGGGCACGTGAATGTAGTCTTCTCTTGATCCTCCGGGGCAACTGCTATTTGGTTGTATCCGGAATAACTGTCCAGAAAACAATAATATAGGTAGCCAGCTAACCGATCTAGCATTTGATCAATGAAAGGTAACGGAAAGTGGTCCTTACGAGTGGCTTTATTCAGCTTGCAGTAGTCGATGCACACGTGCCACCCGGTCACTGTGCGGGATGGAATGAGCTCATTCTTCTCATTGCGTATCACTGTCATGCCCCCCTTCTTGGGAACCACTTGCACTGGACTTACCCAGGAGCTATCTGAAATGGCATATATGATGCCCGCTTTCCTCCACTTCAGAATCTCCTTGCCAATGACTTCCTTCATTGCAGGATTGAGCCTGCGTTGGCAATCTACAGTAGGAGTATAAGACTCCTCCATCAGTATCTTGTGCATGCAGACCACTCAACTTATACCTTTTATATCATCCAGAGACCACCCCAGGGCCTACTTATGCTACCTTAAGACTTCTAGTAGCTGTCTGGTTTCTTCTACTGTTAAGGATGCAGCTACTATCACAGGGTAACGCCCTTGTGTATCCAAAAACTCGTACCTCAGATGTTCTGGGAGTTGCTTCAGAACTGGCAAGGGTTCCGTGATTGCTGAGGATTCAGTTGAGGGAACCTGCTGCTTAGCTTGGTCTTCCAACACTTCATAAGTCTCTTCCGGTTCCGCCTCAAAGAAATCCACTGCTGCAATTCGTGATCAAGCTTTCTTCGAAGTAGCTGTCCACGAATTCAGCAATCTGATCAATCCAATAGCAGCTGGAATGATCATTCGCCTTGCGCATCAAACGCTCCATGTTGAACACCACTGCGTCTTCATCCACACGCAGTGTCAACTCCCCTGAGTTTACATCGATCAAGGCCCTTCTGGTACTCAGGAATGGCCTTCCAAGAATCAATTGGACTCCTTTATCTTCCTCCATTTCCAAAACAACAAAGTCCACTAGAAGATAAAGCGATCCACCTTGATTAAAACATCTTCAATGATGCCCGCCAGCTTTCCTATCGAGTGATCAGCAAATTGTAAAGATATGGAAGTGGGCTTTATTCCAGTCAAGCCCAGTCGCCGGTAGATGGACATTGGCATCAGATTTATACTCGCCTCTAAATCACATAGGTCTTGTTCCAATTGCGAGGTGCCAAGGGTGCAGGTTAGAGTGAAACTACCCGGATCTTTAAGCTTGGGTGGTAGCTTGTGCTACACCACTGCACTGATGTCATTTGTGAGAGCCACTATCTCACAATCAGTGTAGCTTCTCCTCTTGGACAGTAGATCCTTTAAAAATTTGACATATCCAGCCATCTGTTCCAAGGCTTCTATGAATGGGATATTCACCTCCAGCTTCTTGAATACATCTAAAAATTTATGGAACTGAGCATCTAATTTCTTTTTCCTCAGCCTTTGAGGATATGGCATAGGAGGTTTATACAGAACGGGAGAGCTAGCTTCAGGCTGACGGGCTGTCGATTGACTACTCCCAACCTTTTCCTTCTGGTCCTTATGCTGCTCAGCATCTCCTTCTTTAGCTTCCTCCTAGGCGTGCTGTTCCGACTCCTCCTTGTTTGGCTCGATTTTCTTCTCTCCAGCTGGTAGTTCTTTCCCACTTCTAAGCATTATAGCTTTGCATTGCTCCCTTGGGTTGACCTCCGTATTGCTGGGAAAAGTATTTGATGAAGATGGCCTAACTGCATTTGCTAGCTAGCCAATCTGCTGCTCTATATTCTTCATAGCCGCTCCAAGATCCTGGACAGAAGTGGTAAGGGACTCAATCCTCGTCTCCCCCTTACTCATTCTGTCAGTTGCTTGCTTAGCAAATTGATAAAAGAAGTTCCGCATCTCTTCATCCTTTGCCTTCTCTCTGTCTTCCTCCTTCTGTTGAGGCATCTTCTGGAACCCAGGAGGAAGTTGTGGCCGAGAATGTTCTCCATCTTGTCTTGCTCCAGAGCAGGGACCTTATTCTGCCTTTGCCATAAGTAAGGCTGTTGTTGAAATTGGTGAGGTCCTCCCGATTCCGGGAAGTTCCTGGGTCGAGGAGGATTCTGGTACTGGTTTGGATTCTGAAATTGTCTCTGGAATCCTCCACCTCGATTCCCAACATATTGGGCTTCTTCGTATAGCTGGGTTGCAGCAGCATCTTCAGTAACTGCCTTGGGTTGTTCAGTTTGGCCCTCCATGCGAACAGCCATCACTGACATTTGCTCTGTCAGTAACTCCATCTTCCTTGTCAACTCATCGAACTGAGTTGAATTTGATGAATTTGATACCGCAGCCACCGGCTCAGCTCTAGGGCATCTGTCATTGGACCATTGGCAGTTGGACAACGCCATTCGCTCTATAAGCTCCACTCTTGCGAAGGCTCCATCATCATGAATGCTACCCCGTGTCGCATCTATCATGCTCCTTGTATTTGCGTGCGACACTGCATAAAAAATTCGACTTGTAACCATTCTGGCCTGCCATGATTAGGACACCTCCTAACCAAGCCTTTGAATCGCTCCCAGGCCTCGTATAGCGACTCATCACCATGCTGGGTGAATTGATTTATTTGGCTCCTTAAATGAATAACTCTTGTTGGTGGAAAGTACTTGGAGAGAAACTTCTCCACCATTTGGTCCCATGTGTGTATCTTTGCCAGGCAGGTAGGGACTGGAACCAACCGAGAGCTCGGTCCTTCAGTGAAAACGGGAAGAGTCGCAACTTAATGGCGTCATCCGAGACTCCATTGATTTTGATGGTGTCACAAATTTGCAAGAATCGCGCTAGATGGTTGTGTGGATCATTGTAATGACCCGTGTTTGCGGGTGGCCTTTTGAGTGGAAATTGTTGGGTTTTAAGGGGTTTTTCTTTCCACATACTGGTTAAATCATCTTGTATGTTGATGAGCAAGCAAGAGGCAAAGTTTGAGCCCAATAAGGAGTGCACGTGAGAATGCACATGAGAATGGCTTTTCACGTGCAGTGATATTTTTGCATGGGAGTCTTCCTGATGTTGTTCTAAGGCTTGTGGAAAAATTCTAGGCCATTTGGAGCTGCACGTGAGAATACACGTGAGATGGGCTTTTCGCGTGTAGGCATGTTTTTGCATGGTTGTCTTCCTTTTGTTTTGCTGATGATTTCTTCCTAAAGGACCAAGTTCAAATAGTGAGTATTTTGGTGTGTATGGATGTGGGAAGGTCATAGCTTGTTCCATCAAAACTACGTCGTTTTGATGCTGGGATTCACTTAATCAAAATTACATCATTTTGATGTTGTGTTGTCTATATAAGGAGGAGAAGCCCCTCTGTTTTAGGTTTAGGGTTTGTTGCTCCACCAGCCGTCGTAGAGAGAGAGAGAGAGAGAGAGAGAGAGAGAGAGAGAGAGAGAGGGAAGGAGAGCTCTTGGTTGCTCCCGGGCGTCTTGCGTGGGTGGTCGGTGTCTCATGGGTGGACGGCGTTCGGCGTGGCAACAGAATATTGCTGTGTTGTTGCGTTTTACTTGAGGTAGGGGTTCTGTTCTTGCTAATCCCTCTCCGTCCTAGGGTTCTTAGGTAGAATTCGGTTTATACCTGCTATTATATATATATATAAATCCATACAGGTGTGATCTCCTATATGGATGTTGGCCTTCAATGGCATTTTGGTGTGATTCTGTTGTTGGGTGGTCAGTGCATGTTACATGTTCAATGAAATGCCTGTGTGAATATTGTTGTGTGTATATGCCTAGTACATGTTTGATAATATGCCTGTGTGGCTGGACTTGTGATTTGGTGTATGTATGCATGCTGGGTGTTTGTTCTATTGCCAGAATGGCTGGGTTTGTGCATGTAATGACCCATGAGTGGGTGTTAGTCCCACATTGCTTGGTGAGGAGAACAAAGTCCGCCTTATAGGAGGGGATGGATACCTCACCTCACAGGGACGCGTTTTGGGCGAGGCCCAAACACAAAACCGTGCGGAGCAGGCCATGAGGGCGAGGCCCAAGACTGGTTGGCGAAAGCGGACAAAATTCTTGTGACGGGGGCTGGGCTATCTCGGAAGATGTAATGACCCGTGTTTGTGGTATGTACGAAGTTAACCACAGATGCCTTGTGAGTGGAAATTGTTGGGTTTTATGGAGTTTCCTTCCCACACACTTTAGCTAAAACACTTTGGATGTAAGGACCCGTGTTTTGAGTTAGTCAGTCTTGCCTTCTGAATCGGAACTTTCTAGATTTTGACCTAGTAGATGGGCTCAGATGAATTGGCGTGCAGACCAAAAGATTCTTAGAATGATGTCTTCTATCTACCACAGAAGTTTCAAGGCCAAGCAGACGTGCACGCGAATTGGACCCATTTGGCGTGCAAGGTTTTTATTGCATGGATGTCTTTTACATGGTGCAAGGAGGCTTGGGGTAAAGTTTGAGTGCATTTGGAGCTGCACGCCAATTGGGGAATTGGCGTTCAAATTGGCGTGCAAACATGTTTTTGCATGGTTACCTTGGTTTTGTCATTCTAATGATTTTTCCCCAAAGGACCATGTAGGAATTGTGGATATTTTGGCGTGTATGGATGCGGGAAGGTTGTAGCTTGTTCCATCAAAACTACGTCGTTTTGATGCTGGGTTTCACTTAATCAAAACTACGTCGTTTTGATAGTGGGAGGTCTATATAAGGATGAGGAGCCCTCTTGTTTTAGGTTTAGGGTTCTCTTCTTCACCGCACGGCACGTCGCCCAGAGAGAGGGAGAGAGAGAGGAGAGTTCTGGCCATCTCTCGCTCCTGGTGTTCCTCGAGGGCGGACGACGTTCGGCGTGGGAGCAGGATCGTTCTTTGTTGTGATGCATTTTCTTACGGGTAGGGTTCTGTCTTTCTCCTGGTCCTGCTCGGGGTTAGGCCCTGTGTGGATGTCTTGTAAGGTTTCTATTGTTAATGCTATAATATTTATATGTAAATTCATAGAGGTGTGATCTCCTATATGAATGTTAGCCTTCAATGGCATTTTTGGTGTGATCATGATGTTGGGTGGGCAGTGCATGTTAAGTGTTCAATAAAATGCCTGTGTGAATATGTCTGTGTGAATATGCCCGGTCTGTGTTTGATAATATGCCGGTAAGGCTAGAATTGTGGGTTAGTAAAGGTGTGCATGCCAAGTGTTTGTTTTTATGCCTGAGTGGTGGGTTTGTACATTTGTGAATGTGTACCTACTAAGTGTTTGGTTTTAAGCCTGAGTGGTTATGTGTCTTGTTCTTGGAACCCGGTGGGTTGTGGAAGCCCGGGACTGTTCTTGGAACCCAGTGGCTTTGGAAGCCCGAGAATGTTTATGCACCAGCTTGTGTATGATTGTATTTGCTGCTATGGCCTGTTATTATATCTGGTGAAATAATTGTATCACGACACAGCACTTGTACACATGGCATGTAGATATTAGGAGCTGTGGTTGCTCACCCCTCCTACCATGTTGTTTTCTTTACAGGAACCTACAGGCGTTAGGTGGGAACACCAAGGTGGAAGTCCTGCTTGTGGCTTGCTTATTATTATTTGAGTTATGCTGTTTTTGTGTAAGCTTTGTAAAGATATTGTAATGTGGAGTTTAATGTAATAAAATCATGTATTGGACACATTTGTTATGTTTGGACTCAATAAATATAAGATTGGTCTCTGAATATAAAGTGTGAAGGGTATGTTGTATTCTAACCCCTTTATCCAACTTGG
Organism: Taxillus chinensis; assembly: GCA_023512835.1. NCBI lineage: Eukaryota > Viridiplantae > Streptophyta > Magnoliopsida > Santalales > Loranthaceae > Taxillus > Taxillus chinensis. The sequence goes on from CM042090.1 coordinate 46,018,805, forward strand.
GTAAAGGGAGGGTCATATTCCGGTCTCCTCGGGTTGGAAATCCGGGGCGTGACAATATGGTATCAGAGCATGGTCTAGTTGGCTTAGGGTAGTGGGCGGATCGGGTTATCTTGCGTCCTTTGGAGGAACCTGGAGGGACGTGCCTGATCAACACGGTCCTCTTGGAGCCTCTAAGGTGTACTTGGGGTAGTCCAGACCGGAGGTAGGATTTGCATGCATTGGCATTAGGGCACTAGTTGCATTGGTTGTTGTATGTGAAGGTGTAGATACCTGTTAAAATTGTAATTGTGATAAAAGAAAATTGTGACTAATGTGATAATGTGATAACCTGATACTATGCAACTCTGATTTTACTTGAAGTACCTTGAGTATGACTACAAGGAAAGGTCCTTGTTTATTTGAACTGTGTGCAATGTTGATTGGTGCAATGTGTATGTGTGATGCCACGTACTACTTGACTTGATAGTGGGGTAGAGGTAGTGAAACCCAATAATTGACGAACGCGTTCTGACGTTTGTGCTTCTTACTTCTTGTAGTAAGAATGCCACCGAGGAGAGTGACGCGTGCGTCTGGGGCAGTGGCTGATGAGTCATCTACCCGTGAGGGCCCGGGTACGGGACAGTCCGTTGGAGGACATGCACTGTTGCTGGCGCAGCTGCGAGAAGGCATCCGGCTAGAAGTCCAAGAGCTGAGAGGGAGCTGGAGGATGGGAGGCAGGTCCATCAGGATCGCCAGTTGCCAGGTGGGTCTGAACACGATTCGGGGTCCAAGAGGCCTACGACTGAGGAGAGAGATAGTAGTTCCTTCCGCAGCAGGGGACAAACATTGGTGAACCCAGGGAGGTCTAGCTTTGGCGGTGGCAGACAGGGAGGTCCGACAGGAGGTCTCCCCAGCGGTTGTCATTGCTGTGGGGAGCAAGGCCACTTTAGGAGGGAGTGTCCAAAGAAGGACTGGAAATGCCATAGTTGTGGACGAGAGGGCCATCTGAGCCGGGTTTACCGGAGTGGCAATAGGGGAGTTGGAGGCATGACATCCAGCACAATGAGTGATGCCAGTTTTCGTGCACCAGCAGAGAGACCAGCTCGTCAGTGGCAGGCTAGTCAGGCAGGATCCAACCAGACCCGACCCCAGGGGAGGCCGGAGCGGCAGCAGACTGAAGCTGGAGGCTGCCTTGGCGGGAAGCGCCCAGTGAGTGAGCCAACCAGTGGCACGGGCCAAGGGAGGTTGTTTGCGCTGGAGGCGACGTACCCAGGAGGAGGTCGAGCTACCACCTCCACCAGTGGAGGGTGGGGCAGGACCATCGGTGGTTAGAGGTACCCTCTTAATCTCTTGCACGCTTGTTTCAGCACTTTTCGATACGGGTGCATCTTGTTCATTTCTCGCTGAACTTTTGATTGAGGGATTGGGGTTAGCATGTATTGAGGCAGAGAGACCCCTGGCAGTAGAGTCTCCGGTGAGAGGCATGGTTGAGGTGTGGCGTGTTTGCTGTGACTGTGTGTTAACCATAGGAGATGTGGAGCTAAGTTTTGACTTGCATGTAATGCCCTTGCGTACATTTGATCTGATCTTGGGTATGGATTGGCTTATGCCTTTCCAAGCCAAGATAGATTGTTACTGGCGGCGTGTATCCTTTGTGACACTCGCAGGGACCTTTTGCACCCTACAGAGGGAGTGGGACTGTGAGGCGAGTCGGGCTGGGCTAGTGTTAGACCAGTGGGGTGCCATTACCCACAGGTTGGCAGCCCTGACCTTTGCTAAGGAGGGGAAAGTGGAGAAGAGGGTGTGGCCAGCTGTTGTTGACCAATTTCAGGATGTCTTTCCTGACCAGTTGAGGAGTTTACCTCCTAAGAGGAGTGTAGAGTTCACCATTGAGTTGGTACCGGGGACTGGTCCAATCTCCCAAGTAGCATATCGTATGGGGCCAGCCGAGCTGAGGGAGCTTTAGCGGCAGATAAAGGAGTTGGTGGACCAGGGGTATATTAGACCGAGTACCTCACCTTGGGGTGCTCCGGTGCTCTTTGCAAAGAAGGCAGATGGCACGCTATGCCTTTGCATCGACTATAGGAAGTTGAATTTGGTGACTGTGAAGAATAAGTATCCGTTGCCTCGGATCGATGACCTGTTTGACCAGTTGAGTGGAGCCCGATGGTTTTCCAAGATAGATCTACGGTCGGGGTATCACCAGTTAAGGGTTAGGGAGGAGGACATCCCTAAGACGGCTTTCGGTGCAGGTATGGGCACTATGAGTGGGTAGTGATGCCTTTCGGGCTCACTAATGCACCAGCAGTGTTCATGCATTTGATGAACCAAGTCTTTGCCCCATACTTAGACTCGTTCGTGGTGGTGTTTATAGACGATATCTTGGTATATTCGAAGATCGAGAGGGAGCATGTGGAACATCTGGCAACAGTATTGCAAACCTTGAGGGATCAACGGTTGTTTGCTAAGTTTAGCAAATGCGAGTTTTGGATGCAGGACATCCATTTTCTTGGCCACGTAGTGTCAGCTGAAGGGGTTAGAGTGGACCCAGCCAAGATTGAGGTGGTGTCATTATGGGAGAGGCCAACCAATGTCTTCGAGATTCACAGTTTCCTTGGCTTGGCAGGGTACTACCGTCGTTTCGTGGAGCGATTCTCCCGTTTGGAAGCTCCTATGACAGCGTTGACTCGGAAGGGAGTGAAGTTTGAGTGGACTGACAAGTGTCAGCACGCGTTTGAGGCTCTCAAAACCCGTTTGACCACTGTACCGGTGTTGAGGTTACCTCGGGAGGATATCCCATATGAGGTATATTGTGATGCCTCCAGGGTTGGTTTGGGGTGTGTGCTTATGCAGGAGCATAGTGTGGTAGCCTATGGGTCGAGGCAGCTGAAGCCTCATGAGCAGAATTACCCTACCCATGATCTTGAGTTGGCGGCTGTCATCTTTGCCTTGAAGAGTTGGCAACATTACCTTTTGGGGGAAAAGTTTGTAGTGTTTTCTGATCATAAGAGCCTTCAGTACATCTTCACTCAGAAGGACTTGAATTTGAGGTAGAGGAGATGGGTTGAGTATTTGCAGACCTTTGACTTTACTCTCGCCTATACCCCAGGCAAGGGTAATGTTGTAGCTGACGCGTTGAGCAGGAAAGGGAAAGCTGAGGTGGCCGTGAGAGAGTGGAAGCTGATGGAGCAGGGCAATGTTGCAGCTGCAGCCTGTTGTTCGTGATGGTGGGACAGTCCTAAGTCCTTTGGTGGTTGTGCCTGAGTTGTACTAACGCGTCCGGGAGGGACAGTTGGGTGACATTGAGTGTGAAGTTCTCCGTGCCCGTATTAAAGCTGGTGAGCTATCTGGGGACTGGACAGAGGGTCCTAAGCATGAGTTGTCTTTTCAGGGGCGGTTAGTAGTGGCTTCTTCTCTCAAGGATGAGGTGATGCGGGAGTTTCACCAGTCAAGAGTTGCTGTGCATCCGGGGGGTACGAAGATGTACCATGCGCTTCGAGGACATTTTTGGTGGCCTGGGATGAAACGCGATGTGGCTGCCTTTGTTTCGCGGTGCCTCACGTGTTAGCAGGTGAAGGCCGAACATCAGCGGCCGGCGTGCATGTTACAGCCATTACCCATAGCGGAGTGGAAGTGGGACCACATAGCGATGGATTTCGTGACTGGTCTTCCACCCACCACAGGGAGGAAAGATATGATTTGGGTGATTGTGGATCGACTCACAAAGTCGGCCCATTTCCTTGCTGTTCGCGAGCGGGACTCCGTTGGGACCTTGAGTCAGCTATACATGAATGAGATTGTGAGACTACATGGCGTACCATCATCGGTTGTCTATGACCGGGATTCGAGGTTCACTTCCCGTTTTTGGGCAGGTTTGCAGGAGGCTATGGGGACCAAGCTTCACTTGAGTACAGCCTTTCACCCTGAGACTGACGGTCAGACTGAGAGGACGAATCAGACCATGGAGGACATGTTGAGGACTTGTGTGCTAGATTTCGGGGGTTCGTGGGCAACTCACCTTCCTTTGGTGGAGTTTGCCTACAATAACAGTTATCAGGCATCCATTGGAATGGCCCCTTTTGAAGCATTGTATGGGAGGTCGTGCCGCTCACCCTTGTGTTGGACTAAGGTAGGAGAGGCAGCTCTCTTGGGACCATAGTTGGTTTAACAGGCTACCGAGAAGGTCAAGTTGATTCGTCAGCGCTTGTTATCAGCCCAGAGTCGACAAAAATCTTATACAGATCAACGGAGGCGACCTTTGGAGTTTTCTGTGGGCGATCATGTGTTTCTCCGTGTTTCTCCACGATGTGGACATCGGTGCTTTGGGAGAGGTTCCAAACTCTCTCCCCGGTTCATTGGTCCATTTGAGGTTATAGCTCGTGTGGGGCCTGTAGCTTACCTGTTAGCATTGCCCCCGCGATTGAGTCGGGTGCACAATGTGTTCCACATATCCTAGTTAAGGAAGTATCATCCTGATCCCACCCATGTGATCGATTGGGGGACATTGGACATTGAGGATGACATGTCCATTGTTGAGGCCCCTGTCCGTATCGTCAATCAGCGGGAGAAGCTTTTGTGTGGTCGTGCTATTCCTTTGGTTCGCGTGCTGTGGCAGCACCGTGGAATTGAGGAGGAGACATGGGAATGTGAGTCCGTGATGCGTGAGCAGCACCCAGAGTTGTTCGAGGATGAACAATCTTAAGGGTGGGAGGTGGCTGTAGTGATGTGTAGTGATGTGTTTTCTTGTGGTTCATGATTTGGTGTATTCGTATTTCTACTTGTAAACTGGTATTTTTATTGAGATGTGTTTTGCAATTGCAAAATGTGTTTGAGATGTCTTGTTATGTTGTGTGGCCCATTTGGGTGTTGTGGCTCGCCGTGTGGCAAATGGGTAGCTTGTGTTTGTTTTCCTTGTATGTTGTTTCTTTTCGAGAACAAAAATCTTAAGGGGGAGAGGATGTAATGACCCGTGTTTGTGGTATGTACGAAGTTAACCACAGATGCCTTGTGAGTGGAAATTGTTGGGTTTTATGGAGTTTCCTTCCCACACACTTTAGCTAAAACACCTTGGATGTAAGGACCCGTGTTTTGAGTTAGTCAGTCTTGCCTTCTGAATCAGAACTTTCTAGATTTTGACCTAGTAGATGGGCTCAGATGAATTGGCGTGCAGACCAAAAGATTCTTAGAATGATGTCTTCTATCTACCACAGAAGTTTCAGGCCAAACAGACGTGCACGCGAATTGGACCCATTTGGCGTGCAAGGTTTTTATTGCATGGATGTCTTTTACATGGTGCAAGGAGGCTTGGGGTAAAGTTTGAGTGCATTTGGAGATGCACGCCAATTGGGGAATTGACGTTCAAATTGGCGTGCAAACATGTTTTTGCATGGTTACCTTGGTTTTGTCATTCTAATGATTTTTCCCCAAAGGACCATGTTGGAATTGTGGATATTTTGGCGTGTATGGATGCGGGAAGGTTGTAGCTTGTTCCATCAAAACTACGTCATTTTGATGCTGGGTTTCACTTAATCAAAACTACGTCATTTTGATAGTGGGAGGTCTATATAAGGATGAGGAGCCCTCTTGTTTTAGGTTTAGGGTTCTCTTCTTCAGCCACCGCAGCCGTCGCAGAGAGAGGGAGAGAGAGAGGAGAGTTCTGGCCATGTCTGCTGTGGTGTTCCTCGAGGGCGGACGACGTCCGCGTGGGAGCAGGATCGTTGCTGTTGTGATGCATTTTCTTACAGGTAGGGGTTCTGTCTTTCCTGGTCTGTTCTGGGGTTAGGCCCTGTGTGGATGTCTTGTAAGGTTTCTATTGTTAATGCTATAATATTTATATGTAAATTCATATAGGTGTGATCTCCTATATGAATGTTGGCCTTCAATGGCATTTTTGGTGTGATCATGATGTTAGGTGGGCAGTGCATGTTAAGTGTTCAATAAAATGCCTGTGTGAAAATGTCTGTGTGAATATGCCCAGTATGTGTTTGATAATATGCCAGTAAGGCTAGAATTGTGGGTTGGTAAAGGTGTGCATGCCAAGTGTTTGTTTTTATGCCTGAGTGGCTCGGTTTGTACATTTGTGAATGTGTACCTACTAAGTGTTTGGTTTTAAGCCTGAGTGGTTATGTGTACTGTTCTGGGAACCCGGTGGGTGGGAAGCCCGGATCGTTCTTGGAACCCGGTGGGTCATGGAAGCTCGGGAATGTTTATGCACCAGCCTTGTGTATGATTGTATTTGCCGCTATGGCCTGTTATTATATCTGGTGAAATAATTGTATCACGACACAGCACTTGTACACATGGCATGTAGATATTAGGAGCATGGGATGGGTTGGGGAGACATGATCCCTACAGGCGTTGGGTGGGAACACCAAGGTGGAAGTCCTGCTTGTGGTGTGCTTATTATTATTTGAGTTATGCTGTTTTTGTGTAAGCTTTGTAACCCCACTGGGGAGATATTGTAATGTGGAGTTTAATGTAATAAAAGCATGTTTTGGACACATTTGTTATGTTTGGACTCAATAAAGATAAGATTAGTCTCTGAATATAAAGTGTGAAGGGTATGTTGTATTCTAACCCCTTTATCCAACTTGGGTAAAGGGAGGGTCACGTTCCGGTCTCCTCGGGTTGGAAATCCGGGGCGTGACAGTGCACTTGTGAATGGGTGCACACCAAGTGTTTGGTTTTATGCTTGAGTGACCGGGGTGTATGTTGTGTGCATGACTGTGGTATCTAGCCTGAAGAGGCGGTTAAATTACTTTGCCTGAGAGGCGGTTAAACCAGTGGCCTGAAGAGGCGGTTAAATTACTTTGGCTGAGAGGCGGTTAAATCACTGGCCTGAAGAGGCGGTTAAATTACTTGCTTGAGACGTGGTTTGTTAGCCAGTGTGGCTGGGGCTAAGGTTACGCCCGTTTGTGTGGAATGCTTTATTTTTTTAATACTGCCGCGTCACTACACCTGTGCACATGCATGTAGCCGGTAGGAACATGGGAAGGGTTAGGGAGACTTGATCCCGACTGACCTGTGGTTGCTCACCCCTCCTACTGTGTTTGCTGTTTTCTAGGGACTTACAGGCGTTAAGTGGATACACCAAGGTGGAAGACCATCTTCATTTTATTGTTCACTTCAGTAATGTAATTTTATAATTTATGTAACCCCAAGGGGGGGGGAGTGTAATAAGGGATTGAATTGTAGTATGGAACATGGTTGGTTTGTGACCCCTTTGATGTTTGAAATTAAATAAAGATGTGGCTTGTTTGTTTATTGTAATTGTTAGTTTTTCTTGTGTGGCATCTAGTAATCTAACCCCTTTGCCCTCCGTGTGGGTGAACGGGGAGTCACGTACCGGTTTCCCCGGGTCGGAAATCCGGGGCGTGACAGTATGGTATCAGAGCATGGTCTAGTTGGCCTAGGGTAGTGGGCGGACCTGGTTATCCTAAGTCCTTTGGAGGAGCCTGGAGGGACATGCCTGATCAACATGGTCCTCTTTGAGCCTCCAAGGTGTACTTAGGGTAGTCCAGTCTTTTGGTAGGATTTGCATGCATTGGCATTAGGGCACTAGTTGCATTTGTTGTGAATGTGTGCTAAACTGTGGAAATTGTGGATAACATGATTAAGTGTGAAATGTGCAACTCTGATTTGTTCGGCAATGCGTACCGAACTGTGAAATGTGATTGATACAATGTATGTGTGTAATGTCAAGTGATAGTGGAATTGATCAGTGGGGTAGAGGTAGTGATGCGATAGATTATAAATTCGTTTTGACGTTTGTGCTTCTTACTTCGTGTAGTAAGAATGCCGGCGAGGAGAGAGACACGTGCGTCCGGGGTAGTGGCTGATGAGTCATCTGCCCATGAGGGTCTGGGTGAGGGACAGTCCGTTGGAGGGCATGCGTTGTTGCTGGCACAGCGACGAGAAGGCATCCGGCTGGAAGTACGAGAGCTACGGGAGGGAATCCGGCAGGAGGTTCGGGAGGAGGTGCGCCGTGAGATGGCAGCACAGCAGGTGGTGCCACCACCACCACCAGTAGGGGAGCTGCCTCGTGAGCGTGAGAGTTCGCTGGGTGGTGTACCGACTCATGCAGAGGATGACGTGGTGACACGGTTCCGAAAGGAACAACCTCCGCGATTCAAGGGGGAAGGTGATCCCATGGTAGCTGAGCGGTGGTTAAGGCGGATCGAGCATGTGTTCTCCTTTCTCCTGCCCCGGGAGGAGGATAAGGTGTGACTGGCCATTCGGCGGCCTAGAGGGGGATGCTTTGGAGTGGTGGACGAGTGTCGCGGGGGAGCCGTGCGGTGCAACTCATGCTTTGGGAGGAGTTCTTGCAACTCTTCCATGATGAGTTCTTCCGGAATCGGTGAGATGGCAGAAGAGGGAGGAATTCGGTAGCCTGAAGCAGGGATCTAGGACGGTACCTGAGTATGAGCGGGAGTTCCAGAGCTTGAGTAGGTTTGCTCCTGACACTGTGGCAAGGGAGGACCTGATGGCCCACAAGTTCACTTTGGGCCTTAGGCCAGCCCTTGGCGAGAGGGTGGCAATTCTACGCTTGAGGACCTATCTTGAGGTTGTGGAGACGGCCCGTATAGCCGAGAGAGAGTTGGATGATGGGAGGCAGGCCCATCAGGGTCGCCGATTGCGAGTGGGCCTGATCGAGATGCAGGGCCCAAGAGGCTCAAGACGAAGGAGAGAGATAGCAGTTCTTTTCGCAGTCAGGGTCAGACATCTGTGAACCCCGGGAGGTTCACCTTTGGCAGTGGAAGACAGGGTGGTCCATATGGGGTCTACTTAGCGGTTGTCACTGCTGTGGGGAGCAGGGTCACTTCAAGGGGGAGTGCCCCAAGAAGGACTAGCGATGCAACAATTGTGGACGAGAGGGCCATTTGCGCCGGGTTTGTAGGAGTGGCAACAGGGGAGCGAGGGGCGTGGCATCCAGCATGAGGAGTGATGCTAGCTTCCATGCACCAGCTGAGAGACCAGCTCGTCAGTGGCAGGCCAGCCAGGCAGGATCCAATCAGACCCGACCTCAGGGGAGGCCAGAGCGATAGCAGGCTGATGCTAGAGGCAGTCAGGGCGGGAGCCGCCCAGTGAGTGAGCCGACCAGTAGCACGGGCCAAGTAGGGTGTTTGCACTGAATGCGACACCCCAGGAGGAGGCTGAGCTACCCCCTTCGCCGGCAGACGAGGGAGCAGGACCATCGGTGGTTAGAGGTACTCTTTTGATCTCCCGCATGCTTGCTTCTGTTCTCTTCGATACGGGTGCATCGCGTTCTTTTATTGCTGAGCTTATAGTTGAGGGCTTGGGGTTAACGTGTGTTGAGGTGGAGATGCCCTTAGTTGTAGAGTCTCCGGTGGGAGGTATGATTGAGGTGTGACACATTTGCCGCGATTGTGTGTTAACCATGGGTGATGTGGAGCTAAGCTTCGATTTGCATGTGATGCCTTTGCGTACTTTTGACCTGATCTTGGGTATGGATTGGCTTATGGCTTTCCAGGCCAAGATAGACCGTTACCGGCGGCGTGTATCCTTCGTGTCACCCGCAGGAATCTCTTGTACCCTGCAAGGGGAGGGGGGATCGTGAGGCGAGTCGAACCGGGCCAGTGTTAGACCGGTGGGGTGCCATTACCCACGGGTCGGCCCCTAACCTTTCTTTAGAAGAAGGTGGAAAAGAGGGTGTGGCCCGCTGTTGTGGACCAATTTCGGGATGTTTTTCTGAAGAGTTGAGAGTTTGCCCCTAAGAGGAGTGTGGAGTTCACCATTAAGTTGGTGCCGGGGCCAGCCGAGTTGAGGGAGCTTCAGAGGCAAATCGAGGAGTTGGTGGGCCAGGGGTATATCAGACCGAGTACCTCACCTTGGGGTGCTCCGGTGCTCTTTGCTAAGAAGGCAGATGGCACACTTCGTCTCTACATCGACTACAGGAAGCTGAATTCAGTGACTGTGAAGAACAAGTATCCGTTGCCTCAGATAGATGACCTGTTTGACCAATTGAGTGGGGCCCAGGTGGTTTTCCAAGATAGATTTACGGTCGGGGTATCACCAGCTCGGGGTTAGGGAGGAGGACATCCCTAAAAACGACTTTTCGGTGTGCGGTATGGGCATTATGAGTGGGTAGTGATGCCTTTCGGGCTCACTAATGCGCCATGGTGTTCATGCATTTGATGAACCAAGTCTTTGCCCCATACTTAGACTCGTTCATGGTGGTGTTTATAGACGATATCTTGGTATATTCCAAGACCGAGAGGGAGCATGTGGAACATCTGGCAACAGTGTTGCAAACCTTGAGGGATCAGCGGTTGTTTGCTAAGTTTAGCAAATGCGAGTTTTCCTTGCAGGAGGTCCATTTTCTTGGCCACGTAGTGTTAGCTGAAGGGGTTAGAGTGGACCCAGCCAAGATTGAGGCTGTGGCATCATGGGGGAGGCCAACCAACGTTTTTGAGATCCGTAGCTTTCTTGGCTTGGCGGGGTACTATCGTCGTTTTGTAGAGGGGTTCTCCCGTTTGGCGGCTCCTATGATGGCGTTGACTAGGAAAGGAGTGAAGTTTGAGTGGACGGACAAGTGCCAGCAGGCGTTTGAGACTCTCAAAACCCGTTTGACCATTGCACCTGTGTTGAGGTTGCCTAGGGAGGATATTCCGTATGAGGTATTTTGCGATGCGTCCAGGGTTGGTTTGGGGTGTGTGCTTATGTAGGAGCACAGTGTGGCAGCCTATGGATCGAGGCAGTTGAAGCCTCACAAGTAGAATTATCCTACCCATGACCTTGAGTTGGCAGCTGTCATCTTCGCCCTGAAGAGTTGGCAGCACTACCTCTTGGGGGAGAAGTTTGTAGTGTTCTCGGATCACAAGAGCCTTCAGTACATATTTACTTAGAAGGACTTGAACCTGAGACAGAGGAGATGGGTGGAGTATCTGTAGACCTTTGACTTTACCCTTGCCTATACCCCAGGCAAGGCCAATGTTGTGGCTGACGCGTTAAGCAGGAAAGGGAAGGTTGAGGTGGCCGTGAGGGAGTGGAAGCTGATGGAGCAGTTGGCCATGTTACAGTTGCTGCCTGTAGCTGATGATGGTAGGATGGTGCTGGGTCCTATGGTGGTTATACCTAAGTTGTATCAACGAGTCTGGGAGGGACAGTTGGGTGACATTGGGTATGAGGTTCTCCGTGCCCGTATTGAGGCTGGCGAACTATCGGAGGACTGGGCAGAGGGTCCTGAGCATGAGTTGTCTTTTCAAGGGCGTTTTGGTAGTAGCTTCTTCTCTCCGGGATGAGGTGATGAGGGAGTTTCATCAATCTAGAGTTGCTATGCATCCAGGGGGCACGAAGATGTACCATGCGCTTCGGGGGCATTTCTGGTGGCCTGGGATGAAACGTGATGTCGTTGCTTTCGTTTCGAGGTGCCTCACTTGTTAACAAGTAAAAGCTAAGCATCAACGGCCGGTAGGCATATTATAGCCGTTGCCAATAGCGGAGTGGAAGTGGGACCAAATCGCGATGGACTTTGTGGATCGGTCTTCCACCCACCACCTGGGAGGAAGGATATGATTTGGGTGATTGTGGATTGACTCACCAAGTCGGCCCATTTTCTAGCTGTCCACGAGCAGGATTCCATCGGGGTTTTGAGTCAACTGTATGTGAACGAGATTGTGCGACTGCATGGGGTGCCATCGTCGATTGTGTCCGACAGAGACTCGAGGTTCACTTCCCGTTTTTGGGAAGGCTTGCAGGAGGCTATGGGAACAAAACTTAACTTGAGTACGGCCTTTCACCCTGAGACTGATGGCCAGACGGAGAGGACAAATCAGACCTTGGAGGACATGTTGCGGGCCTGTGTGTTAGATTTCGGGGGTTCGTGGGCAACTCACCTTCCTTTGGTGGAGTTTGCCTACAACAACGATTCCCGGCGTCCATTGGGATGGCTCCTTTTGAGGTGTTGTATGGCAGACCCTGCCGATCACCGTTGTGTTGGACTGAGGTAGGAGAGGCCGCTCTCTTGGGACCACAGATGGTTCAAGAGGCTACCGAGAAGGTTAAGTTGATTCGTCAGCGTTTGTTATCAGCTCAGAGTCGGTAGAAATCTTATGCGGATCAGCGGCGGCGACCTTAGGAGTTTTCTGTTGGTGATCATGTGTTTCTTCGTGTTTCTCCACGTCGTGGACATCGACGGTTTGGGCGAGGTTCCAAGCTATCTCCGCGGTTTATTGGTCCTTTTGAGATTCTGGCTTGTGTGGGGCCCGTGGCCTACCGGTTAGCGTTACCAACGCGGCTGAGTCGAGTGCACAACGTGTTTCATGTGTCCCAGTTGAGGAAGTATCACCCTAACCCCAACCATGTGATCGATTGGGGGATATTGGATGTTGAGGATGACATGTCCATTGTTGAGGCCCTTATCCGTATACTCGACCAGCGGGAGAAACTTTTGCATGGTCGTGCTATTCCTTTGGTTCGCGTGCTGTGGCAGCACCGTGGCATTGAGGAGGAGACTTGGGAGCGTGGGTCCTTGATGCGGGAGCAGCATCCAGAGTTGTTCGCGGACGACCAATCTTAAGGGTGGGAGGTGGCTGTTGGCCAATGATAGTAACGTGTTTTCTTGTTTATGATTTGGTGTGTATTGTCCTTGTAGACATGTGTTTATATTTGTGAGTTTGAAATTGGTATTTGTGACATGTGTATGTGGCATTGTTATGTGCTATTGTGTGCTGTGTGCGGTGTATGACCGATGGCATTGTTATGCGCTATTGTGTGCTGTCCGTGGTGTATGACCCATTTGGGTGTTGTGGCTTGCCGTGCGGCAAATGGGTAGCTTGTGTTTGTTTTTCTTGCATTTTGTTTCTTTTCGAGGACAAAAAGTCTTAAGGGGGAGAGGATGTAATGACCCGTGTTTGCGGGTGGCCTTTTGAGTGGAAATTGTTGGGTTTTAAGGGGTTTTCTTTCCACACACTTTGGCTAAATCATCTTGTATGTTGATGAGCAAGCAAGAGGCAAAGTTTGAGCCCAATAAGGAGTGCACGCGAGAATGCACATGAGAATGGCTTTTCACGTGCAATGATATTTTTGCATGGGAGCCTTCCTGATGTTGTTCTAAGGCTTGTGGAAAAATTTTAGGCCATTTGGAGCTGCACGCGAGAATGCACGTGAGATGGGCTTTTCGCGTGCAGGCATGTTTTTGCATGGTTGTCTTCCTTTTGTTTTACTGATGATTTCTTCCTAAAGGACCAAGTTCAAATAGTGAGTATTTTGGTGTGTATGGATGTGGGAAGGTCATAGCTTGTTCCATCAAAACTATGTCGTTTTGATGCTAGGATTCACTTAATCAAGACTACATTGTTTTGATGTTGTGTTGTCTATATAAGGAGGAGAAGCCCCACTGTTTTAGGCTTAGGGTTTGTTGCTCCACCAGCCGTCGCAGAGAGAGAGAGAGGGAGAGAGAGGGAAGGAGAGCTCCTGGTTGCTGTCGGGCGTCTTGCGTGGGTGGATGGCGTTCGGCGTGGGAACAGAATATTGCTGTGTTGTTGTGTTTTACTTGAGGTAGGGGTTCTGTTCTTGCTAATCCCTCTCTGTCCTAGGGTTCTTAGGTAGAATTCGGTCTATACCTGCTATTATATATATATATATATATAAATCCATATAGGTGTGATCTCCTATATGGATGTTGGCCTTCAATGGCATTTTGGTGTGATTCTGTTGTTGGGTGGTCAGTGCATGTTACATGTTCGATGAAATGCCTGTGTGAATATTGCTGTGTGTATATGCCTAGTACATGTTTGATAATATGTCTGTGTGGCTGGACTTGTGATTTGGTGTATGTATGCATGCTGGGTGTTTGTTCTATTGCCTGAATGGCTAGGTTTGTGCACTTGTGAACGGGTGCACACCAAGTGTTTGGTTTTATGCTTGAGTGACCGGGGTGTATGTTGTGTGCATGACTGTGGTATCTGGCCTGAAGAGGCGGTTAAATTACTTTGCCTGAGAGGCAGTTAAACCAGTGGCCTGAAGAGGCGGTTAAATTACTTTGCCTGAGAGGCGGTTACATTACTTGCTTGAGACGTGGTTTGTTAGCCAGTGTGGCTGGGGCTAAGGTTACGCCCGTTTGTGTGGAATGCTTTATTTTCTTAATACTGCCACGTCACTACACCTGTGCGCATGCATGTAGCCGCTAGGAACATGGGAAGAGTTAGGGAGACTTGATCCCTACTGAGCTGTGGTTGCTCAACCCTCCTACTGTGTTTGCTTGTTTTCCAGGGACTTATAGGTGTTAGGTGGATACACCAAGGTGGAAGACCATCTTCATTTTATTGTTCACTTCAGTAATGTAATTTTATAATTTATGTAACCCCAAGGGGGGGGGAGTGTAATAAGGGATTGAATTGTAGTATGGAACATGGTTGGTTTTTGACCCCTTTAATGTTTGAAATTAAATAAAGATGTGGCTTATTTGTTTATTGTAATTGTTAGTTTTGCTTGTGTGGCATCCAGTAATCTAACCCCTTTGCCCTCCGTGTGGGTGAACGGGGAGTCACGTACCGGTTTCCCCGGGTCGGAAATCCAGGGCGTTACAATCATCTAGTGCCGAGCCTCGGAATGCATCTTGGCCCACCATCTGCAGTAGCGCAGGCTTCAGCTCGAAGTTATTTGCTTGGACCGGCACCCTTCTAATGCCTGAATACTCATCCGATAGTACAGGTCTAGCATAATCCATGAAGGTCCTCGGCTGATAACCTCCTTGGCCGTTGTGTCCCTGATCTTCTCTTGCTCTGTTTTCAGCCATGATTTCTTCACACAAGGTATGTAAGCCTTCCAACTGTTGTTCAGTTGCAGCTAATAACCTCTGAGCCCTTCGCTGCACTCGCAACGTCCGTTCGATTTCGGGATCGTATGGTAATAACTCACCCCTGGTGTGACGCATACACAGAGGAATTTTCTCAAACACCTATGGTGCACCCCTGCAAAGTAGCAAAAACAAAGAAATACCAGGTAACACCGTACTAGCAAAATTACAAGAAAGTAAAAATCCAGATCACAAATAAACTTAAGCACCTAATGTCATTTAGTCCTAACAACGTTTGGCTTGCCTCCCCGGCAACGGCGCCAAAAACTTGATCCGTATAAATTGTGTCTATAGGTTTTGCAACAAGTGCACTGGTCAAGTAATAAAATGGAGTATTTAGACTCTGGTTGTCGAACCCACAGGGAGGTAGCTAATGCTGTTAAGCAGCAAGCACTAAGCTAATAAGTTGATTTTATGTCTGGACAATTGATTTTTGTTGTACAAATAGTTTGAACGAAAAATGATTAAATTAGAATGTCGGCAAGCTATTGGTATAGAAATTTCAGTGATAAAGGATCTAGGGTCACAATGTTTACCACCCAATGGATTGTAATAGTCTGGTTATGGCTCTTGTTCTTGATTTATATTCTAGTTCATGTTCATGTTGATTATCTCCTACCTATCTTACATTTGGTCCATGCTAAGATAGATTTAAGGCTTTTATCCCATTTGATCCATGTGAATAAAAGTGATCAAGGTAGATAACCAATCTAATAGTTGCAGACTTGGTCCATCATACAATATTAAATCTAATTCACTAGTGTTCCACCCTAGACAAGGGCTAAGATTACCTAATTATGCATAAACTAGGCATTTCCATTCAAGCAAGTGAATTAAACAAGAACTGAATTCTATTTTATTGAACAACCATAACCAAACTGAATAGAATTTATTGGGGGCTACATTGCTCCCCTAGACTAATAAAACTACTCCATAATCATGACAAAAGCAACAACAATTTCAAGAAAGAACATGATTACAGTACCAGGACAATAAAGGAAGACCCCAAGATGAACCAGGACTCCAGCCTCCAAAGACTCCGGCGTCTGCTGCCCAAAATCACTCCTTGCTAAGGACAATCCGATCTTTTAGCAATGGCTACAGCTCTTTTCAGAACTCAGATCAGATTCTCCCACTCAAGATGATTTACAATGCCTCCAAAGACCCCTATTTATAGGATTTAGTGGGCCAAATTAGGGTTACAAAAGGTGTGCCCTAATTATAAATGTGGTCGCAGCCAAAACGACGTCGTTTTGGTTAGTGACACTATTCGACGTTCTAGGCGCAATAAAACTCAAACTACTCCAAATTTGGCCCCAGTTCTTTAGGGGAAAATGATTAAAACAACAAAACACATCATTTGGAGCTCAAAAATGCCTGCACGCGAGAATGAACATGAGAAGACCCTTTTCACGTGCAGCTCTAATTCGACTTAAATTTGCTCCAAAGCTTCCTATTGAGTTGTAGAAGGCATCCATGCAATAAAATCCTTGCACGTGAGAATGCACGTGAGAAAGCCTTTTCACGTGCACCTTGATTTTGCCTTCATTTTGCTTCCATCTTCTTCCTATAGCTTCCTCTTAAGTGTATGGAGTGATCTAGCGAAGGTGTGTGGGAAAAAGTTGCTCCAAAACCTACCAAAAACCCTCAAAAAGTACAACTATACACCAAACAGGGTCTTCCTAGGGATTAGAGCAAATATGTGTAAAATATCATGCAACTAGGTACAAAACATACTCTAAAGCACCTTAAATAAGGCCTAGGATAACGGCATAAATGCACGTTATCAGTCATGCCGCTTGGAGTGAGTTCCTTCAAGCTTATCCATTTCTTCTAAAACACAAGTCTGGAGTTCAGAATCGTGTAGCTGATGCCCTTAGTTGATGGCATGCTCTCCTCACTTCTTTGCAAACAGAAGTGATAGGATTCGAGGCAATGAAGGAGTTATATGAGAAAGACCTTGACTTTGATACTATGTGGGTAGCCCCTCCTATCCATACCAGTTGACAATTCCATCGACAACAAGGTTATCTCTTTAAAGGTAACCAATTATGTATTCCACAAAGCTCTCTTCGAGATTTAATTATATGGGAAGCCCACGATGGTGGATTAGTTGGTCATTTTGGGCAAGATAAGACCTTAGCTCTTGTTAAGGAGAAGTTCTATTGGCTCAAGTTAGAGCAGCACATCAATAAACACATCCAAAAATGCAGAGTTTGTCATCAAGCCAAGACTATCCATCAAAATACCAGATTATATATGCCATTGCCTATCCCAGCATCTCCCTGGGAAGATGTTAACATGGATTTCATCCTTTGCCTTCCACGAACTCAACGACACAAGGATTCAATCATGGTCGTCGTTGATAGGTTTTCTAGGATGACTCATTTTATTGCATTCCATAAGACTAATGACCCTTCTCATACTACTGACTTATTTTTTCGGGAAATTGTGCGCTTGCACGGCGTCCCAAAAACCATCACCTCCGATCGAGATGTAAAGTTTGTAAGTCACTTTTGGTGAACCTTGTGGAGGAAAATGGGAACTCGACTCCAATTTAGTTCTACCAGTCCCCCCCCAAAACCGGTGGACAAACTGAAGCTATCAACAGAATTTTGGGAAATTTGCTTCGAAGCTTTGTGGGCAAAAACCTGCGATAGTGGGATCTCGTGCTTGCTCATGCTGAATTTGCCTACAATAACTCAACCACTCAAGCAACAAGGAAAAGCCCATTTGAGGTAGTCTATGGCAGTCATCCCCTCAACGCTTTAGATTTGACCCCCTTACCCACGACCCACCAATTCAGTGGGGACGTGGAGCACAGGGCCAAAGAAATTAAGAGAATTCATGAAGAGGTCCATGATCGACTCCAGAACCAAACTCAGTGATACAAATCTACGCATGATAAACATCGAAAGAAGAACGCGTACAATGTTGGAGACCTAGTATGGATCCATCTCTGAAAAGAAAGGTTTCCTAATCAACCAGATGCCAAACTTTCACCTCGAGTAGATGGTCCTTTTCCAATTGTAGCAACAATCAATGACAATGCTTACAAGGTCAAGCTCCCTGGACATTATGGTGTCTCTGCTACTTTTAATGTGGCTGATTTGTCTCCATTTTTTAGTAAAAATTAGCCTTAAACTCGAGGAATGAGTTATACACTAGGGGCGCCAAGCCATTTTTTAGTGAAAAAGATCGAGCTCCCACCTGGGGAGTATGCACTAGGGGCGCCAAACCAGTAGGCCTCCCACGCTCCCTCTATCCGTTTTAAATTAATGATTTTTACTTCAAATTCAAAATAAGCTAAATATGGCATTTTATTCAATTTGTAGGCTCCTTTGACTAGATTCTTTACTCTTTGTATTTTGGAGCCTATATATTGGGCTTCCAATGTGTTGGAAGGGACACAACTTAAATGAGCAATATTTGAATGATTGTAAGGGTTGGAATTTTGTGTAATTCTTCCTTTATTCTGTATCTTAGACCTTGCCCGTCTAAGTGGTAATTTAGGCAATCCTCCCAATTTCATAGTGGGGTTTTTAATCTCACCACAATCGAAGCTTAGCCTTACCAATTCTCGTTCCACAAAGTAGAGATCCCACTCTTTCTCTCTCAACAATGCCCAAAGAAAGCAGCATGCTATTCAACACTCGCCTTAACTTCGGAGGTGCACTAGAGCCCCTCTCCAATCGAAGCAGTGGTGAAAATGTCGATCCACAACCACGGAGTTCTGGTTTCACTATGACTAAACCGCCAAAGTTCACACCTGAGCGTTTCTCCCAGTGGAAAGCTCGCATGAAAATGTTCATGGTATGTCATGATCATCTCTTGTGGCCATGTCTTCATCAGGAAATACCCACTCCGATGGAGAAAATGGAGTTAGAAGGCCAAAGACAGATGCTGAACTCACCAATGATGAAAGAGCCTGGCAGTGTGCAAGCGAGAAGGCTCTGGCATATGTAACATCGTCTTTGGACTCCGAAGCTTTCACAGACATCCAGGGCTGCACGACAATGAAGGCTGTCTAGGATAAGATGACAATGCTTTATGAGGGAAGTCAGTCCCAAATGCAAAATGGCATTTGTGCTCTCTGGCAGAACATTGAAAGCTTCAATCACAAACCTGGCGAATCCCTCGAGAGTATCTATCGAAGATTCGGCAAGCTAATCCTTGAGCTGAAAACTGTTAATGAGCACTACACTCAGTTCCAAATCAATGACAAGTTTTTCCGCTCCTTGTTGGATCACTACTACTCCAACCAGCTCCAGATGCAAGCAGACAAGAACTGGCAGTATGCTGCCCTTGAAGAGCTATACGGAGAGCTACGGACTCATGAGGTCAGGTTCCAATACACTAATCGAGATGAGAAAATAGCTCAGAAAGAAAAGGGGGTAGCTTTCAAAGCTATGGAATGTTTTAGCATACAACGGGATGATGATACGGAAGAGTCAAAGAACTCTAACTCGGATGCTGAAGAAGAAATAGCTTTTCTAGTCAAACCCTTCGAGCGATTCCTACGAAAAAGCAAAAAAGGATTCAGAAGAGGCTCCTCATCATCATCCAGAAGGAAGGAGCGATCAGAGTCGAGTTCCCAAGAATGTTACAACTGTGGGAAACCCAGTCACTGGGCCAAGGATTGTAAATCCAAATCAAAGACGGCTGAGAAAAGTGACAAGATTACTCCCCGACGCTCCACCTCAGATAACAGCAAGAACAAGCGGAAGGCATTCATCACAAAGTACATCAGTGGCTCGGAAGAAGAGGAGGAATCCTCTGATGATGAGCCAACCCCAAAGCCGAACATCTGCCTCATGGCAAATACTGAGGTACCTTCTATCTCTGAGCTCATGAGTAAATTAGAATCTCTTACTGCTGAATGTGATCATGAAAAGAATGAGAGACTAATAATTACTCAAATGTATAAAGATATGGAAACTCAGACTAAACATCTTGATTTTACTGTTGCAAGACTTGAAAAGGACATAACTAACTTTAGAAGTAAAGAGGCTTGGTATCGTGATCTTAGAGCTGAAAATCATCTGCTAAATACCAACCTAACTGCCCTAACTGTAAATTTTAAAAGACTCAAAAATGAACTTGAAAAGGAAAAAGAAATAAATCGTAAGTGGCTAAATTCGGGGGAAATAGCTTCTACGTTTAGGACTAATCCAGATGATGTTCGAATTAAGCCTGGCCTCGGCTCCGAACCATTAACCTCCACACAAGCTATTGAGTGTCCTCTGGATTTCATTCCGAAACTAACCAACTTTTATCCTGTTAGTACATCTAAACCGTTGGATGGTTTCATTTCAAGTGGCACCATAGTCTACGACTGTGGAAGAGAGGCTGTTACTGCTGTTCCTGAAATAGTAGCACCCGTACCAAACGATGAAGGGAAGGCTGCTGCAGTTATAGCTAAAACTGTAGCACGCAGAAAGAAAAGAAAGGCTAAGGCTGACGCATCTAGGGCCAAGAGCGCGTCACCCAATCGCAAATGATTAGGCCATAGGGATCAATGTAGAAAACCTGTAAAATCTAAGAAACCTGTATCCCCTGTTTGTACTCCGCATCATAGTGTCTGTTCCATCTGTAGAGAAATAGGTCATTATCACTATGAATGTTGGAGTTTATTTGATAACTGGCTTTGTAATCAAGTTCGTATTAATAAAGATCAGTTCATAAAAAAAGGCTTTTCGAGCAAATCAAAATCAAAATCAGAAAGGAGTAACTCTCCCAAGAAAACCCAAATAAAAGAAGCAACTATCACTAACAAAGTAAAGTCAACTTGGAAAGCTAAAGTTCCTAACAAAGTAAAATCCGAAACTGTTTACACTGCTGTTGTTTCTCCTAACCGCTCGAAACAAGTTTGGGCACCAAAAGTGTAAACTGTTGTCTTGGAGGAGCATCTCTGGAATGCATTGCCGGATCACTTTGTAATGACCCGTATTTTGGAATGTGAGGAGTTAGTCATTTTTGCCCTTTTCATGTGGAAATTGTTGGGTTTTAGGGAGTTTTCTTTCCACACACTTTGGCTTAATCATCTTGTATGTTGATGAGCAAGCAAGAGGCAAAGTTTGAGCCCAATAGGGAGTGCACGTGAGAATGCACGTGAGAATGGCTTTTCACGTGCAGTGAGATTTTTGCATGGGAACCTTCCTGATGTTGTTCCAAGGCTTGTGGTGAAATTCTAGAGCGTTTGGAGGTGCCCGTGGGAATGCACGTGAGAATGCTTTCTCACGTGCAGCCTCCATTACTCTTGTTTTGTTTTTCTGATCCTCTTTTGCTGAAGGACCATGGTGTAATTATGAATGCTTTGTCCTGTGTGGTTGCAAAAAGGTTGTAGTCTGTCATCAAAACTACGTTGTTTTGATGCTAGGATTCATTTGATCAAAACTACGTCATTTTGGGGTTTGGGTTGTCTATATATAGAGGTGAAGACTCCTTGTTTTAGGTTTAGGGTTCTCTTCACCTGCTGCTGCCGTCGTAGAGAGAGAAAGAGAGAGAGAGAGAGAGCTAGAGAGGGAAGGAAGGGGAGCTGCTGATTGCTGCCGGAGCGTCTTGCGTGGGGAGGACGGCCTCTAGCGCGGGAGCAAGGAGGATCTGCTTTAAGGTAGGGGTTCTGTTCTTCCTTGTACCTATCCCAGGGTTATGGCCTTATGGTAGGCGATTTGTAATCTGGATATATATATTATATGTAAATCCATATAGGTGTGATCTCCTATATAGATGTTGGCCTTCAGTGGCATGTATGTGTTTGAGATTAGGCCTGACTGGCCATGCGCATTAGGTGTTTGATGTTATGCCTGTGAGGATTGTGCATGCTAAGTGTTTGATGTTATGCCTGTGAGGATTATGCATGCTAAGTGTTTAATGTTACGCCAGTGTGGGTATGCATGTCAAGTGTTTGTTGTTATGCCTGAATAGCTGAGATGTATGTTAAGTATTTGGTGTTATGTCAGTGAGACTGACTATGGAGCCTAAGAAGCCTGAGAGGTTGAGGCAATGTCTATGGAGCCTAAGAAGCCTGAGAGGCTGAGGCAATGCTGGTGTACCTGTGGAGCCTAAGAGGCTGAGTTAATGTCAGTGAGACTGACTGTGGAGCTTGAGAGGCTGAGTTACTGTCAGTGGGACTGACTGAGGAGTTTTTGTGCCAATGGTTGTACTTGTTTTGTGGCTTGTGTATAGTATAGATTATGACCTGTTAAGAATGTAGTTGCCACGACACCGCACTTGAGCACTCCTTCATATAGATGGTAGGAGCGTGGGATGGGTTGGGGAGACATGATCCCTACTGAGCTATGGTTGCTGACCCCTCCTACTATGGTGTGTTTTCTTGCAGGAACCTATGGGCGTTAGGTGGAAACACCAAGGTGGAAGAGTTGTGTTTTGTGGCTTTGTTTTATGTTATTTGTGTTATGTACTTCCGTTGAGGCCTTGTAACCCCAGCGGGGAGATATTGTAATAAAGTTTGAGACATAATAAAGGCATATGGTGTTTGACTTTATTAAACGTATGATTTTGTCTCTGAATATAAAGTGTGAAGTGTATGTTGTACTCTATCCTCTTTATCCAAACCCGAGTAAAGGGAGGGTCACGTTCTGGTCTCCTCGGGTTGGAAATCCGGGGCGTGACAATATGGTATCAGAGCATGGTCTAGTTGGCCTAGTGTAGTGGGCGGATCTGGTTGGCTTGAGTCCTTTGGAGGAGCCTAGAGGGACGTGCCTGATCAACACGGTCCTCTTTGAGCCTCTAAGGTGTACTTGGGGTAGTCCAGTCCTGTGGTAGGATTTGCATGCATTGGCATTAGGGCACTAGTTGCATTTGTTGTTTATGTGTAATTGCATGATAAATGGTTTGGACGTGATAAAGTTTTGATTGTGCAACTCTGAAATTTTGTGATGATTTGAGGATGAAAGCATGGAAAAGAATTTGTGGTATTGAAACTGTGTGCTTGTGAACTTGAAGCTTATGAAATGTGAACTGAAAATAAATAAATAAATAAAATAAAACAAACTAAATTGTGATAATACTGTTGATATTCTAAAAATGACTAGGTGAGATATGTAAATGCTTAAGTGTGTACCTTTGTATGGTATTGTGTGAAATAAGCGATGTGGTGTTCAAACGATGAGATACTCACTTGAGTATAAATGATATGTTCAATGTGAAGGTGTGACCTTGTATAGTCTGTGAAATGTGAAATGTGAATCTGTGTGGTGATAATGTGTGTGATGAGATTATTTATGGCTCAATAGTAGATTTTCAACATTGGTGACTGGTGTCAGCCAGATATTAGATTTTAGTCTTGCCGTGATTGAGTATGGTACTGAATTTGTTGTTTTGAGTTACTCCTTGGACTCCATGGGCAAACTTCATCCTGATATAGTTGTGTCCTGGATTGTAAATGATCTTGAGTCCTCATTGGCGTTGGTTGGGTTCCGCTGTTCCTTGATTGAGGATATGTTCCTCGGATCCCCAAGCATGTATCACAATAGAGAGAGGCAGTTTTAGCAATGATGATGGTGCTACTGTGGTGATCTCCATGTGTGGAAATGTGATTGTGGTTTGCCTAATGGTATTATCCTGTCTGTTTGTGTTTTATTGTAACCTCATTGTGTTTACGGTGAGGGTGAGGTCTACATATGCGGTGTGGTTGCGTTGCAAATTGTTGGTGTTCGTTGACTCCAAATCCCAATTGGTGGGTCATTGTTGGGTATTGTACATTGTGGCGTGTTGGTCCCGTTATGACGCGAGTAGGCATCTCCAGCAGAGAACCCCACTATGCGATGCAGTGACTCCTCGCTCAATCTTATAAAACCTCATGAATGGATGCTTCACACATAGGCTTATGTGCTTTGGGAGGTTCCTCGACCTCACTGTTATTAGACTTGCTCACGAGCGCTGTTGTCAGTGTGCTTTTTGGGCCAAGCTCTAGTTCTTGATCGACTCATACCTGTTAAGTTCGTGTTCACTAAATGGACATACTCATTTGGCAATTTCTAACAACGTTTGTAGTAATGACTGCATTGTGTTGCTTTGATCTTCTCATTTATCTTCTCATGATGTTTGCTACTTGGTTTCTCTTTTCGGGTACGAAAAGTCCAAAGGTGGGAAGGTTGTGAGGAAACTCCCTGCGGATGAGTTTGTATGATGTTGGCGAATGGCCAGTAGAAAGTTAAACGTGTAGTAGTGTTTTGTTTGTGAGTTGTTCCTTGTAGTGGTGTTTATGCTGTGAGTTGGTCTGTGACCTATGTGATTTGTTAAATGTGTTGGGGATGGGAGTATATGTCTTACACCGTCGTGACATGTAACTACTTGTGAAATATGTGTTAGCTGAGGAGGAGACATGGGAACGTGAGTCCATGATGCGTGAGCAACACCCAGAGTTGTTCGGGGACGAACAATCTTGAGGGTGGAGGGGTGGCTGTTGGCTGGTGTATTTGTATTTCCTTTCGACTTTTGACTTTTATTTGTATTGAATGTGTTAATGAAGTGTGCTTGTGATGGGTACTTGTGACATATGGATGTATTTCCATGGATTGTGATGCATGTGGTTATAGATTGTGGTGGCACTCTGTGTTATGTGTTATTGTGTACAATGTGCAGTGTATGACCCATTTGGGTGTCGTGGCTTACTATGTGGTTTTCCTTGCATGTTGTTTCTTTTCGAGGACGAAAAGTCTTAAGGGGGAGCGGATGTAATGATCCGTATTTTGGAATGTGAGGAGTTAGTCAGTTTTGCCCTTTTTAGGTGGAAATTGTTGGGTTTTAGGGAGTTTTCTTTCCACACACTTTGGCTTAATCATCTTGTATGTTGATGAGCAAGCAAGAGGCAAAGTTTGAGCCCAATAGGGAGTGCACGTGAGAATGGCTTTTCACGTGCAGTGAGATTTTTGCATGGGAACCTTCCTGATGTTGTTCCAAGGCTTGTGGTGAATTTCTAGAGCGTTTGGAGGTGCCCGTGAGAATGCATATGAGAATGCTTTCTCACGTGCAACCTCTATTGCTCTTGTTTTGTTGTTCTAATCCTCTTTTGCTAAAGGACCATGGTGAAATTACGAATGCTTTGTCCTATGTGGTTGCAAAATGGTTGTAGTCTGTCATCAAAACTACGTCGTTTTGATGCTGGGATTCATTTAATCAAAACTACGTCGTTTTGGGATTTGAGTTGTCTATATATAGAGGTGAAGACTCCTTGTTTTAGGATTAGGGTTCTCTTCAGCTGCTGCTGCCGTCGGAGAGAGAGAGAGAGAGAGAGAGAGAGAGAGAGAGAGAGAGCTAGAGAGGGAAGGAAGAGGAGCTGCTGGTTGCTGCCGGAGCGTCTTGGTGGGGAAGACAGCGTCTAGCGCGGGAGCAAGGAGGATCTGCTTTAAGGTAGGGGTTCTGTTCTTCCTTGTACCTATCCCAGGGTTATGGCCTTGTGGTAGGCGATTTGTAATCTGGATATATATATTATATGTAAATCCATATAGGTGTGATCTCCTATATGGATATTGGCCTTCAGTAGCATGTATGTGTTTGAGATTAGGCCTGAGTGGCCATGCGCATTAGGTGTTTGATGTTATGCCAGTGAGGATTATGCATGCTAAGTGTTTGATGTTATGCCTGTGAGGATTATGCATGCTAAGTGTTTAATGTTACGCCAGTGTGGGTATGCATGTCAAGTGTTTGTTGTTATGCCTGAATAGCTGAGATGTATGTTAAGTATTTGGTGTTATGTCAGTGAGACTGACTATGGAGCCTAAGAAGCCTGAGAGGTTGAGGCAATGTCTATGGAGCCTAAGAAGCCTGAGAGGCTGAGGCAATGCTGGTGTACCTATGGAGCCTGAGAGGCTGAGTTAATGCCAGTGAGACTGACTGTGGAGCCTGAGAGGCTGAGTTACTATCAGTGGGACTGACTGAGGAGTTTTTATGGCAATGGGTGTACTTGTTTTGTGGCTTGTGTATAGTATTGATTATGACCTGTTAAGAATGTAGTTGCCACGACACCGCACTTGAGCACTCCTTCATATAGATGGTAGGAGCATGGGATGGGTTGGGGAGACATGATCCCTACTGAGTTATGGTTGCTCACCCCTCCTACTGTGGTACGTTTTATTGCAGGAACCTACAGGCGTTAGGTGGAAACACCAAGGTGGAAGAGTTGTGTTTTGTGGCTTTGTTTTATGTTGTTTGTGTTATGTAATTCCGTTGAGGCCTTGTAACCCCAGTGGGGAGATATTGTAATGAAGTTTGAGACATAATAAAGGCATATGGTGTTTGACTTTATTAAATGTATGATTTTGTCTCTGAATATAAAGTGTGAAGTGTATGTTGTACTCTATCCTCTTTATCCAAACCCGGGTAAAGGGAGGGTCATGTTCCGGTCTCCTCGGGTTGTAAATCCGGGGCATGATAGACTTGAAGTTAAAGATAAATCAAAGTAAGTGGATCCTCGATAGTGGATGCTTCGGAGATATGACGGGTGATCAGTCTCTGCTCGTTGAAGTTACTGACAAACGAGGCCCATTCGTATCATATGGCGACAATAGCAAAGCTAAGACTGTGGGGTATGGCACTTTAACCAACGGCTGTGTATCAATCACTAAAGTTGCACTAGTCAAAGCTTTGAAGCATAATCTGCTAACTGTCAGTAATTTATGTGACAAAGGATTTACTGTTTCATTCATGTCCAACACCTGCACAGTTAGGGAAAACTTATCTAGAGATGTTAAGTTATCCGGATTAAGAGATGTGGACATATACTCAGTGGTCTTAATAAATAATTCTTTTGACCCTGTATGCTTCCTCACTAAAGCATCAAATGAAGAAAGTTGGCTATGCCACAAGCGTTGCGCACATCTAAATTTTAAGAATTTGTCTAAATTAGCATTGCTTGACTTAGTGGTCTGTCCAAACATAAATTCTCCAAAGACTCTCCCTGTCGTGAATGCCAACTCCATAAGTAGACCAAGCACAGCTTTAAGAGCAAATCAATCAATTCAATAATTGCTCCGCTGCAACTTCTTCACATGGACCTGTGTGGTCCCATTTCTATTGCTTCTCTTGCCGGTGCGAGATATACCCTTGTGGTTATCGATGACTTCACCAGGTATACATGGGTGATGTTCCTGAAATCAAAGGATCAAACCTTTGAACATCTAGTAGATCTCTTCAACTAGATAAGAAATTCACAAGGATTGAGCATTAAATGCATCAGGAGTGATCACGGTACAAAATTTGACTTTTCTGATATGAGATCCTATTGTTCGAATAGGGCATTCAAGCACGACTTTTGCGCCCCAGGACTCCATAGCAAAATGGAGTTGCCGAGCATAAGAATCGCACGTTAGTCGAAGCTGGTAGATCAATGTTACAAGGGACAAAGCTTCCTCTCGGTCTATGGGTTGAAGCTATGTCCATTGCATGCTATGTTCAGAACAGAACTCTTATCAATAAGGTTACCATGAAAACACCCTATGAGATGTGGAGAGGCAGGAAGCCGTCAATCTCTCATTTCAAAGCTTTTGGGTGTGTTTGCTACATGTTAAACAAGGGCAAAGAGGCCCGGAGTACATTTGAGCCAAAATCCGATGATGGGATCTTTGTCGGATATTCTTTATATAGCAAGGCTTAACGTATTTTTAATAGAAAACATTTAACTGTTGAAGAATCTATCCATGTTGATTTTGATGAATCTAACCATGACTGGTCAAGTGTTGGATCTTCAAATCAATTGTGCAGGATCATACGGAAACGATTGACTATTCTCAGTTTAGACATGTTCCTGCTACAGCTCCTGATGCATCACCTAGTACCGGTGAAGCAACAAGAAATGCTACTGATGATGCTTCAGAAGATTCGGGCTCGGGACTACCTCTTAACTCCGGACAAATTGTTGTGGATATTCATAACACCGGAGAACCTTCAAATCCGTCTGGACCAGTTAATACTGAAAGTCACAGTGCCGAAGAACCTCCAAGTTCTTCCGGGACTGTTCTTCATACGGATACAACTAGCCCGGAAGAAGCTCAACTAGCCAATATACAAGATCCAACCAATCTGGCAAAGCTTCAAATCATCAACTACTCACCACCACTTGTACAGAACTACAGGTGGACTCGGAACCACCGATCAGATCAAGTGATTGGTGACCCTACTGTTGGAGTAAGAACGAGGACAGCCACTTCCAATCTGTGCCACTACTCTTGTTTTCTATCACAGATAGAGCCAAAGGTGGTGGATGAAGCCCTTCAGGATTCAAACTGGATAGACGCTATGGAAGAAGAGCTTAATCAGTTCAAGAGGAATGAAGTGTGGACTTTAGTACCAAGGCCAAGGTCGCAACAAGTCGTTGGAGTTAATTAGGTGTTCCGGAACAAATTAGATACTAATGGAATAGTAATCTGGAACAAAGCATGACTGGTAGCCAAAGGATATCGTCAAGAAGAAGGCATTGATTATAACGAAACCTTTGCTCCAGTAGCTAGACTTGAGGTGATCCGAATGTTCCTTGCGTATGCTTCATATGAAAACTTCACAGTTTATCAAATGGACGTCAAGAGCGCTTTTCTTAATGGAGATCTTCAAGAGGAGGTTTATGTTGAACAACCTTCGGGCTTCGTTCAACACAAAGCTTAACATATGGTATATAGACTATGCAAAGCTTTGTATAGATTGAAGCAGGCTCCAAGAGCCTGGTATGACACACTGTCAGAATTCTTGCTCGAATATAATTTCAGAAAAGGGAAGATAGACACCACACTATTTCTACGAAAAGAGAAAGATCATTCTCTGATCGTACAAATCTACGTGGATGACATCATTTTCGGATCGACCAATCTGAAGCAATGTGAAGAGTTTGTGAAGTTGATGACTGACAAATTTGAAATGAGCACGATGGGAGAATTAATGTACTTTCTTGTAATAGAGGTTAAACAAATGAAGGATGGAATCTTCATCAACCAAGAAAAGTACACACGGGACTTAATCAAGAAGTTCGAAATGCAAAACTCAACTCCCATGAAGACTCCCATGCCAGTCAGTGCCAAGTTAAATCCTGATCTGAACGGAGAATCAGTAAATATGACTGAATATAGAGGGATGATTGGAATATTTAAAAGAGAAAGTGAATTTGGGACTCTGGTATCCAAAAGTGTCCAAATTCTCTTTATCCGGGTATTCTGATGCTGATTTTGTCGAGTGTCGCATTGACAGAAAGAGCACTAGTGGTACATGTCAATTCCTTGGAACTAGACTTATTTCATGGTTCAGTAAGAAGCAGAATTCCATATTAACCTCTACTGTTGAGGCGGAATATATAGCTGCTGGGAGTTGCTGCGCACAGCTTCTCTGGATGCAAAGTCAACTTACTGATTACGGTTTCAATATGACGTCTATTCCATTATACTGTGACAACACTAATGCGATTGCTATAAACAACAACCCTATTATGCACCCGAAAACAAAGCACATTGAAGTAAGGTATCACTTCATCTGAGATCATGTTCTCAAAAAGCACATATCACTTGAACATGTTGCTACGGATGATCAACTCGCAGACATAGTCACCAAGCCCCTACCCGATGCACAATTCTCTAAACTTCTCTTAAAATTAGGTATGCTTGACCTTACTGCATAGTTCCTTATTTATTTTTCCAACAGTATTTCTTTCAAAACATGCATCGTGGTTCATGATGAGCATTAGACACTTACTGTACTTCATGTTGATGATGCTTACTGCTGATATGCATCATGTTTCTGATAATTTTCTCATATTTTCATGTGGGAGGATGCTTGTGTTTCTCGACTGAGTCGCTTAAGCTAACATAATTAACGTTATATGAGTACAACCTTTTTAGGATTTCATGACTCAAGTTTTCATTTATCACCACATGTCCAATGCTGTTTCATATTGATTACACTATTATCATGTTTGGTTGAAGAAATGAAATGGGTTAGCTCGGAATGCTTGGTGGATGAAATCACAGTTGCCGTCTAATCAGCTTCTGAAGTGGAGTTTCCTGAATGATAGATAGCAATTTCTCATGATCTAAATAATTAAGCTGGAAATGTCTATCGAGAGGATTACAAGATCTAAGAGGGAAAAATGCTTTATCATTTACCCAAGTAATACCCCCCTTATATGTCTCGTGACCTCTTTTCTAGTTGTCTATCTGAGGGAGAGTTTATCACTGAGAGGATCGCATGATCTAAGGGGGAGCCATAGCTCTATCTATTATGTCAGCAATAACCCCCAAATATGTCACGGATGCTCCTCCCTTTGACTTCTCACTTCTGGATCTGACTGGACATGCATTGTTGAATCAGCTTTGTGACATGTTTGGATGTTTTTATTTCTACAACTGTGCATCTTAATCGGATAATCAATTGATCGCAATTTTCATGTGTCCTTCATTCCATTCTCACTCATGAATCTTAATCTGAGTAACTCATATACAATTAATTGATCTTAGCTGCGACGTTCAACATGACGGTTTCGCTACGTTGACCAGTGTGATTTTATGTGTTTCTTATCTAACATATTCTTTGATTTCAGTATCAATGATCATTCACTTGTATGTATGTGTCTCGCATTCATTTTCAATGCATAAGTTCTACTTTTTCATTAGTTTGGATTATGCTAATTTTCCATATCTGTTTATATCCGTACTAATCCTAACCTGTAATACTTTGTGTTCCTTTTAGTTTACCTTTGTGCAGCTACAGGTTCAGATTTCCTTTGCATTTTCACCGATATATTTTGTCTGAAGTCTTGGATTTAAAGTGTTGTGGTACTTCGGTTATTTTTGACTTCAAGACAGCAAAGGAATCTACTTCTCTCTAACAACACTCTGTTTCTACGGACACAGTCTGTTGATCATCTAGATATTCTTCTACGGATTATCCTTAGTCCAGATGATAGTCGGTTCATTTCTTCCAGACTCTTGGAATACTCAAATAGCGATAAACAAGGTCTTATCTTATGTTGCGTGTTTTTGAGGAGGAATACTGATGGTCTATTTAAAATGCAAGTCTGGAGACAATCAATTCTCTGGAAGAAAGCATACAATTGTTATAAATACTTGATTCTGCGGCCTCCACGTCATTTTCCTATTTGGAGGCGCTCAAGTATCAAGATTAATGACATCAGCTTGTCAGGCAGATCACTATTCATCTCGCTTAATCCCTAGATCCGCTGGCAACCATGGACTCGGTCTTATATATACTTGATTTTCACATGCAGCACGAGTTTACATTTCCAAATCCCTAAATCCTCATCGCTCTTCCAATCTCCAAGACCCCACTTCCTTTCCCTTCTCACCCTCAATTGCAATGGCACCCAAGACCTCTCTTTCTGGTGTTAATCCCGGCCATCTGGTCGATTGACCCGCTTTCTCCAATCCTCTGGCATGGTTTCTAGACCTACGCCCACTCCTGGAAGCCTCCCACATTCTGAACCTGGTCTCAAATCCTGTCAATCTCCTTATCAACGAC
This sequence comes from Taxillus chinensis, assembly GCA_023512835.1. Lineage (NCBI taxonomy): Eukaryota > Viridiplantae > Streptophyta > Magnoliopsida > Santalales > Loranthaceae > Taxillus > Taxillus chinensis. Next base: position 46,050,081 of record CM042090.1, read on the forward strand.
ATTTATGAATTCTACCGGCGGGTCCGCTGCACCACCGATTCCATCCTTTCCAACGTCCGGGGTGAATCCATAGTCATCACCCCCAACGTCCTCCGTGCCGCTCTCAATCTACCCCTCAGTGATCATCAGCTCCCGGACCCAAAATCGATGGTAGCTTCCATGGGCTGCACATATAACGGGAAGGAATACAAGGTGAAGTCCTTCCATGTCACGCCCCGGATTTCCAACCCGAGGAAACCGGTACGTGACTCCCCTTTTTACCCACACGGAGGGCAAAGGGGTAAGGATACAAACCAAGAATCGAACATTTTAAACATTCACAATACATTCAAGAAAAATAAAGTCCATCTAGCAGTCCACAAACCAAATTAGTCTTTAATACAAAGTTTTCTTTTCCATCCATCCCCATTGGGGTTACATAAGTTCCCATAATAAAATAACATAAATAATAAAATAAATAAGGTCTTCCACCTTGGGGTCCCACCTAACGCCTGTAGGTTCCTGTAAAGAAAACAACATGGTAGGAGGGGTGAGCAACCACAGCTCAGTAGGGATCATGTCTCCCCAACCCATCCCATGCACCTAATATCTACATGCCTTGTGTACAAGTGCTGTGTCGTGATACAATTATTCCACCAGATATAGTTACAGGCTATAACAAAGAAACACAATCATACATGGGCTGGTACATAAACACTCCCGGGCTTCCATAGCCACCGGGTTTCAAGAACAGTCCCGGGCTTCCACAACCACCGGGTTTCACAAACAGTCCCGGGCTTCCACGGCCACCGGGTTCCACAAAAACAGTCCCGGGCTTCCACGACCACCGGGTTCCACAAAACAGTCCCGGGCTTCCACGACCACCGGGTTCCACAAAACGGTCCCGGGCTTCCACAGCCACCGGGTTCCACAAAACAGTCCCGGGCTTCCACAGCCACCGGGTGTACAAGCAAACACGTAGCACACATGGCCATACAGGCATAACATCAAACACTTAGTATGCTTAGTCACACAGGAATAACATCGAACGCTTAGCATGCATATATCCACAAGCTCATAAACCCAGCCACACAGACATAATCTAACACACTTGACGTGCGTGGCCTCACAGGCATTACCTCAAACACATAACATGCACAGCCTCACAGGCTTTACCTCAAACACATAACATGCACAGCCTCACAGGCTTTACCTCAAACACATAACATGCACGACCTCACAGGCTTTACCTCAAACACATAACATGCACGGCCTCACAGGCTTTACCTCAAACACATAACATGCACGGCCTCACAGGCATAATTTCAAACACTTGGCATGCACATATACATATATCCAAACAACACGCCATTGAAGGCCAACATTCATATAGGAGATCACACCTATATGAATTTACATATAAATATATAAACAGATACAACCAGAATCTGCCCTAGGACCCTAGGACGAGAGGAGGGTTTAGGAAGAAACAGAACCCCTACCTTAAAGAAGATCCTCCTTGCTCCCGCGTTAGACGCCGTCCTCCCCACGCAAGATGCTCCGGCGACAACCAAAGAACTCCCCTTTCTTCTCTCTCTCTAGCTCTCTCTCTCTCTACGACGGCTGCAGCAGCTAAAGAGAACCCTCAACCCTAGAACAAGGAGTCTCCTCATCCTTATATAGGCCTCCCACTATCAAAACGACGTAGTTTTGATTAAGTGAAACCCAGGATCAAAACGACGTAGTTTTGATCACACAAGTTAGCACCTTTCCGCACCCATATAGGCCAAAATACTCAGAATTTCAACATGGTCCTTTGGAGAAAGTTCCTTAGAATGTCAAAACCAAGGGAACCATGCAAAAATATGCTCGCACGCCAATTTGCACGTGAATTCCCCAATTCACGTGCAACTCCATATGCACTCCAAATGCTCTCAAACTTCACCCCTATCCTCCTTGCATCATTTAGAAGACAACCACACTTGCACGTGAATTAGACCCATATCACGTGCACCTCACATACACGTCCATTTGGCCTGAAACTTCTGTGGTAGATAGAGGACATCATTCTAAGCATCTTTCCTTTTGCACGTGAATTCATTGGAGTCCATTTACTAGGTCAAAATCTAGAAAAACTCTACTCAGGAGGCAAAACTGGCTAACTCAAGGTACGGGTCCTTACATCCTCTCCCCCTTAAGACTTTTCGTCCTCGAAAAGAAATGACATACAAGGAAAACAAACACAAGCTACCCATTTGCCACCCGGCAAGCCACCATACCCAAATGGGTCATACACCGCACACAGCACAACAGCACATAACAAAGTACCATCATAATCCATAACCACAATAATGCATATAACACATGTCTGCATGTCACGAATACACATCTCAAATAAGAACACATGTCGTTAAAAGACAGTACAAATACACCAAATCGTACACAACTAATACAAGAAAACACAAAATACATCACACCCTTGGCCAACAGCCACCTCCCACGCTTAAGATTGTTCGTCCTCGAACAAGTCTGGGTACTGCTCATGCATCACGGACTCACGTTCCCATGTCTCCTCCTCAACGCCATGGTGCTGCCACAGCACGCGAACCAAAGGAATAGCACGACCACGCAAAAGCTTCTCTTGCCGATCTAGGATACGGATAGGGGCCTCAATGACGGACATGTCATCCTCAATGTCCAACGTCCCCCAATCAATCACATGAGTGGGGTCAGGGTGATACTTCCTCAACTGGGACACGTGAAACACGTTGTGCACTCGACTCAGCCGCGGTGGTAACGCTAACCGGTAGGCTACAGGCCCTACACGATCCAGAATCTCAAAAGGACCAATAAACCGCGGAGATAGCTTGGAACCTCGCCCAAACCGTCGATGTCCACGACGTGGAGAGACACGAAGGAACACATGATCACCAACAGAAAACTCCAAAGGTCGCCGCCGCTGATCCGCATAAGATTTCTGCCGACTCTGAGCTGACAACAAACGCTGACGAATAAACTGGACCTTCTCAGTAGCCTCTTGAACCAACTGTGGCCCCAAGAGGGCTGCCTCTCCTACCTCAGTCCAACACAAGGGTGAGCGGCACGGCCTCCCATACAATGCCTCAAAAGGAGCCATCCCAATGGATGCCTGATAACTGTTGTTGTAGGCAAACTCCACCAAAGGAAGGTGAGTTGCCCACGAACCCCGAAATCTAACACACAGGCCCGTAACATGTCCTCCAACGTCCGATTCGTCCTCTCGTCGGCCATCAGTCTCAGGGTGAAAGGCTGTACTCAAGTGAAGCTTGGTCCCCATAGCCTCCTGCAAACCTGCCCAGAAACGGGAAGTGAACCTCGAATCCTGGTCTGAGACAACCGATGATGGTACTCCATGCAGTCGCACAATCTCGTTCATGTACAGCTGACTCAAGGTCCCAATAGAGTCCCGCTCGCGAACAGCAAGGAAATGGGCCGACTTTGTGAGTCGATCCACAAGCACCCAAATCATATCCTTCCTCCCAGTGGTGGGTGGAAGACCAGTCACAAAATCCATCGCTATGTGGTCCCACTTCCACTCCGCTATGGGCAAGGGCTGTAACATGCCCGCCGGCCGCTGATGCTCAGCCTTCACCTGCTGACACGTGAGGCATCGCGAAACAAAGGCAGCCACATCGCGTTTCATCCCAGGCCACCAAAAATGCCCCCGAAGCGCATGGGACATCTTCGTACCCCCTGGATGCACAGCAACTCTAGATTGGTGAAACTCCCTCATCACCTCATCCCTGAGGGAAGAAGCTACTACCAACCGCCCCTGAAATGACAACTCATGCTCAGGACCCTCTGTCCAGTCCCCGAGATAGCTCCCCGGCCTCAATACGGGCACGGAGAACCTCGCACTCAATGTCACCCAGTTGTTCCTCCCGGACGCGCCGGTACAACTCGGGCACTACCACCAAAGGACTCGGGGCGTCCCACCATCACGAACAACAGGCTGCAGCTGCAACATCGCCAACTGCTCCATCAACTTCCACTCTCTCACGGCCACCTCAGCTTTTCCTTTTCTACTCAATGCATCAGCCACAACATTACCCTTGCCCGGGGTATAGGCAAGAGTAAAATCAAAGGTCTGCAAATACTCCACCCATCTCCTTTGCCTCAAATTCAAGTCCTTCTGAGTAAAGATGTCTTGAAGGCTCTTGTGATCCGAGAACACCACAAACTTTTCCCCCAAGAGGTAGTGCTGCCAACTCTTCAGGGCGAAGATGACAGCAGCCAACTCAAGGTCATGAGTAGGATAATTCTGCTCATGAGGCTTCAGCTGCCTTGACCCATAAGCTACCACACTGTGCTCCTGCATAAGCACACACCCCAAACCAACCCTCGACGCATCACAGTACACTTCATATGGAATATCCTCCCGAGGTAACCTCAACACCGGTGCAGTGGTCAAACGGGTCTTGAGAGTCTCAAACGCCTGCTGACACTTGTCAGTCCAATCAAACTTCACGCCCTTCCGAGTCAACGCTGTCATAGGCGCTGCCAAACGGGAGAACCCCTCGACAAAACGACGATAGTACCCCGCCAAGCCAAGAAAACTACGGATCTCAAAAACGTTGGTTGGCCTCGCCCACGATGCCACGGCCTCAATCTTGGCTGGGTCCACCCTAACTCCCTCAGCTGACACCACATGGCCAAGAAAGTGAACCTCCTGCAGCCAAAACTCACACTTGCTAAACTTAGCAAACAGCTGCTGGTCCCTCAAGGTTTGCAACACTGTTGCCAAGTGCTCCACATGCTCCCTCTCGGTCTTGGAATACACCAAGATATCGTCGATAAACACCACCACGAACGAGTCTACGTATGGGGCAAAGACTTGGTTCATCAAATGCATGAACACCGCTGGCGCATTAGTGAGTCCGAAAGGCATCACGACCCACTCATAATGCCCATACCTCCACCGAAAAGCCGTCTTAGGGATGTCCTCCTCCCTAACCCTGAGCTGGTGATACCCCGACCATAAGTCTATCTTGGAAAACCACTGGGCCCCACTCAATTGGTCAAACAGGTCATCTATCCGAGGCAACGGGTACTTGTTCTTCACAGTCACTGAATTTAGCTTCCTGTAGTCGATGCAGAGACGAAGCGTGCCATCAGCCTTCTTAGCAAAGAGCACCGGAGCACCCCAAGGTGAGGTACTCGGTCTAATATACCTCTGGCCCACCGACTCCTCGATTTGCCTCTGAAGCTCCCTCACCTCGGCTGGCCCCATACGATATGCTACTTGGGAAATCGGACCCGTCCCCGGCACTAACTCAATGGTGAACTCCACACTCCTCTTAGGTGGCAAACTCCTCAACTGCTCAGGAAAAACATCCTGAAATTGGTCCACAACAGCGGGCCACACCCTCTTTTCCACCTTACCCACCTCAGCAAAGGTCAGGGCTGCCAACCTGTGGGTAATGGCACCCCACTGATCCATCACCGGCCCGGCCCGACTCGCCTCACAGTCCCACTCCCCCTGCAGGGTGCAAGAGGTCCCTGCATGTGCCACGAAGGTCACACGCCGCCGATAACAATCTATCTTGGCCTGGAAAGCCATAAGCCAATCCATACCCAAGATCAGGTCAAAAGTACGCATGGGCATCACATGCAAATCAAAACGCAGCTCCACTTCTCCTATGGTTAACACACGATCACGGCAAACTCGCCGGACCTCAATCATGCCTCCTACCTGGAGACTCCACAACTAGGGGCCTCGCGGCCTCCACACAAAGCTAACCCCAAGCCGTCTATTACAAGCTCGGCAACAAACGAACACGATGCACCCGTATCGAAAAGTACAGAAGCTAATGTCCGGGAGATCAAGAGGGTACCTCTAACCACCGATGGTCCTGCTCCACCCTCGGTGGTGGGGGTGGTAGCTCGGCCTCCTCTGGATACGTCGCCTCAGGCGCAAACACCCTCCCTTGGCCCGTGCCACTGGTCGGCTCACTCACCGGGCGCTTCCCGCCAAGGCGCCTCCGGCCCGGTCTGCTGCCGCTCCGGCCTCCCCCGAGGTCGGGTCCGATTCGATCTGCCTGACTAGCCGGCCACCGACGAGCCGGTCTCTCTCGCTGGTGCACGAAACCGGCATCACTCCTTGTCTTGGATGTCATGCCTCCAACTCCCCTGTTGCCACTCCGGCAAACCCGGCTCGGATGGCCCTCTCGTCCACATCTATGGCATTTCCGGTCCCTCTTTGGACACTCCTTTCTCAAGTGGCCTTGCTCCCCACACCTGTAACAACCAGTGGGGAGACCCCCTTTTGGACCCCCTGCCTGCCACCGCCAAAGCTAGACCTCCCTGGGTTCGCCAATGTCTGTCCCCTGCTGCGGAAGGAACCGCTTATCCCTCTCCTCTGTCTTGAGCCTCTTGGACCCCTGCATCTCGATCAGGCCCACTCTCGCAATGGCGACCCTGATGGGCCTGCTTCCCACCATCCAGCTCTCTCTCGGCTATACGGGCCGTCTCCACGGCCTCAGGCATAGGTCCTCAAGCGTAGAATCGCCACCCTCTCCCTAAGGGCTGGCCTAAGACCCAGGAGTGAACTTGTGGGCCTTCAGGTCCTCCTTTGCCATTGTCTCGGGGGCAAACCTACTCGAGCTCCGGAACTCCCGCTCATACTCGGGCACCGTCTTTGATCCTTGCTTCAGGCTGCCAAATTCCTCCCTCTTCCGCCATCTCACCGATTCTGGGAAGAACTCATCATGGAAGAGTTGCAAGAACTCCTCCCAAAACATGAGTTGCACCGCACGGCTCCCCGCAACACTCGTCCACCACTCCAAAGCATCCCCCTCCAGTGCCGAATTGCCGGTCGCACCTTATCCTCCTCCCAGGGCAGGAGAAAGGAGAACACATGCTCAAACTGCCTCAACCACCGCTCGGCTACCACAGGATCTTCTCCCCCCTTAAATCGCGGAGGTTGTTCCTTTCGGAACCGTGTTACCACGTCATCCTCTGCACGGGTCGGTACACCACGCAGCAAACTCTCACGCTCACGAGGCGCTCTCTCCCTGGTGGTGGTGGTGGTGGCACCACCTGTTGTCTTTGCCATCTCACGGCGCACCTCCTCCCGAACGTCCTGCCAGGAGTCCCTCCCGTAGCTCTCGTACCTCCAGCCGGATGCCTTCTTGTAGCCGTGCCGTAACAACGCATGCCCTCCCACGGATGGCCCCGCACCCGGACCCTCATGGGCAGATGACTCATCGCCCATCGCCCCGGACGCACGTGTCACTCTTCTCGGCGGCATTCTTACTACACGAAGTAAGAAGCACAACGTCAAAACAATTTTATAATCTATCGCGTCACTACCTCTACCCCACTGATCAATTTCACTAACACATGGCATTACACACATACATTGCATCAATCACATTGCACACAGCACAGTCCACATTGTAGTCATACCCAAGAATATTCAGAGTTGCACAGTTCACACATAATCATGTTATGCACATCCTTCACACATGACAACAAATGCAACTAGTGCCCTAATGCCAATGCATGCAAATCCTACCACAAGACTGGACTACCCTAAGTACACCTTGGAGGCTCAAAGATGTAATGACCCGTGTTTTGGGTAGAACAAGCTGGAACGAAGATGAACAATACCCTGGGCGAACGCTTGGGTCGAAAGGTGGAAGACCCGAAGATTTGGGTCGTAGGGTCGAAGTTTGAAGGTTTGAGGGTCGAAAGTTAGATCTTCGAGACAGATCTTCGAGGCCGCGTTTCCAGCTAATCTTCGAAGGAGTGTTTCTACGAGTCTTCGTGGCTTGGTTGTTAGAGAGTGTAATGAGCTCAAGTGGGAGCGTGTAGAGGCTGCGTGTGACAATGACCATGTTCGGATTGTGGGTATTTTGTCCTATGTGGAAGCGGAGTGGTTAGTTCATGTTTTATTTATCAAAACTACGTCGTTTTGATGGTGTGTTTTATTTATCAAAACTACGTCGTTTTGATGGTGTGTTTCATTTATCAAAACTACGTCGTTTTGATGGTGTGTTTTATTTATCAAAACTGCGTCGTTTTGATGGTGTGTTTCATTTATCAAAACTACGTCGTTTTGATGGTGTGTTTCATTTATCAAAACTACGTCGTTTTGATGGTGGGATTTCATTTATCAAAACTACGTCATTTTGATAAGTGAGGTCTATATAAATAGGAGCTCTCTTTATTTTAGGTTTAGGGTTTTTGTTGTCAGCTGCCACAGCCGTCACAGAGAGAGAGAGAGGGAGATTGAGAGAGAGAGCTCTAGTTCGTGGTCGTCGTTGTCATTCCCGTGGTTGGACGGCATTAAGCGTGGAGGCAAGAGCGTGGAGGATCTTTGAGGTAGGGGTTTGTCTTTCCCGGTCTGTTTCGGGGTTAGGCCCTGTGGATATTTTGTAAAGTTTCCGTTGTTATTTCTATAATACTTATATGTAAATTCATATAGGTGTGATCTCCTATATGAATGTTGGCTTTCAATGGCATTTTGGTGTGATTCTGATGTTGGGTGGGCAGTGCATGTTGAATGTTTGATAAAATGCCTATATGAATATGTTTGTATGAATATGCCCAGTATGTGTTTGATAATATGCCAGTATGGCTAGAATTATGAGTTGGTAAAGGTGTGCATGCCAAGTGTTTGTTTTTATGCCTGAGTGGTTGGGTTTGTACATTTGTGAATGTGTGCCTACTAAGTGTTTGGTTTTATGCCTGAGTGGTTATGTATCTTGTGTTTTGTGAAACCCGGTGGCTGTGGAAGCCCGGGACTGTTTTTGTGAAACCCGGTGGTTGTGGAAGCCCGGGACTATTGTGAAACCCGGTGTTGTGGAAGCCCGGGACTGTTTTGTGAAACCCGGTGTTGTGGAAGCCCGGGATTGCTCTTGGAAACCCAGGTGGTTGTGGAAGCCCGGGACTGTTCATGTCTTGCTTTGTGTGGTTGTGGAAATAATTGTATTTGTTGATATAGCTTGCCATTATATTTGTTGAAATAATTGTATCACGACAACGCACTTGTACACATGGCATGTAGATGCTAGGAGCATGGGATGGGTTGGGGAGACATGATCCCTCCGAGCTGTGGTTGCTCACCCCTCCTCTTGTTTGGTTTTTCTACAGGGACCTACGGGCGTTAGGCGGGAACACCCAAGTTGGAGGCGGTTCTGTTTTGTGGCTTTGTTTATTATTATTTGAGTTTATTTGTTATTGTGTGAGCTTTGTAACCCCAGGTGGGAGGATATTGTAATGAGGAGTTTTATGTATTAAAAGCATGTTTGGGCACTCTTGTATGTTTGGACTTAATAAAAATATGGTTTTTGTCTCTCTAAATATAAAATGTGAAGTGTATAGTATCCTGTGTGAGCATGTTGTATTCTATCCCCTTTATCCAAACTCGGGTAAAGGGAAGGTCACGTTCCGGTCTCCTCGGGTTGGAAATCCGGGGCGTGACAATATGGTATCGAGCATGGTCTAGTTGGCTTAGGGTAGTGGGCGGACTTGATTATCTTGAGTCCTTTGGAGGGGCCTGGAGGGACGTGCTGATCAACATGGTCCTCTTGGAGCCTCTAAGGTGTACTTGGGGTAATCCGGTCTTGTGGTAGGAATTGCATACATTGGCATTAGGGCACTAGTTGCATTTGTTGTTTATGCATGAATGTATGGATAATCGTGGGAATGTTTTAAATGAAAAAAAAAAATTAATTGTGCAACTCGATATTGTGACAACTTAAGCATGACTAAAAAAAAAAAAATATGTGGTATGGAATTTGTGTACTAGTGGACTTGTGCAATGTGAACGAACTACATAGAGATAATCCTGTTGATATTATGAAAATGACTAGGTGAGATATGTGAATGCTTAAGTCCGTGCCTTTGTATGGTATTGTGTGGAATAAGCAATGTGGTGTTCAAAACGATGAGATAATCACTTGAGTATAAATGATATGTGCAATGTGAAGGTGTGAACTTGTATAGTCTGTGAAATGTGAATCTGCGAATATGTGTGGCGATAATGTGTTTTGAGATTAGTTATAGCTCCAAACACCTAGTCGGTAATGGTATTAAGAGCGTTGAGTGTTAACCTGGAGTGCTTACCTCCTCGTGTACCTAGCCTCCGAAAAATTATGACCCGTACGACAAAAGAGCCCGCCACCCAGTGGGCAAGTGGCGAGCCGTAGGCTGTAAGTAATGATCTTCACGGGCAGAGATTGGCATTTTAACCCTGATTATTCCAGGAATTGAGGGATGAGATTCGATAAGCGATTAAGAGCGAGGCACGCCGAGGCGGTTAACCCACATCATTTGGAGGAGCTCGGATGAAGATCAATCGAAGCATTGTTGTCCTGATCGCGAGAAAAGGACCCCAAGAGGCGGACGAGGGCAATCGGAAGATGGCCACAAGTTTCGAGATGGGGGTCAATCCCCCAACAAATTAATTTGAGACCGGTTGCTTAAAGGGTTGTTCTTTGTGGACAATCGGGACATTGGAAAAGAGTGTAGCAGACGATATCGGTGTTGCATCCGTGGAAAAGTAGGACATCTCCAGAAGATAGTGATTGGTTGAGTCTTGTACTGACTTAGGTGAGGATGGGTGGACCTTTGATTGTTGAGTTTCTAGCAATTAAATTAAGACACTTGTAATATAGGGGTATTCTCGTTGGTAGGGCTCTTGAGCCACAGTTTGCCGTTTGGTGAAGCTTAGGAGATCGTTTGAGTTAGCATTATTAATAGACGTGGTTGGTGACTTGTAACAAAAAAATATATATATATATATATAATAATAAGAATATAATAAGAAAAATGAACATTTATATTTATGACACTAGAAGGATAATAAGTAACTGATAGATATGTGAGTGTTGGTTTTATATGGGAGTGGTATTCAATTTTGACAACCGTGGATAATTAAAGTAATCAAACCTTGTAGGCTACCTTTTTGCTAGCTAGTAGAGCTTGAGGCGTGAGGTGATGGCTTGTGGGTAATGTGTGACCCCTCCTTGGCAACCTTGAATAATAGAGATATGTTCTTATGTGGATAAAGGTATGTGTGGAGTACTACTTGAAAGGGATATTCCTATGGTTACCTTTCCAAGCGTTGTGGTTGAGGGTGGAAAATGCAGCTAGTATAGCCTGCTCTTAGAGTCCTTGAAGTGTTATCTTGTTGGCTAGAGTGGTCGTTGCAAGTTTTGGTTAGTAACTATATAGGTGTTCTAGGTTCTCGGACGGTAGCCATTTGTTATGTTTGTGGTGTGTGAAAGACCTTGAGTAATGTTCCTAGAATATGTTGTGAAATGGGTATGCACATGTATAAAATGTGAATTATTCTGGAGCTCCTATCGGTGTGAGTGGGTTTCAAGGGTCGTGCCCGGTGCATCCAATTGGTAACAAGAGGTAAGCAAGTGAGATTTGGCAGGCCTCATTCGGGCTTTTTACCCACATCCTGGAAAACATTTCTCTAGGGACTAAGGGTGTGCTTTTGCATGGTAGGGCCATTCCTTTGGTCGTATCTTGTGGGAAGTGGGTTTAAAGGAGAGGAGAAGGTTTAAAACTGGTACGTTCTACTCGTCAGGTGTCTTGTGTTTCGTTGCATGTGTTGAGAATGTGCAGAAAATGTAGCATTGTCTTGTTGTATGTGTTTCATAAGTGCTAAAGGTATATAGCGGAGTTGCTACGTGTGGGTGTTGCGACACATATGCGTAGAGAAGGATGAGGCATGACGTATTGGTATAGTAACTGTGGTGTGAGGATGAGGAAGAGTGTTAGAGGTGATGTTGTTTATGTTATTCCTTGTCTGGTGTTACTAAAATGTTGGTAAGTTGGGAAAGAAAAAGAGTTGTTTGATTTCCCGAGTTGAGTCGGTTGTGACAGTTTTGCTAGGACGGGGTATTAGTCTTTACTCCTTGGGGAGAGTTTTATGTCGGGCGGATATCAAAAGGTGTATGCATTAGAGCGGTGGTGGTAGGCGAATGACCTACATATGTCCTCCTTGAAAACTTTTCATGTACAGTATCACGCGATAAGGGAGATGGTTCACGATATCAAGGTGTTGGTGTGTTTGGGTGCTACATGAAAGTCCCGAATCAGGTTTTTGCATGTCTTGTTTCCTGTGCCTACCTGGAGGAATGGCAGTGATCACAATTTGCTAAGGCTAGAGCCTGAGTATTTCTTGGTCAGTTTGAGTGTTTTATTGGTGTGTTGAGATAGAACGTGACGGTTGGTATAGCGGGGTTAGTGGGCCATGAGGTGGAGTATGTCCTGGAGGCTAAGGATTCCCTTGTGACCTGTGAGTGGTGACATCACGGATTCCGTTATTGTCATGTTGCAGGTAGGAGAGTTTTCCAGGGTGGAGAGAACTACGTTGTTGGCAACTACCCAGCATCAAAGGATTCTTATCGCATGGAATGTCTGCCGACTGAGTAAGGCGTTATCACTTGGGTTGTAACATAAGCCTCAGTTAGTGAAGGCTGTGTGGGACCTTGGTGGATCCCTATTTGACCGTAGTCAGAGAGGTGTTATTTGTGTGACGTTCGGTTCATGGGATTCCTTAGTAGATTCTCAACGTTGGTGGTGGTGTTAGCCCAATAGTAGTTTTTTTTTGTCTTGCCGTGATTGAGTATGGTACTACGTTTGTTGTTTTGAGTTACTCCTTGGACACCGTTGGGCGTCTTGTTGACTATGACCGAAGTGGTGAAGGGCAAACTTCATCCTGATGTAGTTGTGTCCTGGATTGTAAGTCATCTTGAGTTCCCTTTGGCATTGGTTGGGTTGTTGTTGCGTGTATCGCTATAGAGTGAGGTGGTTTTAGCGGTGATGATGGTCTTGTTGGGGTGATCTCCATGTGTGGGAATGCGATTGTGGTTTGCATAATGCTTTTCTCTTGTTTGTTTGTGTTTCCTTGTGACCTCTTTGTGTTTGCTGTCGGGTAAGGTCTACATATGGAGTGTGGCTGCGTTGTGAATTGGTTGTGTCCGTTGACATCAAATCTCAGTGGTGTCATTGTTGGGTATTCTACATTGTGGCGTGTTGGTCTTATTGTGACACGAGTAGGCGTCTAACGCCGAGTACCCTGCTATGTCGATGCAATGACTTCTCGTTCAATCATATGAATTCTAGCGAATGGATGCTTCACACATAGGCTTATGAATCTGTGGGAGGTTTCTCAACCTCACTGTTGTCAGACTTGCTCACATGAGTTGTTGTCAGCACGCTAATTGGCCAAGCTCTAGTCTGGTTGTGCTCCTGGGTGTTATGTGTTGCTTTGATCTTCTCGTGATGTTTACTACTTGCTTTCTCTTTTCGGGGACGAAAAGTCCAAAGGTGGGAAGGTTGTGAGGACACTCCCTGGGATGAGTTTATAATGTTGGTGAATGGGCGGTGGAACGTTCAACGTGTAGTAGTGTTTTGTTTGTGAGTTGTTCCTTGTGGTGGTGTTTATGATGTGAGTTGCTCTGTGACCTATGTGATCTGTTAAACGTGTTAGTGATGGGCGTATATGTCTTATACTGTCGTGACATGTGAATACTTGTGACATGTGTTAGGTGAGGAGAACAAGGGTTGTTTGTGAGATTAGAATATGTGTTTCCCTTATCATCTTTGTGTTGTATTGGGTCCGTGGGTACGTGCCTTCATGTGTGTTATTGTGTGATATCTTCGATCGCGGGTATGTGAATGGTTGTGGGCGATGTGCATCAGCATGTGCATTATGGAAAGTGTATTGTCTTTTTGAGGATGACACGTCCTATGGAGGAAATATGGGAACGCGAATCCATGATGCGTGAGCAACACCCAAAGTTGTTCGAGGACGAACAATCTTAAGGGGGGAGGTGGCTGTAGTGATGTGTTTTTTTTTGTGGTTCATGCTTTGGTGTATTTGTATTTCTACTTGTAAACTGGTATTTTTATTGAGATGTGTTTTGAGATTGCAAAATGTGTTTGAGATGTCCTGTTATGTTGTGTGATCCATCTGGGCGTTGTGGCTCGCTGTCTTGCAAATGGGCCGCATGTGTTTGTTTTCCTTGCATGTTGTTTCTTTTCGAGGACGAAAAGTCTTAAGGGGGAGAGGATGTAATGACCCGTGTTTTGGGTAGAACAAAGTTGGAACGAAGATGAACAATACCTGGGCGAACGCTTGGGTCGAAAGGTGGAAGACCCGAAGATTTGGGTCGTAGGGTCGAAGTTTGAAGGTTTGAGGGTCGAAAGTTAGATCTTCGAGACAGATCTTCGAGGCCGCGTTTCCGCCTAATCTTCGAAGGAGTGTTTCTACGAGTCTTCGTGGCTTGGTTGTTAGAGAGTGTAATGAGCTCAAGTGGGAGCGTGTAGAGGCTGCGTGTGACAATGACCATGTTCGGATTGTGGGTATTTTGTCCTATGTGGAAGCAGAGTGGTTAGTTCATGTTTTATTTATCAAAACTACGTCGTTTTGATGGTGTGTTTTATTTATCAAAACTACGTCGTTTTGATGGTGTGTTTCATTTATCAAAACTACGTCGTTTTGATGGTGTGTTTTATTTATCAAAACTGCGTCGTTTTGATGGTGTGTTTCATTTATCAAAACTACGTCGTTTTGATGGTGTGTTTCATTTATCAAAACTACGTCGTTTTGATGGTGGGATTTCATTTATCAAAACTACGTCATTTTGATAAGTGAGGTCTATATAAATAGGAGCTCTCTTTATTTTAGGTTTAGGGTTTTTGTTGTCAGCTGCCACAGCCGTCACAGAGAGAGAGAGAGGGAGATTGAGAGAGAGAGCTCTAGTTCGTGGCTGTCGTTGTCATTCCCGTGGTTGGACGGCATTAAGCGTGGAGGCAAGAGCGTGGAGGATCTTTGAGGTAGGGGTTCTGTCTTTCCCTTGTGCATTCCGGGGTTAGGCCCTGTGGATATTTTGTAAAGTTTCCGTTGTTATTGCTATAATACTTATATGTAAATTCATATAGGTGTGATCTCCTATATGAATGTTGGCTTTCAATGGCATTTTGGTGTGATTTCGATGTTGGGTGGGCGTGCATGTTGAATGTTTGATAAAATGCCTATATGAATATGTTTGTATGAATATGCCCGGTATGTGTTTGATAATATGCCGTATGGCTAGAATTATGAGTTGGTAAAGGTGTGCATGCCAAGTGTTTGTTTTTATGCCTGAGTGGTTGGGTTTGTACATTTGTGAATGTGTGCCTACTAAGTGTTTGGTTTTATGCCTGAGTGGTTATGTATCTGTGTTTTGTGAAACCCGGTGGTGTGGAAGCCCGGGACTGTTTTGTGAAACCCGGTGGTGTGGAAGCCCGGGACTATTGTGAAACCCGGTGGTGTGGAAGCCCGGGACTGTTTTGTGAAACCCGGTGGTGTGGAAGCCTGGGACTGCTCTTGGAAACCCAGTGGTGTGGAAGCCCGGGACTGTTCATGTCTTGCTTGTGTGGTCGTGGAAATAATTGTATTTGCTTGATATAGCTTGCCATTATATTTGTTGAAATAATTGTATCACGACACCGCACTTGTACACATGGCATGTAGATGCTAGGAGCATGGGATGGGTTGGGGAGACATGATCCCCACGAGGTGTGGTTGCTCACCCCTCCTTTGTTTGGTTTTTCTACAGGGACCTACGGCGTTAGCGGGAACACCCAAGTTGGAGGCGAGTTGTTTTGTGGCTTTGTTTATTATTATTTGAGTTTATTTGTTATTGTGTGAGCTTTGTAACCCAGGTGGGAGGATATTGTAATGAGGAGTTTTATGTATTAAAAGCATGTTTGGGCACTCTTGTATGTTTGGACTTAATAAAAATATGGTTTTTGTCTCTCTAAATATAAAATGTGAAGTGTATAGTATCCTGTGTGAGCATGTTGTATTCTATCCCCTTTATCCAAACTCGGGTAAAGGGAAGGTCACGTTCCGGTCTCCTCGGGTTGGAAATCCGGGGCGTGACAAAAGAGGACCATGTTGATCAGGCATGTCCCTCCAGGCTCCTCCAAAGGACTCAAGATAACCAAGTCCGCCCACTACCCTAGGCCAACTAGACCATGCTCTGATACCATATTGTCACGCCCCGGATTTCCAACCCGAGGAAACCGGTACGTGACTCCCCTTTTTACCCACACGGAGGGCAAAGGGGTAAGGATACAAACCAAGAATCGAACATTTTAAACATTCACAATACATTCAAGAAAAATAAAGTCCATCTAGCAGTCCACAAACCAAATTAGTCTTTAATACAAAGTTTTCTTTTCCATCCATCCCCATTGGGGTTACATCAGTTCCCATAATAAAATAACATAAATAATAAAATAAATAAGGTCTTCCACCTTGGGGTCCCACCTAACGCCTGTAGGTTCCTGTAAAGAAAACAACATGGTAGGAGGGGTGAGCAACCACAGCTCAAGAGGGATCATGTCTCCCCAACCCATCCCATGCACCTAATATCTACATGCCTTGTGTACAAGTCTTCGTGTCGTGATACAATTATTCCACCAGATATAGTTACAGGCTATAACAGCAAACACAATCATACATGGGCTGGTACATAAACACTCCCGGGCTTCCATAGCCACCGGGTTTCAAGAACAGTCCCGGGCTTCCACAGCCACCGGGTTTCACAAAACAGTCCCGGGCTTCCACAGCCACCGGGTTCCACAAAACAGTCCCGGGCTTCCACAGCCACCGGGTTCCACAAAACAGTCCCGGGCTTCCACAGCCACCGGGTTCCACAAAACAGTCCCGGGCTTCCACAGCCACCGGGTGTACAAGCAAACACGTAGCACACATGGCCATACAGGCATAACATCAAACACTTAGTATGCTTAGTCACACAGGAATAACATCGAACGCTTAGTATGCATATATCCACAAGCTCATAAACCCAGCCACACAGACATAATCTAACACACTTGACGTGCGTGGCCTCACAGGCATTACCTCAAACACATAACATGCACAGCCTCACAGGCTTTACCTCAAACACATAACATGCACAGCCTCACAGGCTTTACCTCAAACACATAACATGCACAGCCTCACAGGCTTTACCTCAAACACATAACATGCACAGCCTCACAGGCTTTACCTCAAACACATAACATGCACAGCCTCACAGGCATAATTTCAAACACTTGGCATGCACATATACATATATCCAAACAACACGCCATTGAAGGCCAACATTTATATAGGAGATCACACCTATATGAATTTACATATAAATATATAAACAGATACAACCCAGAATCTGCCCTAGGACCCTAGGACAGAGGAGGGTTTAGGAAGAACAGAACCCCTACCTTAAAGAAGATCCTCCTTGCTCCCGCGTTAGACGCCGTCCTTCCCACGCAAGATGCTCCGGCAGCAACCAGCAACTCCCCTTTCTTCTCTCTCTCTAGCTCTCTCTCTCTCTACGACGGCTGCAGCAGCTGAAGGGAACCCTCAACCCTAGAACAAGGAGTCTCCTCATCCTTATATAGGCCTCCCACTATCAAAACGACGTAGTTTTGATTAAGTGAAACCCAGGATCAAAACGACGTAGTTTTGATCACACAAGTTAGCACCTTTCCGCACCCATATAGGCCAAAATACTCAGAATTTCAACATGGTCCTTTGGAGAAAGTTCCTTAGAATGTCAAAACCAAGGGAACCATGCAAAAATATGCCTGCACGCCAATTTGCACGTGAATTCCCCAATTCACGTGCAACTCCATATGCACTCCAAATGCTCTCAAACTTCACCCCTATCCTCCTTGCATCATTTAGAAGACAACCACACTTGCACGTAAATTAGACCCATATCACGTGCACCTCACATACACGTCCATTTGGCCTGAAACTTCTGTGGTAGATAGAGGACATCATTCTAAGCATCTTTCCTTTTGCACGTGAATTCATTGGAGTCCATTTACTAGGTCAAAATCTAGAAAAACTCTACTCAGGAGGCAAAACTGGCTAACTCAAGGTACGGGTCCTTACATTCCAAGGTCACTACCAGTGTATGGCGGCCATTTTGAGCCAGTGTCTACTGGCTCGCACAACCGCTCTGGACTCCGTTCTGTACGATCTCCTCTTGGCCATGTACGAAGTCTTTGAGGGTCTCTAGATGAACTGGGGGACATTCTTGTTCCAATTGCTGAAGAATGGCCCAAAGAACCAATCTTTCGGGCAGATTCTCAGCATCGTCGTCGGGCATCTATGTCCATCCCATTTCAACGAACATGGCACTATCCCTTTCCCCCAGGCTTACTATCTCCGCCATCTTACGCCTGATGGGAACATGACAGCACGCCGGCCTTCTGCTGCTCTTTGCCTCCTTCCTGCCTCGGAACAACAGGGCAGTTCAGTTGGTGACCCAGCCGACAGCCATGCCCCCAAAGTCAACTCTACTCATCGGTCTTCACGGATTCAGTCCACAGCTACACCCTACATCTCTTGAGCCTCCCAACACAACATCCGTGCCAACCCGTCTTGTCACGCCCCCGAATTCCAGGGAACCCAGAACCAGGAACATGACTTCCCCTTTCACGCACCCGAAAGGTCAAGGGGTTGGTTACTAGCACCAATAAAGACTACACCGCGGGTGCTGTCTCAAATATGCAACCCTGTACAGTCATACACCAAGGGTAATCCTGTACTTTCCCATACATCATCATGCATACAATAAGTCAAACAGTCATACAGATATCACATCACAAACAGTATGCAAATACAACTGTCCACGGACCCATGTTCGGGATACAAACATAAAACAATACAGAATATAACTGTATCGTACATCAGAGTAGTGGGCGTCCTCCTGGAAGAAAGTCCTCCACTAGTCTCGGGTCACACCTGAAAAAGGTAAACAACAAGTAGGGGTGAGCGACAAGCTCAGTAGGTGACCCTAACACTCCACATCATACAGACATACAAGTCTATACTACATGCTCTGTGTACTCGTGCACTGTGTAGTGTGCACAATCATCAGGACTCAGCCTGTAAACAAACATCAGGACCTAGCCTGCCCACACAGGACAGCTTGTCCATGATCCTCAATAGGATCCCAGCTCAAGGCACTCAGCCCTACCACAGCGCAATATACCCGGCCACAGTCGCCACACAGGCCTGCCATCGGCGCATATGCCTACCACGTTAACCATATCGCACCATCTGTGCATCACGGTGAGAACCCAAACAAGTCACGGAGTCCATGCCCCAATACCTCACACCAACATACTAACATTAGTATGGCATGTCATTCTCAACATTTCCTTTGGAACTATAGCCAGTCTTCACAACTAAATCCTCAATCCTTGATTTATGAAGGAAGTACCCATAGCAGCTATTTTCTTGAAATCAAAAGTCTCGGCATTGGATTCCCATAGCATAACTAAGATAATCTGATTTTTGGGGATTTTTCTGAGATGTCTAACCCCACTTTCCAAAAATTCACCACTATGAACTTTTGGGTTTTTCCGAGATTTTACACTAAATCCCAATTTTCACATTTTGAAATAGTGGGAATTAATTTTTCTAGTATTTTTCTTTGAATCCAAATGGGGGGTATTTCATTATTTACATTGTAACTTAAGTAGAATGTAGATGGGTATAGGTCACAATGTAAATAGGTCCAGTCCAGTGCTGTCCAGTGTCCAGTTACACTGCAGGAGCTGCGACTCGTAGCTCAAAACCTACGACTTGTAGCTGCGGAACGGCGACTCGTAGCTGCGGAGTGCGGAGCTGCAGCGCGCCTCGAAGACTCAAAGCAAGGCTACGATCTTCGACCTTCGGACTACGACCCTACGAACTACGAACTTCAGACCTTCGAACCTACGAACTATGAACCTTCGAACTACGGGTCTACGAACTACGACCCTACGAACTACGAACCTTCGACCTACGAACTACTGGTCTATGAACTACGACCCAGAACTTCAGATTTTCGTTAGTTCGACCCAGTAACGCACCCAGGGTACTGTTCATCGTCGTTTTTGCCTGTTCTTCGTCTGGAATCAACCCAGCAACCCCCAGACACGCACAAACACGCATTATACGCAACAGACTGTGATATTTACCTTAAAATGCGTCCAGAACGCCTCTAAATCACGCAGAAACAACATAAACACGTATAAAATTCCAGATTTCCAGAAATCTAAATCTAAACCCAGAATTTCATGGTTAACTTGTCAACCCTCATGAAAAACACAATTAATCAACCCCAAAATCACAGAAACATATGTCCACAATGATATAAAACAGTTCTTAACCACAAATCTTATGTTAAACCATCAGATTTAACCCAAAATTGGTTTTCCCCAAATTCTAGGGTTCATGCTCAATTTCATAAATCATGATAAATTCATGCATACCAAGCATAGAATCAAGATAAGAAGTTCAAGGACACCTACTTGAAGTGAATCTTTGAGCTCCACGAACCCAAATCGCCCCAAATCGCCAAGGCTTCCAAGCTCTCTCAAGCTCTCTCTCTCTCAAACGCACAAACGTGAAACGTAAAGTGAAAGCTTCCTCTCTTTTTTTTTTGCTGCTATTTATATTTCTGCCAGTCAACTGACCTAGTCAACCATTGACCCAGTCAATAATTGACCTCCAAGGCCCCGAACTCCAAATTGAGTCAAACTACAATCAAAACGCTCGAAATGACGAGCACAACACTAAACTGATATTATTACACCCAAATGACCACCCAAACGCAAAGTCAACTAATAAACCCCGAAAAGTCAATAATCGGGTCAAACGAGGCCCCAACTCGAAATCGGGCCCAAGTACAGTCAAAATGCTCACATCGACGACTACACTACCGTCCAGATAGTTACATTCCCATAGAATGGCTATCTCTCAAAACTACCCAAATACGAGTCTTTACACGTCTGAGGTTGTGGGGCCTTCTCAGCCAAGTTCTCATCTGGATGATTCTCCAGCGCCTTCTGCTGCTAATGCCCCCGCACTCGACTCACCCGCTGTTGTTGCTATGGTAGTGGCCGATGTACCTCCTTCTCCTCCGGAAGCTCCCTTACCTCCACTTCCTTAACCTTATGACTACCTCAACCATCTCCCCACCATAACCTTAATGGAACTATGGTTCCGATTCAGCCTAGCTTGCACCGCCTCCATCCCTAACAACGACCTCCGGGTGTACTATGCTCGCCACACCCAAACCCCGAAGGATATGATCATCTAGAACTTGGACCATGGCTTTCTTACGCCAGCCTCCATTCTAGACGTTCCCTTCGCTGTTACCTCTGGATCGGCCCATCACGCACGGGTTCCTTCTCCTCCTGAGGCCTAGCCCGCTTCTCTAGTTGCTGACATCCCCGTTGTTGACCTCTCCGGTCAAAGCGGTTCTCCTGGTCTGGATGCCTCAGCCGCTCCAGATGCCCCCTCTACTGCTGCTGCTGACGCTCCCTCCACTCCTGCTGACTCCTCTGCCCAGCACACACCTACACCTATCCATTCAGGGGAGTCCTCTAAAGCCCCGGAGTTGGCGCTTGGACGTGCCTCATTTGGCACAGTTCACTCTGATGCTGTGCTCTCCGCACAGCTGGACTGCCACACCCAAGCCTAGAGCGCACAAATTTCCGCCATCGCCACCAAGGTTGATACTCTAGGCGCCCAACTCCTCTCTGCCCTGACTGAATCCTTCACTTCCATTGTGCAGAAGATGGATCTCGTGGCCTCGTCCGTCCATTCACTATCTACCTCTTTCACGGACCTGGCACACACGATGGCTCATCCTCCTACTGCTCCTTGGTGATCTTCCAAAATGGGGGAGAATATACCATCTGATCCTCCTGCACCTTCCTCAGCTCGTGTTGAGAAGCGGCCTACATTTACATCTTCACTGCTTCTGGGAGTTACCATTCCCAAACACAGCCGTTTCTCTCAGCCCAGCTCTTCCAATGCAGCTCCTCCTTCCACCTCTCCATCCGCAGCTGACACCTTCCTCCCATCATATGCTGATTGTGATTCTCTTGATGCAGATGGAAGTGTTTTTAATGAAATGATCAAATATGCCGAATCCAATGTTGAGCGAAGATGTCTATCTGAGCTATACCCCTTCTCTCCAAAAGATATTGAGACTCTACGTTCTGAGAAGGGCCTATTCACCACAGAAGACATAGAAAACTTTTCTCAAGCAGTTAAGATGCAAATGAGGTTGTTTCCATCTTCATACAAGGACGGACACTTGTTTGATATCGTGCCTTGTTGGTTTGAAAGTTACCTTCCATAAGTAGCCTTCATCCGAACCTTCATCGATGGAACTGCTGAGGACAGCAAACCTTGGAAGAATCTTTCAACTGTCCTCATTCCATACCGGATTTTGACGCCGCACTTCATGTTGGTTGCTTTCATGATTCACTCCAAGAAGTTGATCCTGATTGATTCTCATTAGGTTGTGGATAACAACATTAGAAAGAATCAATGGGAACCTCTGCGTCTTCGACTGACCAAAGCGGTGAAGCAATCCGGACTCTATAAAGACATGAGCCTGACTCCCATGGCTCCAAATGAAAAGCTGAAGGCGGCGGTCCAGAATAAGAAATAAGTGCCACAACATCCCGATGGAGATAGCTACGGAGCCTTTGTCTGCTTCTTCATCAAATCGCTTATAAAAGTGGATAAAAGCTAGAACAACATCCGCAATTATACATTGGAGTAGACAATGGAGCTTAAAGAGAAGGCAACAACGATGATCTTCAAGTATAGTAAGCCTTATGAACCTTTGTGGAAATTTTGTATAAAGGCTGAATTGTACTATGTTGTCGTTTAATGAAAATGGAAGATATTTCTATTCTGTATATACTATCTTTGTGCTTCGCTTACCAGATCAGATTACAAAGGGTTTTGTCATATCCATAATTGGGGGAGATTGTTGGATCAAGCCTAGAATTTGGATGATGCGGATAAAACCCTATGTAATTTGATCTGAGACTTTGGTTGTTTTATCTTAAGTTATTGCAGAAGATATGATCTTATTCCAAACCTACACTCGTGAGAGCATAGCTAAGGATAGGATATATAATCCTGATCCGGACAAAAGTGAGTGTCGTCAATCACTTGGTAAATAACCAAGTCACACTTCATACAGAATAGGGATCATTCGTGCGGACTAATCACTTAAAGCTATGGACTAAAAAATTTGTGTCTAACACCTTAAACGGACTAAGTCAAATAGTTGCGGAGTAAGAATCCTAGTCTACAAGTTGCGCGGAGTAAGAGAAAGTCTTCGCAGAGTTAAAAAGCTAAGTCTTCCACTCAAGCGGATACGGAGTAAGCTCTCCGGACTTCTCGTTCATATGGAGTAAGGAAGCGCTGACACGGAATAAGGATTCCAGTACCAAACTGACATAGAGTACGCAACAAATGTTACGGATTAAGGATCCGAGCTTTATTAACACAAAGTAAGGAACTTTACGTCGGATTATGAAGACGCTGCTTCAACTTATCTCTTCGCATTCAAAGTCACTAGCCCACTGTGTCCCGATGTAATACAAACTCATCGATAATCCAAAGCATCTTATACGTGGATCACACGGACATGTGGACACAACTTTAACTACACTTGGGTACTTGCAAAAACACTTATGTTTTACAAACCCAAGATCTTGAGCTCCACATCCATAGCATTCAAGGCAGGGAGAATTCCAAGGAAGAGTCAATGCTGCACATTGCTCGAAAGAACAAGTTCCAAGATTGTCACTTAAGGATGTTTCTATATATATTGCAACACTTGTATATTAAATGTTGTTGATGTTTGTGAGTTTGATATAAGGGTGTATGTACAAGAGCTCATCGAGATTATAGAGGCTAGGGTGTGAGTCTTCTGAAAACAAAGTGTAAGAGAGTTGTTAGAGTAGATGGAAAAGCTTCACAAGCGTTAATCTGCTTCTATTTTGTTGTACTTATCAATTGATAATAAAGCAAAATACTTCAACTATATGGTTATCTTCCGCATTAATCTCTTAACCAGATAAGTATTGTGCTAAAGAGTGAGTAAAGAGTTTTCGATAAGAGCCTATTCACCCCCTCTAGGCTCCCAGGGCCAACATGCATCACTAATTATCATGGAAAGACTAAGTGATCACGATTGGTCTCATACTTATGTTCATGCACAGGTAGTAAAGTTGAAATGAAACACCGAGCATGCAATAAGATTAAGAGGTAAAATCTAGCATGCCAAGTTTTGTCAGAAGTTCATGAAACCTAGCTTCTTGTAGTGGTTTGGTGAATATATCGGCAAGCTGATCATCAGTGGATATGTACTCCAGGGAAATGTCCTTCAGTGTAATGACCCGTGTGTAACCCGTGTGTAAGGAGTTAACCACAAACACCTTGGATGTTGGTACACAAGTTTAAGGTAAGAGATGAGCCCAAGAGGGGACTTTTGAGAGGTGCATGTGCCAAGCGATAGCGTACATTTATGCCCTAGGAAGATGCTATGCGTTTTCAGGCGGTTTTAAGCTGTTTTGGCTGATCTTGGAGCTCACTTTTGACCTAGTAGATGGCCTCAAACAATTGGTGTGCAAGAACAAAAGTTTCTTAGAATGAGGTCCTCTATCTACCACAGAAATTTCAGAGCATTTGGAGCTAAACGTGAATTCACCCATTTCACGTGCAAGCATATTTTTGCTCCTCAGGCCTCTACAAGATGCAAGGAGACTTGTGGTGAAGTTTGAGTGCATTTGGAGCTGCACGCCAATTGGGGAATTGGCGTGCAAATTGGCGTGCAGGTGTATTTTTGCATGGTTCCCTTGGTTTTGTCATTCTAATGATCTTTCTCCAAAGGACCATGTTGAAATTCTGAGTATTTTGGCCTATATGGGTGCGGAAAGGTGCTAACTTGTGTGATCAAAACTACGTCGTTTTGATCCTGGGTTTACTTAATCAAAACTACGTCGTTTTGATGTGGGTGGTGTCTATATAAGGAGGGCTTGAGTTTGAGTTTAGGGTTCTTGTGTTCCTTTCTGCTGTGTTCTCGCTGGAGAGAGAGAGAGAGCTAGAGAGAGAGAGGGAAGGGGAGTTCTTGGTTCTTCCCTGGAGCATCTTGCGTGGGGAGGACGGCGTTTGGCGCGGGAGCAAGGATGATCTGCTTTAAAGTAGGGGTTCTGTTCTTCCTAATCCCTCCTCGTCCTAGGGTCCTGGGCGGTTCCCGGCTGTATCTGTTTATATATACATATGTAATCCATATAGGTGTGATCTCCTATATGGATGTTGGCCTTCAATGGCGTATTGGTGTGATTTCGAGGTTGGGTGGTTAGTGCATGTTAAGTGTTTGATAAAATGCCGGTGTGGATATGCCTGTATGAATATGCCTGTGTGTATGCTCGAACGTGTTTGAAATAATGCCTGTGAGGCTATGTATATTCCGTGTCTGAAATAATATCCGTGTGCTGGGATTGTGAGCCTGTGAATATGTGCATGCTAAGTGTTCGACGTTATTCCCGTGTGACTAAGCATATTAAGTGTTTGATGTTATGCCTGTATGGTCTTATGTCTTTGTGTGGTTGCTTGTACACCCGGTGGGCATGGAGCCCTGGGACCGTTTTGTGTTAGCCTTGTGGGCTGTGGAAACTTGGCCTGAAGAGGCGGTTAAATCACTTGGCCTGAAGAGGCGGTTAAATCACTTGGCCTGAAGAGGCGGTTAAATCACTTGGCCCGAAGAGGCGGT
Organism: Taxillus chinensis; assembly: GCA_023512835.1. Taxonomy (NCBI): domain Eukaryota; kingdom Viridiplantae; phylum Streptophyta; class Magnoliopsida; order Santalales; family Loranthaceae; genus Taxillus; species Taxillus chinensis. The sequence continues at coordinate 46,075,712 of CM042090.1, forward strand.
TAAATCACTTGGCCTGAAGAGGCGGTTAAATCACTTGTTGTTAAAGTGTTAGCTTGTGTGGCGGTGGCGATTGTAATTGTTGATGTGGTTGTTGTTATGTCTGTTGAAATTATTGTAACACGACACCGCACTTGTACACATGGCATGTAGATGCTAGGAGCATGGGATGGGTTGGGGAGACATGATCCCTACTTGGTGTGGATGCTCACCCCTCCTACTATGGTGTGCTTTCTTGCAGGAACCTACAGGCGTTAGGTGGGAACACCAAGGTGGAAGAGTTCCATTTTGTGGCTTTGTTTTGTGTTATATTGCATTATGTAATTTTGTTGAGGTATTGTAACCCCAGTGGGGAGATATTGTAATGAAGTTTGAAATATAATAAAGGCATGTGGTTTCAATTAAATAATTATATGATTTTGGTTTCTGAAAAGAAATGTGAAGTGCATATTGTATTCTACCCCTTTGTCCAAACCCGGATAAAGGGAGGGTCACGTTCCGGTCTCCTCGGGTTGGAAATCCGGGGCGTGACAATATGGTATCAGAGCATGGTCTAGTTGGCCTAGGGTAGTGGGCGGACTTGGTTATCTTGGGTCCTTTGGAGGAGCCTGGAGGGACGTGCCTGATCAACACGGTCCTCTTGGAGCCTCCAAGGTGTACTTGGGGTAGTCCAGTCTTGTGGTAGGATTTGCATGCATTGGCATTAGGGCACTAGTTGCATTGGTTGTTGTATGTGAAGGTGTGGATACCTGAAAAAAAATAAAAAAAATAAATAAATAAAAAAATAAAAATAAAATAATAATAATAATAATAATTGTGATAAAAGAAAATATGAATAATGTGATAAGGCGTGAACTGTGCAACTCTGATTTTATTTGAAGTACCTTGAGCATGACTACAAGGAAAGGTCCTTGTTTAGTTGAACTGTGTGCTTGTGGAATGGATGCTTGTGCAATGTGGTTTAATGAGAACTGAAATGTGTGCAGTGTGTGTAATTGCATGGATAAAGGGTTTGAACATGATAAAGTTTCAATTGTGCAACTCTGAAATTTTGTGATGATTTGAGCATGGAAACATGGAAAAGAAATTGTGGAAGTGAAACTGTGTGCTTGGAAACTTGAGGCTTGTGACCTGTTAACAAAAAAACAAAAAAAAAAAAAAAAAAAAAAATTAAATGTGATTTGTTTGGTGTTCTGTGAATGGTTGAGCATGTGATTTGCTTGGTACTGTGTGAAATAAGCGTGGTTATGAGCAATGCAATGGAATGTAAAATTGGTATAATCTGTTAAATGTGAACCTATAGACTTGTGTGGTAATAATGCGTGTTATAGCTTAAGCTGCTTAGTCGGTAGTGGTCTCGCGATTGTTGAGATTATGGAGTGATAACCTAGAGCGCTGCCTTTTCGTGGAGCCAATGTCTCCGAAAATTGTGACCGGTACGACGATGGAGGTAGCAAAGAAGCCCGCCCCCCCAGGCTGGGCAAGTGGGAGAGCTGCAGGATGTAAGTAATGATATAATCATGGCAGAGGTTGGCATCTTAAGCCTGGTAATGCAAGAGTTGAGGGATGAGATTCGACAACTGATTAAGAGCGAGGTACGTCGAGAGCTATCAACCCCACATCATCGGGGGGATCTTGGGTGAAGATTAATTGAAGCATAGTTGTCCTGATCAGCCAGAAAGGGGCTCAAGAGGTAGAGACCAAGTTTCCCAAAGGGGTTGTTCTTGCAGTGGACAACCGGGACATTGGAAAGTAGGACATCTCCCGACAGCCTGTTTTGGTAAAACAAGTCATGGTGCTAGAAGACGGCTCAACGAGCTAGGGACAAAGCAAAATTCAAGTGAGGCTAGGAGGAGAGCATGGCGGAACTTTCCTTAGTCAAGGGTACGATTTTGATTCTCGCGTGTTAAGATTTTCGTTTAGTGGTGGTATCATATTCCTTTAATGATAGTGATCGGTTGAGTCTCGTGCAGGATTAGGTGAGGCTGGGTGAACCTTTGATTGTTGCGTTTCTAGCAATTTAATTAAGACACTTGTGATAGAGGGGTATTTTCACTGGGTGGGCTCTTGAGCCACTGTTTTATGTTAGGTGAGGCTTAGAAGGTCGTTTGAGTTACCATTTTGGATGGACGTAGTTGGGGACCTACTAGAGAATAAATGAGTAAAATAAATAAAAAAATATATATATATATATGATACCAAAAGACTAATAAATTACTAATGGTTATAAACAGTTGTTGGAAAGAGTTGGTGGTTTTAATGTGGTCTAAAGTGTTAATTGCATCTTCGTGTGGTAGTCAATTTTGGGCGCCCATGTGTGAGGAAAGTAATAAATGTTACTGTGTTACCCCTAATACTCTAGCATAGGTGAGATTACCTCTGGCCTAGCTAGCCTAGGAAGCTGGAGGCATGAGTTAGTGGCTTGTGGGTAGTGTGTGACCCCGCGGTGGCAACCTTGAGTAATAGAAATGTGTTTTCATGTGAGTAGAGGTGAGGTTTGTGTAGATGTGCTACCTAAGAAGGATGCTCTTTTGGTAACCTTTCCAAGTGTCACGGTTTAGGGAAGAAATTGCCACTAGTATAACCCACTCCTTGAGTCATTGAGATTTAAATTAATTGGCGAGAGTGGTATGTGGTTTTAAGATTCTTATGGGTGTCCTATGGAAATGGCTGCAAATTCTTGGGTGGCCAAACGTTGACCGCATGTCATGCTGGTGGTGTGTGAAAGACCTTGGGTAATGTTCATAGGATATGTGGTGAAATGGGTTTGCGTATGTATAAGAATGTGATGAGTTCTGGAACTCGGGTTACGAGTGAGTTTATAGGATCCTGCCCAGTGAACCCAATCAGTGCAAGCAGGCAAGCGAGTGAGATTGGGCAGGCCTTGTTTGGGTTTTTCCTCAAAATTGGGAGACACCTTCCGAGGGGTTGAGGATGTACTCCTGGTGGTAGGACCATTCCGTTAATCCATGTCGTGTGGGTAATAGGCTTAAAAGAGGCGAGGAGGTGGGGGCTAGTATGTCCTCTCTTACATGTGTTCTACGCAGTAGTTTATTTCGTGTGTTGTGGTTGCTTTGTTTTGTTGTGTGTGTTACATATGTGCTAAAGGAGTAGCAAAGTTCTTATGTGTGGGCCTCGTGGCATTCATATGCAGAGGAGTAAGAGGTGATGCATGCGCATATTATGTGCGGTGTGGGATGAAGAGGGGTGTTATGTGTAATGTTGATGTTATTCCTTGTCACATGTGATGGCATGCTAAGTTAAAGTGTGAAAGTATTGATGCGTTGTGATTCACTAAATGGAGTCAGATGTGAGTTTTGCTTGTAAGGGATATTAGTGCTACCCCTTTTTGGGGGAGACTTGTGTCCTGCGGCTATCATGGGGTCCTCATGCTACATATGTTCTTCTTGAAAGTCTTTCGTGTGCGTTTTGATGCGGTAAGTGTGATGGTCCACGCCATCAAAGTGTTGGTGTGTTTGGGAGCTACATGAATGTCCCGAATAAGGAGTTTGCATGCCTCGTTTCTTGTGCCTACCCGGAGGAATTGCAGTGACCATATTAAGCTGCGGCTAGAGCCTGAGTATTTCTTGGTCCATTTGAGTGTTTTGCTGGTGTGTTGAGATAAAACGTAATAGTTGATATAGCGGAGTTGGTGGGCCATGAGGTGGAGTATGTCTTGGAGGCAAGGGATTTTCTTGTGACTGTGAGTGGTGACACAGAGGATTCCATTGTGGTCGGGTTGCGAGATAGGAGAGTTTTCGGTGTGGGGGGGGACTATGATGTTCATAGCTACTTGGCGTCAAGGGATTCCTATCGCGTGGTCCGTCGCCGACTTGGTAAGGCATTATCTCTTGGGGCGTACGGTAAGCCTCGGTTGTGAAGGGTGTGGGACCTTGGCGGATCTCTGTTTGACCGTGATCAAGGAGGTCGATTCTCAAAGTCGGTGACTAGTGATAGCCCGATAGTGGGTTTTGGTCTTACCATGGTTGTGTGTGTGGTCTTGCATTTCTCGTTTTTAGTGCATCCTTGGACTCCGTTGGGCGCCAGGTTGACTGCGACCGAGTGGTTAAGGGCACACTCCATTCTCGTGTTTCTGTGTCTAGGCTTGTACTCCGTTCTGCGTCACCATTGGCGTTGGTGGGGTTTCAATGTTCCTTGCTTGAGTGAGGTGGTTTTCGCAGTAATGATGGTGCTGCTGAGGTGAGCCCCCTGGGTGGGAATGTGATTGTGGTTTGCATCATGCTATCCTATTTGTTTGTGTTTCATTGTGACCTCATTGTGCTTGCTGTTAGGGTGAGGTCTACCTATGGGCCGAGGCCGCGTTGACTTCAACTCCCAATTGTTGGGTATTTTACGTTGTGGAGTGTTGGTCCCATCGTGCCGCGAGTTGGCATCTCCAACATTTGTGGTAATGACTACATTATGTGTTGCTTTGATCTTTTCGCGTTGTTTACTACTTGGTTTCTCTTTTCGGGGACGAAAAGTCCAAAGGTGGGAAGGTTGTGAGGAAACTCCCTGCGGATGAGTTTGTATGGTGTTAGCGAGTGGGCAGTGGAACGTTAAACATGTAGTAGTGTTTTATTTGTGCTTTGTTCTTTGTAGTGGTGTTTATGATGTGATTTGTTAAACGTACGTGTTGGGGATGGGCGTATATGTCGTACACCGTCGTGGCGTGAATACTTGTGACATGTGTTAGGTGAGGAGAACAAGGGTTGTTTGTGAGATTAGAATATGTGTTTCCCTATCATGCTGTGTTTTATTGGGTCGGTGGGTACGTGCCTTCATGTGTGTTATTGTGTGATATCTTCATTCGCGGGTATGTGAATGGTTGTGGACGATGTGCATCAGCATGTGCATTATGGAAAGTGTATTGTCTTTTCGCGGACGACACGTCCTATGGAGGAAATATGGAAACGCGGAACCTTGATGCGTGAGCAACCCCCAGAGTTGTTCGAGGACGAACAATCTTAAGGGTGGAGGGGTGGCTGTTGGCTGGTGTATTTGTATTTCGTTTCGACTTTTGACTTTAATTTATATTGAATGTGTTAATGAAATGTGCTTGTGATGGATATTTGTGACATGTGGATGTGTTGTATGCATTATTGTGATGCATGTGGTTATGGATTATGGTGGTACCTTGTTATGTGCTGTTATGTGCGGTGCGCGGTGTATGACCCATTTGGGTGTTGTAGCTCGCCGTGTGGCAAATGGGTAGCTTGTGTTTGTTTTCCTCGTATGTCATTTCTTTTCGAGGACGAAAAGTCTTAAGGGGGAGAGGATGTAATGACCCGTGTGTAACCCGTGTGTAAGGAGTTAACCACAAACACCTTGGATGTTGGTACACAAGTTTAAGGTAAGAGATGAGCCCAAGAGGGGACTTTTGAGAGGTGCATGTGCCAAGCGATAGCGTACATTTATGCCCTAGGAAGATCTTATGCGTTTTCAGGCGGTTTAATTTGTTTTGGCTGATCTTGGAGCTCACTTTTGACCTAGTAGATGGCCTCAAACAATTGGCGTGCAAGAACAAAAGTTTCTTAGAATGAGGTCCTCTATCTACCACAGAAATTTCAGAGCATTTGGAGCTGAACGTGAATTCACCCATTTCACGTGCAAGCATATTTTTGCTCCTCAGGCCTCTACAAGATGCAAGGAGACTTGTGGTGAAGTTTGAGTGCATTTGGAGCTGCACGCCAATTGGGGAATTGGCGTGCAAATTGGCGTGCAGGTGTATTTTTGCATGGTTCCCTTGGTTTTGTCATTCTAATGATCTTTCTCCAAAGGACCATGTTGAAATCCGAGTATTTTGGCCTATATGGGTGCGGAAAGGTGCTAACTTGTGTGATCAAAACTACGTCGTTTTGATCCCTGGGTTTACTTAATCAAAACTACGTCGTTTTGATGTGGGTGGTGTCTATATAAGGAGGGCTTGAGTTTGAGTTTAGGGTTCTTGTGTTCCTTTGTCTGCACTTCCGCCCGAGAGAGAGAGAGAGAGCTAGAGAGAGAGAGGGAAGGGGAGTTCTTGGTTGCTGCCGGAGCATCTTGCGTGGGGAGGACGGCGTTTGGCGTGGGAGCAAGGATGATCTGCTTTAAGGTAGGGGTTTCGTTCTTCCTAATCCCTCCTCCGTCCTAGGGTCCTAGGGCGGATTCTGGGTCAGATCTGTTTATATATACATATGTAATCCATATAGGTGTGATCTCCTATATGGATGTTGGCCTTCAATGGCGTATTGGTGTGATTTCGAGGTTGGGTGGTTAGTGCATGTTAAGTGTTTGATAAAATGCCGGTGTGGATATGCCCGTATGAATATGCCTGTGTGTATGCTCGAACGTGTTTGAAATAATGCCTGGTGAGGCTATGTATATTACGTGTCCGAAATAATATCCGTGTGGCTGGGATTGTGAGCTTGTGAATATGTGCATGCTAAGTGTTCGACGTTATTCCCGTGTGACTAAGCATATTAAGTGTTTGATGTTATGCCCGTATGGTCTTATGTCTTGTGTGGTTGCTTGTACACCCGGTGGTCGTGGAAGCCCGGGACCATTTTGTGTTAGCCTTGTGGGGGCGTGGAAACTTGGCCTGAAGAGGCGGTTAAATCACTTGGCCTGAAGAGGCGGTTAAATCACTTGGCCTGAAGAGGCGGTTAAATCACTTGGCCTGAAGAGGCGGTTAAATCACTTGGCCTGAAGAGGCGGTTAAATCACTTGGCCTGAAGAGGCGGTTAAATCACTTGTTGTTAAAGTGTTAGCTTGTGTGGCAGTGGCGATTGTAATTGTTGATGTGGTTGTTGTTATGTCTGTTGAAATTATTGTAACACGACACCGCACTTGTACACATGGCATGTAGATGCTAGGAGCATGGGATGGGTTGGGGAGACATGATCCCTACCAGCGTGTGGATGCTCACCCCTCCTACTATGGTGTGCTTTCTTGCAGGAACCTACAGGCGTTAGGTGGGAACACCAAGGTGGAAGAGTTCCATTTTGTGGCTTTGTTTTGTGTTATATTGCATTATGTAATTTTGTTGAGGTATTGTAACCCCAGTGGGGAGATATTGTAATGAAGTTTGAAATATAATAAAGGCATGTGGTTTCAATTAAATAATTATATGATTTTGGTTTCTGAAAAGAAATGTGAAGTGCATATTGTATTCTACCCCTTTGTCCAAACCCGGATAAAGGGAGGGTCACGTTCCGGTCTCCTCGGGTTGGAAATCCGGGGCGTGACATTCAGCACATGGTCTCGTATGAAGTGATGTCTAACCTTTATGTGCTTTATTTTGGGGTGCATGACAGGATTGTTGGATATTGCTATGGCACTTATGTTGTCATAGTAAAGTGGCACAACCTTAAGATTGAATCTATTGGATCAAACCCAGAATTTGGATGATACGATAAAATCCTATGTAATTTGATTTGAGACATTGCATGTTTTATCTTAAGTTGTTGCAGAAGATATGATCTTAATCCAGATCTTCACTCGTGATAGCAAAGCTAAAGATAGGATACATAATCCTGATCCGGACAAGAGTGAGTGTCGCCAAACACTTGGTAAATAACTAAGTCAACACTTCATACTGAATAAGAATCATTCGTGCTGACCAAACACTTAAAGCTACGGACTAAGGAATTTATGTCTTACAGTTTTAAACGGACTAAGTCAAATAGATGTGGAATAAGAATCCTAGTCTGCAACTCGCATGGATTAAGACAAAGTCATCACGGAATAAAAAGCTAAGTTTTCCACTCAAGCGGACAAAGGAAAAGAAGATGTGGAGTAAGGAATCCGAGTCTTCCATACATGCGAAGTAAGGAACGACTTGTGCGGAATAAGGTTCCAAGTCCTTATTCGCACGGAGTAAGGAAAATAGATACGGAGTAAAGAATGCTAACCTTTTACTCATGCGGAGTAAGGATGCATTGATATGGAGTAAGCCATCTGACCTTTTATCTCATGCGGAGTAAGGAACTCATGCAAAGTAAGGAACTCGTGCGGAGTAAGAAAGTGCTGATATGGAGTAAGCTCTCTGGACTTCTCTTTCATACAGAGTAAGGATGTGCTGACATGGAATAAGGATTCCAATATCTAACTGACATGGAGTAAGTAATCAATAATACGGGGTAAGGATCCAAGCTTCATTAATACGAAGTAAGGAACTTTACAACGAATTAAGAAGACGCTACTTCAACTTATCTCTTCGTATTCAAAGTAGTCAGCTCACTGCGTCTCGATGTAAGACAAACTCATTGAGAACCTAAAGCATCTTACACGTGGATCACACAAATATGTGGACATAACTTATATTGCTCTTGAGAACTCACAAAGACACTTATGCTTCATAAACCAAAGATCTTGAGCTCCACATCCGTAGCAATCAAGGCAGAGAAGTTACCAACGAACTGTCAATGTTGCACGTTGCTCGGAAGAACAAGTTCCAAGGATGTTCCCAACGGATGGCTATATATATTAGACCTTGTATATTTTAGATGTTGTTGATGTTAAGTGCGCTAAGTCTAATAGAAGACATATACATGCGTACATGTACAAGAGTTAAAACAGAGATATTGGCTAGTGTGTAAGTGACTTGTAAACAAAGTGTTAGAGAGTTTGTTCAGTAGATCGAAAAGCTTTACAAGCTTTAATCTGCTCTATTTTGTTATAATTATCATTTGATAATAAAACAAAATACTTCCACTATCTGGTTATCTTCCGCATTGATCTCATCTATTAACTTGCATTAGTGTTGCACCAGAATTAGAGAAGAGTTTCGATAAAAGCCTATTCACTCCCCTCTAGGCTTCCAGGGACCAACAAGTGGTATCAGAGCAAGTTCTACCAACTCAAAGTAGAGATCCCACTCTTTCTCTCTATCATCAAATGGCCAAAGAAAGCAGCATGTTGTTTAATACTCATCTTAACTCTGGAGGTGCACAAGAGCTCCTCCCCAATCAAAGCAGCAGTGAAAATGTTGATCCACCACAACCTGTTGCTACTGTTGCTCCTCAACCACGGAGTTCTGGTTGTACTTTGACCAATCCGCCAAAGTTCACACCTAAGTTTTTCTCCAGTGGAAAGCTCATATGAGAATGTTCATAGTATGTCATGATCATCTCATGTGGCCATGTCTACATCAGGAGCCACCTATTCTGATCACTATCGGAGAACATGGAGTTAGAAGGCCAAACACAGATGTAGAACTCACCAATGATGAAAAAGCCTGGCAATGTGCTAGTGAAAAGGCTCTGGTGTACATAACATTGTCTTTGGACTCTGAAGCTTTCATGGATGTCCAGGGATGCACGATAGCGATAGTTGTCTGGGATAAACTGACAATCCTCTATGAGGGAAGTCAGTCCCAAATACAGAACGTCATCTGTGCTCTCAGGAAAAACTTTGAGAGCTTCAATCACAAACCTGGTGAATCCCTCAAGAGCATCTATCCGAGATTCGGCAAGCTCATCCTTGAGATGAAAACTGTCAATCAGCACTACACTCAATTCCAAATCAATGACAAGTTTTTTCGCTCCTTGCCGGATTGCTACTACTCCAAGCAGCTCCAGATGCAAGTTGACAAGAACTGGCAGTACGTTCCCCTTGAAGAACTATACGAAGAGCTACGGACTCATAATGCAATGACCCGTGTTTGCGGGTGGCCTTTTGAGTGGAAATTATTGGGTTTTAAGGGGTTTTTCTTTCCACACACTTTGGCTAAATCATCTTGTATGTTGATGAGCAAGCAAAAGGCAAAGTTTGAGCCCAATAAGGAGTGCACGTGAGAATGCACGTGAGAATGGCTTTTCGCGTGCAGTGATATTTTTACATGGGAGCCTTCCTGATGTTGTTCTAAGGCTGGTGAAAAAATTCTAGGCCATTTGGAGCTGCATGCGAGAATGCACGTGAGATGGGCTTTTCGCGTGCAGGCATGTTTTTGCATGGTTGTCTTCCTTTTGTTTTGCTGATGATTTCTTCCTAAAGGACCAAGTTCAAATAGTGAGTATTTTGGTGTGTATGGATGTGGGAAGGTCATAGCTTGTTCCATCAAAACTATGTTGTTTTGATGCTGGGATTCACTTAATCAAAACTACGTCGTTTTGATGTTGTGTTGTCTATATAAGGAGGAGAAGCCCCTCTATTTTAGGTTTAGGGTTTGTTGCTCCACTAGGCGTTGCAGAGAAAGAGAGAGAGGGGGGGAAGGAGAGCTCCTGGTTGCTGCCGGGCGTCTTGTGTGGGTGGTCGGTGTCTCATGGGTGGACGGCGTTCGGCGTGGGAACAGAATATTGCTGTGTTGTTGCGTTTTACTTGAGGTAGGGGTTCTGTTCGTGCTAATCCCTCTCTGTCCTAGGGTTCTTAGGTAGAATTCGGTCTATACCTGCTATTATATATATATATATATAAATCCATATAGGTGTGATCTCCTATATGGATGTTGGCCTTCAATGGCATTTTGGTGTGATTCTGTTGTTGGGTGGTCAGTGCATGTTACATGTTCGATGAAATGCTTGTGTGAATATTGTTGTGTGTATATGTAATGACCCGTGTGTAACCCGTGTGTAAGAAGTTAACCACAAACACCTTGGATGTTGGTGCACAAGTGTGAGGTAAGAGATGAGCCCAAGAGGGGACTTTTGGGAGGTGCATGTGACAAGTGGTAACGTACCTTTATGCCCTAGGAAGATGCTATGCGTATACAGGCGGTTTTAAGCTGTTTTGGCTGATCTTGGAGCTCACTTTTGATAGGGTAGATGGCCTCAAACAATTGGCGTGCAAGAACAAAAGTTTCTTAGAATGAGGTCCTCTATCTACCACAAAAATTTCAGAGCATTTGGAGCTGAACATGAATTCACCCATTTCACGTGCAAGCATATTTTTGCTCCTCAGGCCTCTACAAGATGCAAGGAGGCTTGTGGTGAAGTTTGAGTGCATTTGGAGCTGCACGCCAATTGGGGAATTGGCGTGCAAATTGGCGTGCATGTGTATTTTTGCATGGTGACCTTAGTTTTGTTATTCTAATCATCTTTTCCCAAAGGACCAGGTTGGAATAGTGAGTATTTTGGTGTGTATGGATGCGGAAAGGTTGTAACTTGTGTAATCAAAACTACGTCGTTTTGATGCTGGGATTCACTTAATCAAAACTACGTCGTTTTGATGTTGTGTTGTCTATATAAGGAGGAGAAGCCTCTCAGTTTTAGGGTTAGGGTTTGTTGCTCCACCAGCCGTCGCAAGGAGAGAGAGAGAGGGAAGGAGAGCTCCTGGTTGCTGCCGGGCGTCTTGCGTGGGTGGTCGGAGTCTCGTGGGTGGACGGCGTTCGGCGTGGGAACAGACTATTGCTATGTTGTTGCGTCTTACCTGAGGTAGGGGTTCTGTTCTTCCTAAACCCTCCTCTGTCCTAGGGTTCTAGGGCAGATTATGGGTTATATCTGTTATATATATATATGTAATCCATATAGGTGTGATCTCCTATATGGATGTTGGCCTTCAATGGCGATTTTGGTGTTTCTGGTGTTTGTGTGATGCATGAAAAGTGTTCGATAAAATGCCTGTATGACATGCCTGCTACATGTTTGAGAAAATGCCTGTGTGACGGGTTTATGAGCCTGTGAATTTATGTACACCAACTGTTTGGTTTCATACCTGTGAGGCTTTGCATGCTAAGTGTTTGGTGTTATGTCTGTGTGACTAAGTGTGGCTATGTGTGCTGTGTTCTTGGAACCCGGTGGTTGTGGAAGCCCGGGACTGTTCTTGGAACCCGGTGGCTGTGGAAGCCCGGGACTGTTCTTGAAACCCGGTGGCTGTGGAAGCCCGGGACTGTCCTTGGAAACCCGGTGGCTGTGGAAGCCCGAGAGTGTTGATGTACCAGCCGTGTATGATTGTGTTTGCTGTTATAGCCTGTAATTATATCTGGTGGAATAACTGTATCACGACACAGCACTTGTACACAAGGCATGTAGATGTTAGGTGCATGGGATGGGTTGGGGAGACATGATCCCTACTGAGCTGTGGTTCCTCACCCCTCCTACCATGTTGTTTTCTTTACAGGAACCTACAGGCGTTAGGTGGAACACCAAGGTGGAAGACCTTATTTACTTTACTGTTTATGTTATTTTTTTTTTATGGGAACTGATGTAACCCCAGTGGGGATGGATTGAAAAGAGGACTTTGTAATAAAGACTGATTTGGTTTGTGGACTGCTTTGATGGACTATTTTTCTTGAATGTGTTGTGAATTTTTAAAATGTTAAATTCTTGATTTGTATCCTAACCCCTTTGCCCTCCGTGTGGATAAAAAGGGGAGTCACGTACCGGTTTCCTCGGGTTGGAAATCCAGGGCGTGACAATATGGTATCAGAGCATGGTCTAGTTGGCCTAGGGTAGTGGGCGGATCTGGTTATCTTGAGTCCTTTGGAGGAGTTTAGAGGGACATGCCTGATCAACATGGTCCTCTTTGAGCCTCTAAGGTGTACTTGGGGTAGTCCAGACCTGAGGTAGGATTTGCATGCATTGGCATTAGGGCACTAGTTGCATTTGTTGTCTTTGTGTGATTGTGTGGGTAACCGAGATAAAACATGTGAGAGAAAATATGAAGAACATGTTTTAATCTGATTAACTCTGATTTTGTGACAACTTGAGCTGTGTGCTTGTGGAATTGCTGTTTGTGCAATATGGTTTAATGAGAACTGAAATGTGTGCAGTGTGTGTAATTGCATGGATAAATGGTTTGAACGTGATAAAGTGTCAATTGTGCAACTCTGAAATTTTGTGATGGTTCGAGCATGAAAACATGGAAAAGAATTTGTGGTATTGAAACTGAGTGCCTGTGAACGTGAAGCTTGTGAAATGTGAACTGTTAACAAAATAAAACAAAATAATAATAATCAAGAAATAAATAAATAAATAAATACATTAAAATATGTAATAATGTTGGTGTTCTGTGAATGATTGAGCATGTGATTTGTTTGGCATGGTGTGCAATAAACGAGGTTATGAGCAATGCGATGGAGTGTAAATTTGCATAGTCTGTGAAATTTATTTGGTAAATTTGTAAATTTGTGTGGTAATAATGCGTGTTATAGCTTAAGCTACTTAGTTGGTAGTGGTCTCGCGATTGTTGAGATCATTTAGTGTTAATCTGGAGCATTACCTTTTCGCTTAACCAATGTTTCTAGAAACTATAAGCCGTGCGACTATTGAGGAGGCCGCGACCCAGGTTGGGCAAGTGAGAGAGCTGTAGGCTGAAGGTGATAGACTAATCACGGTAGAGGTTGGCGTCTTGAGCTCGCTTATTCCAGAGGTGAGGGATGCGATTCGACAACTGATCAGGAGCGAGGTACGCCGAGAGCTGTTAGCCCTCACACTCCCGTTTGAGTCCTGTTTCTCAAAAGATTGTGCTTGTTGTGGACAACTGGGGCACTGGAACAGAGAGTGTGCCAAGAAGCAGTACCGGTGTTACCTCTGTGGAAAAGCAGGACGTCTTCGTACAGTCTGTTTTAGTAAGGCCGGGAGTGATGCTAGGGGACTGGCTCAGCGAGCTAGGGGTAAAGCTCAACGCCGAGTCCCGATTTGGAGGCAGGAGGACTACCTAGTGAGGCCAGTGGAAGAGCAAGACAGAAATTCACTGGTGGTATCGTGCCCCTTTTTGGTAGGTTGTTGGTTGAATCTCGTACTAGTTTATGTGAGGCTGGGTGGACCCTATCGTGTCCCGTTTGAGTTAGCATTTCGAATGGATGTGGGTGGTGACCTATTAGGAGATATATATTTATAACGCTGGAAGAATAATGCGTAACTAATAATATATATATATATATATATATATATATGGGTGTTGATTTTATAAGTGAGTGATATTCAATTTTGGCACCAGTGGATAATCAAAGTAACCAAATCTTAGGCGACCTTTTTTTCTAGTGGGAGGAAATTTAGACTGGCTAGCTAGTAGAGCTTGAGGTGTGAGGTGATGGCTTGTGGGTTGTTGTGTGACCCCTCCTTGGCAACCTTGAGTAATAGAAATGTGTTTTTATGCGGATAGAGGTATGTGTTGGAATACTACATGAAAGGGATATTCCTACGGTTACCTTTCCAAGTGTTGTGGTTGAAGGAGGAAAACACAGCTAGTATAGCCGCTCCTTGGGTCCATGAGGTGTTGACTTGTTGGCTAGGGTGGTCGTTGCTAGTTCTTGATTAGTGATTATATAGGTGTTATGGGTTCTCAGATGGCCAAGCAGTAGCCATGTGTCGTGCTTATGGTGTGTCAAAAACACCGAGTAATGTAAAACAGATATGTTGTGAAACCAGTTTGTGCATGTATGAAATATGCGGTGTTTTAGAATTGAACTAGCGGCTATGAGTGGGTTTTGAGGGTTATGCCCGGTGTATCAATTTGGTAAAAAGAGGTAAGCAAGTGAGATTTGGCAGGCCTTGTTCGGGCTATCTTTCTCTAGGGGCGGAGGGTGTACTTTGGCATGCTAAGGCCATTCCTTTGATTTGTATCTTGTGGGAAGTAGGCTTAGAGGAGGAGAGAAGGTGTAAGGCTGGTACGTTCTACTCGTCAGGTGTTTTGTGTTTCATTGCTTGTGTCTTTGAAAAATGTGGTATTGTGTTGTTGTATGTGTTGCATCTGCGGTAAAGGCATATAGCAGAGTTGCTATGTGTGGGTGTTGTGACACATATGTGTAGAGGAGGATGAGGCGTGGTGTAGTGGCATATTAACTGTGGTGTGGGGATGAAGAAAAGTGTTAGATGTGATGTTATGCATATTATTCCTTATCTGGTGTGATGTTTAATCTTAAAGTGTTGATAAGCTAGGAAAAGGGTATTAGTGTTATTTATGAGTCAGTCGGCAGTTTTTGCTTAAAAAGGGTATTAGTGCTACTCCCTGGGGAGAGATTTATGTCGGGCGGATATCACAAGGGTGTATGTTTTGGAGCGGTGGTGGTAGGTGGATGATCTATATCTGTTCTCCTCGAAAACCTTTCATGTGTAGTATCACACGGTAAGTGAGATGGTTCACGCCATCAAGGTGTTGGTGTATTTGAGACTTTTGTTGGTGTATCGAAATGGAACGCGATGGTTGGTATAGGGGAGTTGGTAGGCCATGAGGTGGAGTATGTCATAGAGGCAAAGAACTTCCTTGTGACCTGTGAATGGCGACACAGAGGGATCAATTGTCTTGTTGCCGGTGGGAGGATTTTTCCTGGTCAGAGAGAGAGCTGTGTTAGTTATACTTCACCGATGTCAGAGGATAAGTTCCACTTCATTGCGTTTGGTGGTTGCCGACTCGGAAAGGCGTTAACACTTGGGCTGTAGTGTACGCCTCAGTTAGTATGCAGGCTGTGGGACCTTAGTGAATACCTATTTAACCGTGATCAAGGATGCTAGCACGAAGTGTCCGAGAGGCGTTATAGTGTAGTGTTCTGATTCACAGACTTCTTTTAGTCGATCCTCACGGTCGGTGACAGGTGATAGCCGGATGGTGGATTTTGGTCTTGCTGTGGTTGTGTATGGTACTGCATTTGTTGTTTTGAGTTACTCCTTAGACTCCATTAGGCGTCTTGTTGACCGTGACCGAATTGGTGGAGAGCAAACTTCATCCTGCTGTAGTTGTGTCCTGGATTGTAAGTCATCTTGAGTTCCCTTTGGCATTGGTTGGGTTCTGTTGTTGCGTGTATCGCTATAGAGTGAGGCGGTTTCAGCTGTAATGCAGGTGCTGCTGTGGTGATATCCCTGTGTGGGACTGTGATTGTGGTTTGTATAATGCTTTTCTCTTGATTGTTTGTGTTTCCTTGTGACCTCTTTGTGTTTGCTGTCAGGGTCAGGTCTACATATGGAGTGTGGCTGCGTTGTAAATTGTTGGTGTCCGTTGACATCAAATCTCAGTAGTGTCATTGTTAGGTATTTTACATTGTGGCGTGTTGGTCCTATTGTGCCACAAGTAGGCGTCTAACGCCGAGTACCCTGCTATGTCGATGTCGTGACTTCTCGTTTAATCATATGAATTCTAGCGAATGGATACTTCATGCATAGGCTTATGGTGTTGGCCTTGTTCGGTTGTCGGGGTCTTAGCGACTCTATGGGAGGTTTCTCGACCTCACTGTTGTCAGACTTGCTCACATGAGTTGTTGTCAGCACGTTAATTGGCCAAGCTCTAGTTCTGGTTGTGCTCCTGGGTGTTATATGTTGCTTTGATCTTCTCGTGATGTTTACTACTTGATTTCTCTTTTCGGGGACGAAAAGTCCAACGGTGGGAAGGTTGTGAGGATACTCCCTGCGGATGAGTTGTATGATGTTGGTGAATGGGCCGTGGAACGTTAAACGTGTAGTAGTGTTTTGTTTGTGAGTTGTTCCTTGTGGTGGTGTTTATGATGTGAGTTGCTCTGTGACCTATGTGATCTGTTAAACATGTTGGTAACGGGCGTATATGTCTTCTACTGTCGTGACATGTGAATACTTGTGACATGTGTTAGGTGAGGAGAACAATGGTTGTTTGTGAGATTCGAATATGTGTTTCCCTATCATGCTGTGTTGTATTGGGTCTGTGGGTACGTGCCTTCATGTGTGTTATGGTGTGATATCTTCGGTCGCGGGTATGTGAATGGTTGTGGGCGATGTGCCTCAGCATGTGCGTTTTGGAAGGTGTGTTGTCTTTTAGGGGCCGACACGTCCTGCAGCGGAGACATGGAATGTGAGTCCATGATGCATGAGCAACACCCAGCGTTGTTCGAGGACGAACAACCTTAAGAGTGGGAGGTGGCTGTTGGTGTCTGTTGGCCAAGGGTTTGTGATGTGTTTTCTTGTATTAGTTGTGTATGATTTGGTGTATTTGTTTTGTCTTTTAGACATGTGTTCTTCATTGTGATGTGTTTTGAGATGTGTATTTGTGACATGCGGATATGTGTTATATGCATTATTGTGAGGCATGTGGTTATGGATTATGGTGGTACCTTGTTATGTGCTGTTATGTGCTGTGCGCGGTGTATGACCCATTTCGGTGTTGTGGCTTGCCGGGTGGCAAATGGGTAGCTTGTGTTTGTTTTCCTCGTACGTTATTTCTTTTCGAGGATGAAAAGTCTTAAGGGGGAGAGGATGTAATGACCCGTGTGTAACCCGTGTGTAAGAAGTTAACCACAAACACCTTGGATGTTGGTGCACAAGTGTGAGGTAAGAGATGAGCCCAAGAGGGGACTTTTGGGAGGTGCATGTGACAAGTGGTAACGTACCTTTATGCCCTAGGAAGATGCTATGCGTATACAGGCGGTTTTAAGCTGTTTTGGCTGATCTTGGAGCTCACTTTTGATAGGGTAGATGGCCTCAAACAATTGGCGTGCAAGAACAAAAGTTTCTTAGAATAAGGTCCTCTATCTACCACAGAAATTTCAGAGCATTTGGAGCTGAACGTGAATTCACCCATTTCACGTGCAAGCATATTTTTGCTCCTCAGGCCTCTACAAGATGCAAGGAGGCTTGTGGTGAAGTTTGAGTGCATTTGGAGCTGCACGCCAATTGGGGAATTGGCGTGCAGGTGTATTTTTGCATGGTGACCTTAGTTTTGTTATTCTAATCATCTTTTCCCAAAGGACCAGGTTGGAATAGTGAGTATTTTGGTGTGTATGGATGCGGAAAGGTTGTAACTTGTGTAATCAAAACTACGTCGTTTTGATGCTGGGATTCACTTAATCAAAACTACGTCGTTTTGATGTTGTGTTGTCTATATAAGGAGGAGAAGCCTCTCTATTTTACGGTTAGGGTTTGTTGCTCCACCAGCCGTCGCAGGGAGAGAGAGAGAGGGAAGGAGAGCTCCTGGTTGCTGCCGGGCGTCTTGCGTGGGTGGTCGGAGTCTCGTGGGTGGACGGCGTTCGGCGTGGGAACAAACTATTGCTGTGTTGTTGCGTCTTACCTAAGGTAGGGGTTCTGTTCTTCCTAAACCCTCCTCTGTCCTAGGGTTCTAGGGCAGATTATGGGTTATATCTGTTATATATATATATGTAATCCATATAGGTGTGATCTCCTATATGGATGTTGGCCTTCAATGGCGATTTTGGTGTTTCTGGTGTTTGTGTGATGCATGAAAAGTGTTCGATAAAATGCCTGTATGACATGCCTGCTACATGTTTGAGAAAATGCCTGTGTGACTGGGTTTATGAGCCTGTGAATTTATGTACACCAACTGTTTGGTTTCATACCTGTGAGGCTTTGCATGCTAAGTGTTTGGTGTTATGTCTGTGTGACTAAGTGTGGCTATGTGTCTTGTGTTCTTGGAACCCGGTGGTTGTGGAAGCCCTGGGACTGTTCTTGGAACCCGGTGGTCGTGGAAGCCCGGGATGTTCTTGAAACCCGGTGGTCGTGGAAGCCCGGGACTGTCCTTGGAAACCCGGTGGCTGTGGAAGCCCGAGAGTGTTGATGTACCAGCCGTGTATGATTGTGTTTGCTGTTATAGCCTGTAATTATATCTGGTGGAATAACTGTATCACGACACAGCACTTGTACACAAGGCATGTAGATGTTAGGTGCATGGGATGGGTTGGGGAGACATGATCCCTACTGAGCTGTGGTTCCTCACCCCTCCTACCATGTTGTTTTCTTTACAGGAACCTACAGGCGTTAGGTGGGAACACCAAGGTGGAAGACCTTATTTACTTTACTGTTTATGTTATTTTTTTTATGGGAACTGATGTAACCCCAGTGGGGATGGATTGAAAAGAGGACTTTGTAATAAAGACTGATTTGGTTTGTGGACTGCTTTGATGGACTATTTTTCTTGAATGTGTTGTGAATGTTTAAAATGTTAAATTCTTGATTTGTATCCTAACCCCTTTGCCCTCCGTGTGGGCAAAAAGGGGAGTCACGTACCGGTTTCCTCGGGTTGGAAATCCGGGGCGTGACAGTATATGCCTAGTACATGTTTGATAATATGCCTGTGTCGCTGGACTTGTGATTTGGTGTATGTATGCATGCTGGGTGTTTGTTCTATTGCCTGAATGGCTGGGTTTGTGCATTTGTGAACGGGTGCACACCAAGTGTTTGGTTTTATGCTTGAGTGACCGTGGTGTATGTTGTGTGCATGACCGTGGTATCTGGCCTGAAGAGGCGGTTAAATTACTTTGCCTTAGAGGCGGTTAAACTAGTGGCCTGAAGAGGCAGTTAAATTATTTTGCCTGAGAGGCGGTTAAATCAGTGGCCTGAAGAGGCGGTTAAATTACTTGCTTGAGATGTGGTTTGTTAGCCAGTATGGCTGGGGCTGAGGTTACGCCCGTTTGTGTGGAATGCTTTATTTTCTTAATACTGTCATGTCACTACACCTATGCACATGCATGTAACCGCTATGAGCATGGGAAGGGTTGGGGAGACTTGATCCCTACTGAGCTGTGGTTGCTCACCCCTCCTACTGTGTTTGCTTGTTTTCCAGGGACTTACAGGCGTTAGGTGGATACACCAAGGTGGAAGACCATCTTCATTTTATTGTTCACTTCAGTAATGTACTTTTATAATTTATGTAACCCCAGGGGGGAATGTACTAAGGGATTGAATTGTAGTAAGGAACATGGTTGGTTTGTGAATCTTTGATATTTGAAATTAAATAAAGATGTGGCTTGTTTGATTTATTGTAATTGTTAGTCTTGCTTGTGTGGCATCCAGTAATCAACCCCGTTGCCCTCCGTGTGGGTGAATGGGGAGTCACGTACCGATTTCCCCGAGTCGGAAATCCGGGGCGTGACACATAAGGTCAGGTTCAAATACACTGACCAAGATGAGAAAATAGCCCAAAAAGAAAAGGAGTTAGCTTACAAGCTACAGAATGTCTCAACATACAGTGGGATGATGATACGGAAGAGTCAGAGAACTCTGACTCGGACGCTGAAGAAGAAATAGCTCTTCTAGTCAAATCCTTCGAGCGATTCCTACGAAAAAGCAGAAAAGGATTTAGAAGAGGCTACTCATCATCATCTAGAAGGAAGGGGCGATCGGAGTCGAGTTCCCAAGAATGCTACAACTGTGATAAACCCGGTCACTGGGCCAAGGATTGTAAATCCAAATCAAAGAGGGTTGATAAAAGTGACAAGGTTAAACGTCGATACTCCACCTCAGAGAATAGCAAGAACAAGAGGAAGGCGTTCGTCACTGTAATGACCCGTGTTTGTGGTATGTACGAAGTTAACCACAGATGCCCTATGAGTGGAAATTGTTGGGTTTTAGGGAGTTTCCTTTCCACACACTTTAGCTAAAACACCTTGGATGTAAGGACCCGTGTTTTGAGTTAGTCAGTCTTGCCTTCTGAATGGGAACTTTCTAGATTTTGACCTAGTAGATGGGCTCAGATGAATTGGCGTGTAGACCAAAAAGATTCTTAGAATGATGTCTTCTATCTACCACAGAAGTTTCAGGCCAAACAGACGTGCACGCGAATTGGACCCATTTGGCGTGCAAGGTTTTTATTGCATGGATGTCTTTTACATGGTGCAAGGAGGCTTGGGGTAAAGTTTGAGTGCATTTGGAGCTGCACGCCAATTGGGGAATTGGCGTTCAAATTGGCGTGCGAACATGTTTTTGCATGGTTACCTTGGTTTTGTCATTCTAATGATTTTTCCCCAAAGGACCATGTTGGAATTGTGGATATTTTGGCGTGTATGGATGCGGGAAGGTTGTAGCTTATTCCATCAAAACTACGTCGTTTTGATGCTGGGTTTTACTTTATCAAAACTACGTCGTTTTGATAGTGGAAGGTCTATATAAGGATGAGGAGCCCTCTTGTTTTAGGTTTAGGGTTCTCTTCTTCAGCCACCGCAGCCGTCGCAGAGAGAGGGAGAGAGAGAGGAGAGTTTTGGCCATCTCTGCTGTGGTGTTCCTCAAGGGTGGACGACGTTCGGCGTGGGAGCAGGATCGTTGCTGTGGTGATACATTTTCTTACAGGTAGGGGTTCTGTCTTTCCTGGTCTGTTCTGGGGTTAGGCCCTGTGTGGATGTTTTGTAAGGTTTCTATTGTTAATGCTATAATATTTATATGTAAATTCATATAGGTGTGATCTCCTATATGAATGTTGGCCTTCAATGGCATTTTTGGTGTGATTATGATGTTGGGTGGGCAGTGCATGTTAAGTGTTCAATAAAATGCCTGTGAATATGTCTGTGTGAATATGCCCAGTATGTGTTTGATAATATGCCAGTAAGGCTAGAATTGTGGGTTGGTAAAGGTGTGCATGCCAAGTGTTTGTTTTTATGCCTGAGTGGCTGGGTTTGTACATTTGTGAATGTGTACCTACTAAGTGTTTGGTTTTAAGCCTAAGTGGTTATGTGTACTGTTCTTGGAACCCGGTGGCTGTGGAAGCCCGGGACTGTTCTTGGAACCCGGTGGCTGTGGAAGCCCGGGAATGTTTATGTACCAGCCTGTGTATGATTGTATTTGCTGATATGGCCTGTTATTATATCTGGTGAAATAATTGTACCACGACACAGCACTTGTACACATGGCATGTAGATATTAGGAGCATGGGATGGGTTGGGGAGACATGATCCCTACTGAGCTGTGGTTGCTCACCCCTCCTACCATGTTGTTTTCTTTACAGGAACCTACAGGCGTTAGGTGGGAACACCAAGGTGGAAGTCCTGCTTGTTGCTTGCTTATTATTGTTTGAGTTATGCTGTCTTTGTGTAAGCTTTGTAACCCAGTGGGGAGATAGTGTAATGTGGAGTTTAATGTAATAAAAGCATGTTTCGGACACATTTGTTATGTTTGGACTCAATAAATATAAGATTGGTCTCTGAATATAAAGTGTGAAGTGTATGTTGTATTCTAACCCCTTTATCCAACTTGGGTAAAGGGAGGGTCACGTTCCGGTCTCCTCGGGTTGGAAATCCGGGGCGTGACAGTCACAAAGTACGTCAGTGGCTCGAAAGAAGATGAGGAATCCTCTGATAATGAGCTAACCGAGAAGCCGAAAGTCTGCCTCATGGCAAATACTGAGGTACCTTCTATCTCTGAGCTCATGAGTAAATTAGAATCTCTTACTACTGAACGTGATCACGAAAAGAATAAGAGACTAATAATTACTCAAATGTACAAAGATATGGAAAGTTAGACTAAACGTCTTGAATTTACCGTTACAAGACTTGAAAAAGACATAGCTGACTTTAGGAGTAAAGAGGTTTGGTATCGTGACCTTAGAGCTGAAAATCAATTGCTAAATACCAACCTAACTGGCCTAATTGTTAATCTTAAAACACTCGAGAACAAACTTCAAAAGGAAAAGCAAATAAACCATAAGTGGCTAAAATCAGGGGGAAATAGCCTCTACGTTTAGGACTGATCCAGACGACATCTGAGTTAAACCTAGCCTTGGCTCCGAACCATCAACCTCCACACAAGCTACTGAGTGTCCCTCGAATTTCACTCTGAAACTAACCAACCTTTATCCTGTTAGTGCATCTAAACTGTTGGATGGTTTTATTTCTGGTGGCACCATAGTTTATAACTGTGGAAGAGAGGTTGTTACTACTGTTCCCGATGTAGTAGCACCCGTACCTAACGATGAAGGGAAGGCTGCTGCAGTTAAAGTCGAAACTGTAGCACCCAGAAAGAAAGGAAAGGCTAAGGCTAACGCATCTAGGGCCAAGAGCACGTCACCAATCGTGAAGGATTAGGCTATAGGGAACATAGTAGAAAACCTGTAAAACCTAAAAAACCTGTATCCCCTGTTTGTGCTCCGCATCATAGTGTCTGTTCCATCTATAGAGAAATAGGTCATTATCACTATGAATGTTGGAGTTTATCTGATGACTGGCTTTGTAATCAAGTTCATATTAATAAAGATTAGTTCATCAAAAAGGGTTTTTCGAGCAAATCAAAATTTATGTCTCAAAGGAGTAACTCTCCCAAGAAAACCCAGATAAAAGAAGCAACTAACACTAATAAAGTGAAGTCAACTTGGAAAGCTAAACTTCCTAACAAAGCTAAATCCAGAACTATTGATAACGTTGTTGTTTCTCCTAATCGCCCAAAACAAATTTGGCCACCAAAAGTGTAAACTGTTGTCTTGTAGGAGCATCTCTGGAATGCATTACCAGACCACTTGAAGTTAAAGATTAATCAAAGCAAGTGGATCATCGATAGTGGATGCTCCGGATATATGACGGGTGATCAGTCTCTGCTCATAGAAGTTACTGACAAACGAGGCCCATCCGTATCATATAGTGACAACAATAAAGGTAAGAATGTGGGGTATGGCACTTTAACTAACGGTTGTGTATCAATTACTAAAGTTGCACTAGTCGATGGTTTGAAATATAATCTATTGAGTGTCAGTAATCTATATGACAAAGGATTTATTGTTTTCTTTATGTCCAACACCTGCACAGTTAGGGAAAACTTTCCGGAGAAATTAAGTTATCCGGATTAAAAGATGGGGACATATATTTAGTGGTCTTAAGAAATAATTCCTCTGACCCCATATGCTTCCTTACTAAAGCATCAAATGAAGAAAGTTGGCTATGGCACAAGCGTTGTGCTCATTTTAATTTTAACACTTTGTCTAAACTAGCTTCACTTGATTTGGTAAATGGTCTGCCCAAACATAAATACTCCAGAGACTCTCTGTCAAGAATGCCAACTTGGTAAATAGACCAAACATAGCATTAAGAGCAAATCAGTTAATTCAATAACTGCTTCGCTATAATTTCTCTATATGGACCCCTGTGGTCCCATTTCAATTGCTTCTCTTATTGGTGCAAAATATACCCTTGTGGTTATCTGTAATGACCCATATTTTGGGATGTGAGGAGTTAGTCTCAGTTTTGCCCTTTTAGTGGAAATATGTGGGTTTTGGGTAGTTTCCTTCCCACACATTTTAGCTAAAACACCTTGAAAGTTAAGGGGCAAGTTTAGGGTAAGAGGTGTGCCCAAAAGGGGACCTTTGGGGAGGTGCACGTGACAATACACGTCATATGGGGATATGACGTGCAAGGAGATTTTGGTTTGCCTGTCTTCTACATGATCCTAGGAAGCTTGGGGTAGAATTTCACAGCTTTTAGAGCTGCACCTCATATGGGGATATGACGTGCATTATGGCGTGCAGCCATGTTTTTGCACCATTACCTTGGTTTTGTGATTCTAATAATCTTTTCCTAAAGGGACATGTTGGAATTATGAGTATTTTGTCTTGTATGGATGCAGAAAGGTTGTAGCTTGTGCGATCAAAACTACGTCATTTTGATGCTAAGTTCACTTAATCAAAACTACGTCATTTTGATGTTATGGTGTCTATATAAGGAGGGGGGGGCCCTCTGTTTAGGGTTTTAGGGTTCCGTCAGCCGTTGCAGAGAGAGAGAGAGAGAGAGAGAGAGAAGGAAGGAAAGCTCTTGATTCTGTTGTGGTGATTCGCGGGAGTGGACAGTATTTGGGATGGAGGCAAGAGCGTGAAGGAACCTGTTGAGGTAGGGGTTCTGTCTTCTTGTACCTAATCCGGGGTTAGGCCCTGTGGTGAATGAATTGTTGGATATTGTTCCTGTTGTTATATTATTTATATGTAAATTCATATAGGTGTGACCTCCTATATGAATGTTGGCCTTCAATGGCGTGTTGTTTGGATACATGTATATATGCATGCCAAGTGTTTGAGATTATGCTTGTGAGGCCACGCATGTCAAGTGTTTGAGATTATGCCTGTGAGGCCATGCATGTCAAGTGTTTGAGATGATGCCTGCGAGGCCACGCATGCTATGTGTTTGTTGTTATGCCTGAGTGACTGCGCATATTATGTGTTTGTTGCTATGCCTAAGTGACTGTGCATATTATGTGTTCGCTGTTATGCAGGAGTGGCTGTGCTTATTATGTGTTTGATGTTATGCCTGAGTGGCTATGTGTACTGTGTTTTGTGGAACCCGGTGGCTGTGGAAGCCCGGGAGTGTTTTGTAGAACCTGGTGGCTGTGGAAGCCCGGGACTGTTCTTGGAACCCGGAGGCTATGGAAGCCAGGACTGTTCTTGGAACCTAGTGGCTGTGGAAGCCCGGGACTGCTCTTGGAACCCGGTGGTTGTGGAAGCCCGAGACTATTCATGTGAGCCTGTGTGGCTGTGGACCTATTAGCCTGTGTGGTTGTGGTAATGATTGTATTTGTTGATGTGGTTTGTTATTATATCTGTTAAAATAATTTGTATCACGACACTGCACTAATACACATGGCATGTAGATGCTAGGAGCATGGGATGGGTTGGGGAGATATGATCCCTACTGAGCTGCGGTTGCTCACCCCTCCTACCGTGTTGTTTTCTTTATAGGGACCTACAGGCGTTAGGTGGGAACACCAAGGTGGAAGACCTGCTTGTGGATTTGCTTACTGTTATTTGTGTTTTGTTGTTTCTGTGAGAGCTTTGTAACCCTAGTAGGGAGATTTTGCATTGAGGAGTTAAATGTAATACAAACATGTTTGGACACATTAATAATTATTTGAACGTAATGCATATGTATGATTGTCTCTCTCAATATTTGTTGTGAAATGTATGGTGTCCTGTGTGGGCATATTGTATCCTAACCCCTTTATCCAAACTCGGGTAAAGGGAGGGTCACGTTCCAGTCTCCTCGGCTGGAAATTCGGGGCGTGACAGTATGTTATCAGAGCATGGTCTCGTTGTCCTAGGGTAGTGGGCGGATCTGGTTATCTTGAGTCTTTTGGAGGAGCCTGGAGGGACATGCTTAATCAACATGGTCCTCTTTAAACCTCTAAGGTGTACTTGGGGTAGTCCATACCAGAGGTAGGATTTGCATGCATTGGCATTAGGGCACTAGTTGCATTCGTTGTTTGTGTGCTAAACTGTAATAAAGTTGTACATGTGGTAGGAAAGCGTGAATAACGTGAATAAGTGTGAACTGTGCAACTCTGAATTATCTTGAAATACCTTGAGTATGACGACAAGGAAAAGCCCTTGTTTAATTGAGCTAAGTGCAACGTGAATTGAGTTGTGTGAAACGTGGATTTGGTGCGATGTGTGTAACATGACTTGTGATAGTAAGATTGTTAACTTGGGTAGAGGTAGTGATACGCGGTAGATTATAAATGTGTTTTGACGGTTGTCTTTCTTACTTCGTGTAGTAAGAATGCCAGCGAGGAGAGTGACACGTGCGTCCGGGGCAGTGGCTGATGAGTCATCTGCCCATGAGGGTCCGGGTGCGGGGCAGTCCGCTGGAGGACATGCGCTGTTGCTGGCACAGCTGCAAGAGGGCATCCGACAGGAAGTCCAAGAGTTGAGGGAAGGTATCCGGCAAGAAGTTCGGGAGGAGGTGCGCCATGAAATGGCGGCACAGCAGGTGGTGCCACCACCACCACCAGTGGGGGAGCTGCCTTGGGAGCGTGAGAGTTCGCTAGTCGGTGTACCAATTCGTGCAGAGGATGACGTGGTGACACAGTTCCGAAAGGAACAACCTCCAAGGTTCAAGGGAGAAGGGGATCCCATGGTAGCTGAGCAATGGTTGAGGCAGATCGAGCATGTGTTTTCCTTTCTCCTACCTCGGGAGGAGGATAAGGTGAGATTGGCCATTCGGCAGCTAGAGGGGAATGCTCTGGAGTGGTGGTTGAGTGTCGCGGGGAGCCATGCGGTGCAGTTCATGCTATGGGAGGAGTTCTTGCAGCTTTTCCATGATTAGTTCTTCCCGAAGTCCTTGAGATGGCAAATGAGGGAGGAGTTTGGCAGCTTGAAGCAAGGATCAAAGACGCTACCTGAGTATGAGCGAGAGTTCCGAAGCTTGAGTAGGTTTGCTCCCGAGACTATGGCAAAGGAGGACCTGAAGGCCCACAAGTTCACTTTGGGCCTTAGGCCAGCCCTTAGGCAGAGAGTGGCGATCTTATGCTTGAGGACCTATGCTGAGGTTGTGGAGACGGCTCGCATTAGGGTCGCCAGTTGCAAGGCGGATCTGAACGTGATGCGGGGCCCAAGAGGCCCAAGACCGAAGAGAGAGATAGCAGTTCCTTCTGCAGTCGGGGACAACCATCTGTGAACCCAGGGAGGTTCACCTTTGGCGGCAGCAAGCAGGGAGGTCCAGCAAGAGGTCTCCCCATCAATTGTCATTGCTGTGGGGAGCAAGGCCACTTCAGGAGGGAGTGTTCAAAGTAGGACTAGAGATGCAATAGTGGTGGACGAAAGGGCCATCTGAGCCGGGTTTGCAGGAGTGGCAATAGGGGAGCAGGAGGCTTGGCATCTAGCACGAGGAGTGATGCCAGTTTCCGTGCACCAGCAGAGAGACCAGCTCGTCAGTGGTAGGCTAGTTAGGCAGGATCAAACCAGACCCAACCCCAGGGGAGGCCGGAGCGGCAGCAAACTAAAGCTGGAGGCAGCCTTGGCGGGAAGTGCCCAGTGAGTGAGCCGACCAGTGGAATGGGCCAAGGGAGGGTGTTTGCGCTGGAGGCGACTTACCAGGAGGAGGCTGAGCTACCACCCCCACCAGCGGAGGGTGGAGCAGGACCATCGGTGGTTAGAGGTACCCTTTTGATATCTCATACGTTAGCTTCCGTTCTTTTCGATACGGGTGCATCGTGTTCTTTTGTTGCTGAGCTTGTAATTGATGGCTTGGGGTTCGTTT
Organism: Taxillus chinensis; assembly: GCA_023512835.1. Lineage (NCBI taxonomy): Eukaryota > Viridiplantae > Streptophyta > Magnoliopsida > Santalales > Loranthaceae > Taxillus > Taxillus chinensis. The sequence goes on from CM042090.1 coordinate 46,103,256, forward strand.
GTGTGGAGGCAGCGAGGGCCCTAGTTGTTAAGTCTCCAGTTAGAGGTATGATTGAGGTGCGGCGTGTTTGTCGTGACTGTGTGTTAAGCATAGGAGATGTGGAGCTAAGTTTTAACTTGCATGTAATGCCCTTGCATACGTTTGACCTGATCTTGGGTATGGATTGGCTTATGGCTTTCCAGGCCGAGATAGATTGTTATCGGCGGTGTGTATCCTTCGTGACACCTGCAGGGACCTCTTGCACCCTTCAGAGAGAGTGGGACTGTGAGGCGAGTCGGGCTGGGCCAGTGTTGGACCAGTGGGGTGCCATTACCCACAAGTTTGCAGCCCTGACCTTTGCTGAGGAGGGGAAAGTGGAAAAGAGAGTGTGGCCAGCAGTTGTTGACCAATTTCAGGATGTCTTTCCTGACCAGTTGAGGAGTTTACCTCCTAAGAGGAGTGTAGAGTTCACCATTGAGTTGGTACCGGGGACTGGCGCAATCTCCCAAGTGGCATATCGTATGGGGCCAGTCGAGTTGAAGGAGCTTTAGAGGCAAATAGAGGAGTTGGTGGACCAAGGGTATATCAGACCGAGTACCTCACCCTGGGGTGCTCGGGTGCTCTTTGCAAAGAAGGCAGATGGCACGCTCTGCCTCTGCATTGACTACAGGAAGCTGAATTCGGTGACTGTGAAGAACAAGTATCTGTTGCCTCAGATAAATGACTTGTTTGACCAATTGAGTGGGGCCCAGTGGTTTTCCAAGATAGATCTGCAATCGAGGTATCACTAGCTAAGGGTTAGGGAGGACGACATCCCTAAGACAGCTTTTCGGTGCAGGTATGGGCACTATGAGTGGGTAGTAATGCCTTTCGGGCTCACTAATGCACTAGCAGTGTTTATGCATTTGATGAACTAGGTCTTTGCTCTATACTTGGATTCTTTTGTGGTGGTGTTTATAGATGATATCTTGGTATATTCCAAGACGGAGAGGGAGCATGTGGAGCATTTGGCAACAGTGTTGCAAACCTTGAGGGACCAGCAGTTGTTTGCTAAGTTTAGCAAATGTGAATTTTGGATGTAGGAGGTCCATTTTCTTGGCCATGTGGTGTCAGCTGAGGGAGTTAGAGTGGACCCAGCTAAGATTGAGGCCGTGGCATTGTGGGAGAGGCCAACCAATGTTTTCGAGATTCGTAGTTTTCTTGTCTTGGCGGGGTATTATCGACGTTTTGTGGAGGGATTCTCTCGTTTGGCAGCTCCTATGACGACTTTGACCCAGAAGGGAGTGAAGTTTGAGTGGACTAACAAGTGTCAGCAGGCGTTTGAGACTCTCAAAACCTGTTTGACCACTGCACCATATGAGGTATATTGTGATGCGTCCTGAGCATGAGTTGTCTTTTCAGGGGTGGCTAGTGGTGGCTTCTTCTCTCAGAGACGAGGTGATGAGGGAGTTTCATCAGTCTAGAGTTGTTGTGCATCCACGGGGCACGAAAATGTATCATGCACTTCGGGGGCATTTTTGGTGGCCTGGGATGAAGCGTGATGTAGCCGTTTTTGTTTTGAGGTGCCTCACTTGTCAACAGGTGAAGGCTGAGCACCAACGGCCAGTAGGTATGTTACAGCCGTTGCCAATAGCGGAGTGGAAGTGGGACCTTATTGCGATGAACTTTGTGATTGGTCTTCCACCCACCGCCGGGAGGAAAGACATGATTTGGGTGATTGTGGATCGGCTCACCAAGTCGGCCCATTTTCTTACTGTCCGCGAGCGGGATTCCATCGGGGCCTTAAGTCAGCTGTATGTGAACGAGGTGGTCAGATTGCATGGGATGCCATCATCGATTGTGTCCGACAGGGATTCAAGGTTTACTTCTCGTTTTTTGGCAGGTTTGCAGGAGGCTATGGGACAAAACTTAACTTGAGTACAGCCTTTCACCCTGAGACTGACGGTCAAACTGAGAGGACGAATCAGACATTGGAGGACATGTCGCGGGCCTGTGTGTTAGATTTTGGGGGTTCATGGGCAACTTACCTTCCTTTGGTGGAGTTGGCCTACAACAACAGTTATCAGGCGTCCAATGGGATGGATCCTTTTGAGGCGTTATATGGGCAGCCGTGTCGATCACCTTTGTGTTGGACCGAGGTGGGGGAGACAGCTCTATTGGGACCACAATTGGTTTAACGGGCTACTGAGAAGGTCAAGTTGATTCGTCAGCGCTTGTTATCAGCCCAGAGTCGACAGAAATCTTATGCAGATCAGCGGCAGCGACCTTTGGAGTTTTCTGTGGGAGATCATGTGTTTCTCCGTGTCTCTCCACGACGTGGACATCAGCGGTTTGGGAGAGGTTCTAAACTATCTCCCCAGTTTATTGGTCCTTTTGAGGTTATAGCTCGTGTGGGGCCTGTAGCTTACCGGTTAGCATTGCCACCGCGATTGCGCCGGGTGCACAATGTGTTCCACGTGTCCCAGTTGAGGAAGTATCATCCTGACCCCACTCATGTGATAGATTGGGGGACATTGGACATTGGGGATGACATGTCCGTTGTTGAGGCCCCTATCCGTATACTAGATCGACGGGAGAAACTTTTGCGGGGTCGTGCTATTCCTTTGGTTCGCGTACTGTGGCAGCACCGTGGCATTGAGGAGGAGACTTGGGAATGGGAGTTGATAACGTGCATTTTATGCCATTATTCTAGTGTTTATTTAGGATGTTTAAGAGCATGATTAGAGCCTTATTGCTTCATATATCATATATATTTGCTCTAACCCCTAGGAAGATGCTATTTGCAAATACATGCGTTTTTAAGCTGTTTTGGCAGATTTTGGAGCTCACTTCTAATATAGTAGATGGCCTCAAACAATTGGCGTGCAAGAACCAAAGTTGCTTAGAATGATGTCCTCTACCTACCACAGAAATTTCAGAGCATTTGGAGTTGCACGTGAATTCACCCATTTCACGTGCAAGCCTATTTTTGCTTCTCAGGCCTCTATAGGATGCAAGGAAGCTTGGGGAGAAGTTTGAGCTGATTTGGAGCTGCACATGAATTCACCATATCACGTGCAAATTGACGTGCAGAGATATTTTTGGACCGATCTTATCGATTTTTCATGCTGATCATTTGTTCCTGAAGGCCCATGTCCAAATTTCGGATGGAAGATAGAGATTTTAAAGTATGGAGTGTCACTTATCAAAACTACGTCGTTTTGATAGATGGGCTAGGGTACACACCTCAAGGCCCATCCAACCTCTATAAATAAAGGCTCCACGCCCCATGCTATGTAACCTAGACCCCCCTACACGTTTTTAGAGGGAGAGAGAGGCTTCACGACTTGGAGGCTGCTCCTTGACCTAGGAGAGCAGCCGTCGCAGCCGTCGCAGTCACTCGTCGCGGATTTTGGAGCCTGGATTTGAAGCCTTGTTGCGCACGTGGATTAGAAGAAGATGTTTAGCTTTACTGCTATGGTTTTGCTTGTAATCATGCATGAGTAGTTCTTATAATCTAGGGGAGCAATGTAGCCCCCTTGTTGCTTTGCTGTGTTTATGAATATTGGGTTTAGATGATTAAGTTTTGCATGTATTATGAATTTGCTCTTAATTTCTACCTTTGGATGTACACCTTGGTATTCTTAGCCCTAGTCTGGGGCGGATTGAGATTCATAACTTATTTGTAATTCGTGTGATCATTATCCTTTTGCAAGTATGATTTATTGGCTTTGCATGTTTGTGTGTTTAGATGACCATTCTGGCATACAACTCTTAAAAGGACCTCAATGACCATTTCTTGTCCTTGGCTTATGTTTAGCATGTTTTCAATCAGACAACCCTAATACCATGAACCAGTAGAGATAACATAGGGAGGTGAAATTGTGACCCTAGATGCCTTAATCCTTGATTCTAAATCCAACGTTTTTAGTTATTTCAATTGCAATTCTGTTTTCAGTAAAGTAATTTTAAAACACAATTTTTGTTTGCCGAGACATTATTTTAAGCAAGATTAATTTGGTGATTTGAGTTAAAGCTAGATAACTTGGTAATCTCTGTGGGATCGACCCCTTTCTTGTCGCTATTCTATTTAGCATTAGTTAAGGGAATTAATATTTTGAGAAGGGATTTAAACGACAGTAGCTTAACCCTCACTTGGGTTTCATTCACGAAATACCCGTTCGTCAGGAGTCTTTGATGCGTGAGCAACACCCAGAGTTGTTTGAGGACGAACACTCTTAAGGGTGGGGGGGTGGCTGTTGGCTAGTGTATTTGTATTTCCTTTTGACTTTTGAGTTTTATTTATATTGAATGTGTTCTGACATTGAAATGAAATGTGCTTGAGATGGGTATTTGTGACATGTGGATGTGTTTCCATGGATTGTGATGCATGTGGTTATAGACTGTGGTGGCACTTTGTTATGTGCTATTGTGTGCAATGTGCGGTGTATCACTCATTTGGGTGTTGTGGCTTGCTGTGTTTGTTTTCCTTGCATATTGTTTCTTTTCGAGGACGAAAAGTCTTAAGGGGGAGAGGATGTAATGACCCGTATTTTGGAATGTGAGGAGTTAGTCTCAGTTTTGCACTTTTAGTGGAAATATGTGGGCTTTGGGGAGTTTCCTTCCCACACACTTTAGCTAAAACACCTTGGAAGTTAAGGGGCAAGTTTGGGGTAAGAGGTGTGCCCAAAAGGGGACCCTTGGGGAGGTGCACGTGACAATGCACGTCATATGAGGATATGATGTGCAAGGAAATTTTGGTTTGCCTGTCTTCTACATGATCCTAGGAAGCTTGGGGTAGAATTTCACAGCTTTTAGAGCTGCACGTCATATGGGGATATGACGTGCATTATGGCGTGCAGCCATGTTTTTGCACCATTACCTTGGTTTTGTGATTCTAATAATCTTTTCCTAAAGGGACATGTTGGAATTATGAGTATTTTGTCTTGTATGGATGCGGAAAGGTTGTAGCTTGTGCGATCAAAACTACATCGTTTTGATGTTGGGGTTCACTTAATCAAAACTACGTCGTTTTGATATTATGGTGTCTATATAAGCAGGGGGAGTCCCTTTATTTAGGGTTTTCGGGTTCCATCAGCTGCCGTAGCTATCGCAGAGAGAGAGAGGGAAGGAAAGCTCCTAATTCTGCTGTGGTGATTCGCGAGAGTGGACGGTATTTGGCGTGGAGGCAAGAGAATGAAGGAACCTGTTGAGGTAGGGATTCTGTCTTCTTGTACCTAATCCAGGGTTAGTCCCTGTGGTGAATAAACTGTTGGATATCGTTCCTGTTGTTATATTATTTATATCTAAATTCATATAGGTGTGACCTCCTATATGAATGTTGGCCTTCAATGGCATGTTGTTTGGATACATGTATATATGCATGCCAAGTGTTTGAGATTATGCTTGTGAGGCCATGTCAAGTGTTGGAGATTATGCCTGTGAGGCCATGCATGCCAAGTGTTTGAGATTATGCCTGCGAGGCCACGCATGCTATGTGTTTGTTGTTATACCTGAGTGACTGTGCATATTATGTGTTTGTTGTTATGCCTGAGTGATTGTGCATATTATGTGTTCACTGTTATGCCGGAGTGACTGTGCCTATTATGTGTTCGATGTTATGCCTGAGTGGCTATTGTTGGATCAAACCTAGAATTTGGATAATGCTGATAAAGCCTTATGTAATTTGATCTGAGATCTTTTGTGTTTATTTGATCATTGCAGAAGATATGTTATTAATCCAGAGATGCACTCGTGAGAGCAAAGCTAAGGACAGGATACATAATCCTGATCCGGACAAGAGTGAGTGTCGTCAAACACTTGGTAAATAACCAAGTAACAAATACATACGGAATAAGGAACATTCCTACGGACTAAGAACTTAAAGGATAAGTGCGGAGTAAGGAAACCAGATGCGGAGTAAGGAATCCGGATGTATTACTCGCCCGGAGTAAGGAACCTACATGCGGAGTAAGGAACTTACATACGGAGTAAGGAAATTACATACGGAGTAAGGAAATTACATACGGAGTAAGGAAATTACATACGGAGTAAGGAACTTACATGCGGAGTAAGAAAGCGCTGACACGGAATAAGTTATCAGACTTTTCAAGACTCGCCCGGACCTTACATACGGAGTAAGGAACTTACATACGGAGTAAGGAACTTACATACGGAGTAAGGAACTTACATGCGGAGTAAGGAAGCGCTGACACGGACTAAGGATTCCAGTACTAAATAGATACGGAGTAAGCAACCACTGATACGGAGTAAGGTTCCGAGCTTCATTACCTACGGAGTAAGGAAAATTACACCGGACCAAGAAGACACTGCTCCAACTAAACCGCATTTAAAGTTATCAGCTCGTGGTGTCCCGATGTAAGACGAATGTATTGAGAACCTGAAGAATCTTACACGTGGATCATACGGATATGTGGACACAACCTTAATTGTATCTCGGAACTCACAAAGACACTTATACTCTTCAAATCCAAGATCTTGAGCTCCACAATCCGCAGCAGTCAAGGCAGAGAGATTACCGAGGGATAGTTAGTGCGGAACGCATTCCGGAACTACAAGTTCCAAGGTTGTCTCTTAGGAATGTTTTGTATAAATATTCATACTTATACATTATTAGAAAGGGGACGAACAAAAAAGAGGAGCTTTATCATCTTTAGAGATAGAACTTGGCTAGTGTGTGAGTTCATTTGTAAACAGAGTGTAAGAGAGTTTTGCTTCTATTTTGTTGTATTCATCTTGTGATAATAAAACAAAATACTTCCACTATCTGGTTATCTTCCGCAGTGATTTTATCACTTAAACTAGATTAGTGTTTGTGTCTTGAGAGAAAGGAAAGAGTTTTAATAAGAGCCTATTCACCCCCCCCCCCCTTTAGGCTCCAAGGGACCATCAAGTGGTATCAGAGCAAGTTCTACTTTGTTCTAAGTAGAGATCCCACTCTTTCAATCTCAGAAATGGCCGAAGAAAGCAGTATGCTATTCAACACTCGCCTTAACTCCGGAGGTGCACAGGAGCCCATCCCGAATCGAAGCAGCAGTGAAAATGTCGACCCACCTCAACCTGCTGCTGCCGCCGCTCCTCAACCACGGAGTTCTGGTTTTACTTTAACGAAACCGCCCAAATTCACACCTGAGCTTTTCTCCCAGTGGAAAGCTCGCATGAAGATGTTTATGGTATGCCATGATCATCTTATGTGGCCATGTCTTCATCAGGAGATTCCAATTCCGATGACTATCGGAGAACATAGAGTTAGGAGGCCAAAGACAGATGCTGAACTTACCAACGATGAAAGAGCCTGGCAGTGCGCTAGTGAAAAGGCTCTGGCTTATGTTACATCATCTTTGGATTCCGAGGCTTTCACAGACGTCCAGGGCTGCACGACAGCAAAAGCTGTTTGGGACAAACTGACAATCCTCTATGAGGGGAGTCAGTCCCAGATGCAGAATGTGATCTGCACTCTCAGACAGAACTTTGAGAGTTTTAATCATAAACCGGGCGAATCACTTGAAAGCATCTATCGGAGATTCGGCAAGCTCATTCTTGAGCTGAAGACTGTCAATGAGCATTATTCTCAATCCCAGATTAATGACAAGTTCTTTCGCTCCTTGCCCGATCGCTACTACTCCAAACAACTCCAGATGCAATCAGATAAAAACTGGCAATATGTTCCCCTGGAAGAACTGTATGGAGAGCTGCGGACTCACGAAGTCAGGTTTAAGTACTCTGACAGAGATGTTAAGTTATCCGGATCAAGAGATGGGGACATATACTCAGTGGTCTTAAGAAATAATTCTTCTGACCCTATATGCTTCCTCACGAAAGCAACAGATGAAGATAGTTGGTTATGGCACAAGCGATGCGCACATTTAAACTTTAAGACTTTGTCTAAATTAGCGTCACTTGATCTTGTCACTGGTCTACCCAAACTCAAGTTCTCCAGAGACACTCTCTGTCGAGAATGCCAACTTGGTAAACAGACCAAACACAGCTTTAAGAGCAAATCAGTTAACTCAATAACTGCTCCTCTACAACTTCTTCATATGGACCTCTGTGGTCCTATATCTGTTTCATCACTAGCTGGTGCGAGATATACCCTTGTGGTTATCGATGATTTCACCAGATACACATGGGTGATGTTCCTGAAATCAAAGGATCAAACTTTTGAACATCTTGTAGATCTCTTCAACTGGATAAGCAACTCACAAGGATTGAGCATTAAATGCATCAGGAGTGATCATGGTACAGAATTTGATTTTTCAGAAATGAGATCATATTGTTTTGAACAGGGCATACAGCATGACTTCTCTGCTCCCAGAACCCCACAACAAAATGGGGTAGCTGAGCGCAAGAATCGAACTTTAGTTGAAGCTGGTAGATCCATGTTAGCAGGGGCAACGCTTCCTCTCGGCCTATGGGTCAAGTCGTGTCCACCGCCCGCTATGTTTAGAACAGAACTCTAATAAATAAATCTACCATGAAAACACCCTATGAGATGTGGAGAGGACGAAAACCTTCGATTTCACATTTCGAGCTTTTGGGTGTACTTGCTATATACTTGATCAATGGCAAAGAGACCCGGAATAAATTTGAACCAAAATCTGATGATGGGATTTTTGTCGGGTACTCACTACATAGCAAGGCTTATCGGGTCTTCAATAGAAAACTTTTTAAAGTTGAAGAATCTATCCATGTGACCTTTGATGAAGCTAATCTCGTTTGGTCAAAAGTCGGTTCTTCAAATTCCAATATGCAGGTCATGGACAACAACGTCGATTACTCGAAGTTTATGAATATTCCTGTTACATATCCTGACCAACCACGTGGCATCAGCGAAACACAACAAAATTTTATGGATGATGCTACGAGATGACTCGACTCCGGACTACCATTTAGCTCCTGGACATACTCCTACGGATACACAAAATTCCGGAGCACCTTCAAGTCCGTCCGGACTAGTTAACACTGGAAGAAACAGTGTTGAAGAACCAACTAGCTCATCCGTACCTCTCAATACGGAAATATCTACTCCGGACGAAGCTCAACCAGTCGATACAACCGAACCACCAAACTGGAAGAGCTTCAAATTGTTCAAGATCAACCAACACATGCACGGAATTATAGATGGACCCGAAACCATCCCTCGGATCAAGTGATTGGTGATCCTATTGTTGGTGTAAGAACAAGAGCAGCCACCTCCAACATGAGTCTTTACTCGTGTTTTCTATCTCAAATAGAACCAAAAGTGGTAGATGAAGCTCTTCAAGATTCGAATTGGATAGAAGCCATGCAAGAAGAACTGAATCAATTTAAGAGAAATAATGTGTGGACCTTAGTACCAAGGCCTAAGTCTCAGCAAGTCATTGGCGTTAAATGGGTGTTCCTGGAACAAGCTTGATACGGATGGAATAGTAATCCGGAACAAAGCCGGACTGGTAGCCAAATGATATCGTCAAGAAGAAGGAATAGATTATGATGAAACCTTTGCTCCGGTCGCAAGACTTGAGGCAATCCGAATGTTTCCGGCGTATGCTTCATATGAAAACTTCATAGTTTATCAAATGGACATCAAGAGCGCATTCCTGAATGGAGACCTTCAAGAGGAGGTGTATGTTGAACAACCTCCCGGCTTCATTGAACCTAAGGCAGGACATCTTGTCTACAAACTTCGGAAAGCACTATATGGTTTGAAGCAAGCTCCAAGAGCCTGGTACGACACCTTCGTCGAATTCCTTCTTGCTCATAACTTCCAAAAAGGGAAGATAGACACCACCCTATTTTTACGAAAAGAGAAAGGACACACTCGATCGTACAAATATACGTGGATGATATCATTTTCGGATCAACAAATCCGAAGCTTTGTGAAGAGTTTGCTAAGTTGATGACAGGCAAGTTTGAAATGAGCATGATGGGAGAACTGTCCTACTTCCTTGGAATTGAAGTCAAACAATTAAAGGAAGGAATCTTCATTAATCAGGCTAAGTACACTCGTGATCTTATTAAGAAGTTTGGTATGGAAGGTTCATCTCCCGTCAAAACTCCCATGCCTGTCAGTGCCAAGTTAGATCCGGATGTGGACGGCATATCAGTAAATGTGACTGACTACAGAGGGATGATCGGATCCTTGTTGTATCTTACAGCAAGTCGCCCAGACATTATGTTTGCAACTTACATTTGTGCACGATACCAGGCGAATCACAAGGAGTCACATATGCTTCATGTAAAACGGATATTAAGGTATCTCAAAGGGACGATGAATTTGGGACTCTGGTACCCAAAGGAGTCCAACTTCACCTTATCCGGGTACTCGATGCCGACTCATCTGGATGTCGCATCGACAGGAAAAGCACAAGCGGTACGTGTCGGTTTCTTAGAAATAGATTGATCTCATGGTTCCATGAAAAGCGAATTCCGTATCAACCTCTACCGCTGATGCGGAATATATAGCTGCCGGAAGTTGCTGCGCACAGCTACTTTGGATGCAAAGTCAACTTACTGACTACGGATTCGACTTGTCCTCTATTCCACTTTATTGTGACAACACTAGTGCAATTGCCATCAGCAACAATCCTGTCATGCATCCTAAGACGAAGCACATTGAAGTCAGGTATCACTTCATACGTGATCATGTTCTCAAAAAGCATATTTCACTGGAACATGTTGCCACTGAAGAGCAATTAGCAGACATACTCACAAAGCCCCTACCTGATGCGAGGTTTTCTGAACTACTCTTCCGATTAGGTATGCTCGACTTCTCTGCATAGTTTCTCATTTGAATTACCCAACAAGATATTTACTCACGAGACCATGCATTGTACGTTCTTGTAAGTAGTAGAAACTCACCGATCGTATTGCTGATCATACTTACTGTTTAACGGTTTCATGTTTCTGATATTAATCTCAACCTCATTATGGGAGGATGCTTGCGTTTCCCGACTGAAGTCGTTTAAAGCTAACAAAATTACAGTTTATATGATTTACCTCCTTCGGGTTCATGATCTTAACTTCCATTAATCACCACATGACAAAAGCATGTTCATTTAGATTACTCTATTAACATGCATAGTTGAAGAAGTGAAATGGGCTAGCTTAGAATGCCTGGTGAATGATTACTCAAACGCAGTCTAATCAGCTTCTGAAATATAGTTTTCTAATAAGATAGACAGTGCTGAACTACAAATCGGAATGGTCAACCGAGAGGATTGCACAATCTACGGGGGAGAAAATACTTTATATATTATTCAGTAATACCCCCCGTATATGTCTCATGACCTCTTTCATGACTGTCTATCTGAGGGGGAGCTTTTCATTGAGAGGATTAAATGATCTACGGGGGAGCAGCAATGAACCCCTAATATGTCTCGGATTCCTCCTCCTCTAAACTTTTACTTCCGGATCTGACTGAACATGCTGTTTTAAATCAGAAAAGTGGCATGTTTGGATGTATTTTCTTCTTCAACCATGCATTTTAATCGCCTAATCATCTGCTTTCTTTTGACATGTGTTCGCTTTATCATTGCTCACTCATGAATCCTAATGAAGCCAAATCATATGCTCTTTAATTAATCTTAGCTACGCTGTTCAAGCAAGACGGTTTCGTTATGTTGACCTATATGAACTGTGTATTGCTATCTCGACATATGCCCTGATTCAAGTAATATTGATCACTTTCACGTTGCATACGTCTACTACATTCTTAGCTATGCATGAGTTCTGTTTCTCATTGGTTCGGATTATGTTGTTTTTCACTGATTTTCATCTCTAATCCGTACTAATCCTTGCCTGTTAAGCTTTTGTATTTTCAGTATATCTTTATTTAGCTACAGGTTCAAATTTTCTTTGCAACCGTATTGATAAATCCAGTCCATAGTCTCGGATTTGAAGTGTTGTGGTACTTCTCTTCTCTTCGACTTTTTGACTGCAAAGGAATCTACTCTACTCTCTCACCAAACTCTGTTTACGACGGACAAGGTCTATTATTCATCCGGATACTCTTTCACGAATATTACTAACTCCGGATGAGTGTCGGCTCTTACCTCCGGACTCCTGACATTGTTTAATTGTGACAATCCACGTATACTCATATGTCGCATGCTTTTAAGGAGGAATAATGATGATTCATTAAATGCATATCTCGGGTTGCACACACACTTCTCTGGATGGCAACCAGTTGTAATCTCTACTTGGTCATGCGGTCTCCACGACATCGTTTTCTTTGGAGACGCATCGATATCCAGACTAATGACATCAGCATATCGCGCGGGTCCCTATCTCACTCGCACATTCCTAGACCCGCTGACATTTGCGGACTCGGTCTTATATGTTCTGATCATTCCTGCGAAGCACGAGTATTGCTCATTTCAAATCCCTAAACCTCTCGTTGCTTCTTCTACTGTCAAGACCTCACCTTTCCTCTTTTCCTTCCCATCAAATCTGCAATGGCACCCAGAATCTCTCTTTCCGGCGTTAATCCTGGCCATATAGTTGATTGGAATGCTGTTTCTGATCCTCCGGATTGGTTTTTCTAGCTTCGCCCTCTTCTTGAAGCCTCGCACATACTCAGCCTGGTCTCCAATCCCGTCGATCTTCTTATCGATGACATTCTTGAGTATTACCAACGGATTCGCTGCACCACCGATTCCATAACCTCTTATGTCCGCGGTGAATCCATCATCATCACTAAGGTTGTTCTCCGCGCTGCTCTCCACCTACCTCTTGGTGAACCACAGCGCCCGGATACCGATCCAATGGCGGCTTCTATGGGTTGCACGAACAAGGGGAAGGAATACAAGGTGAAATCCTTCCAGGGTCGCTATCGATGTATGGCGACTATTCTAAGTCGATGCCTATTGGCTCGCACATCAGCCCTGGACTCAGTTCCGTACGATCTTCTCCTGGCCATGTACGGCGTTTTTGAAGGTCTTCCGATGGATTGGGGGATGTTCTTATTTCGTTTGCTGCAGAATGGTTCCAAAAACCATTCCTTCGGGCGCATCCTCAGCATTGTCTTCCGGCATCTACGTCCGGACCATTTCGCTTGATTTGAAGCTGTCTCGTTTCCCTCGGCTTATTACCTTCGTCACCTTACGCCGGACGGGAACATGACAGCTCGCCGACCCACTGTAGCTCTCCGCGTTCTCCCTGCCTCGGAACAACAAGGCGGCTACGTTGGTGACCCCTCCGACGGCCAAGCCCACGAGGTCGCTTCGCACACCGATCCTCCCGGATTCGGTCCGTTGTTGCGCCCTCCCACTCACGGGCCTCCCGGTCAAGCGTCCCGTGCTCGAATCTCCGAGGTTGCGGGGCCCTCTCAGCGCAGTGCGTCTAAAGCTGTTTCCTCAGCCCCCTCTGCTGCTGATGTCCCCACTCCCTCCACATCCGCTATAGCTGCCGCGGTTACTACCGCTGTTGCTGTCGCCACCGTTGATGTCCCGGCTGCCTCTCCGGAAGCCCCTTTGCCTCCTCTACCTCAACCCCGAGATTACCTTGACCATCTCTCCGCCGGCACCTTAACGGACCTTTGGCTCCGTTTCAGCCTAGCCCACACCTCCTCTATTCCTGACACCGATCTCCGAGTGTTTTACACACGCAATACCAAATCCCCGGAGACCATGATCATCTGGAATCTGGACCCCGGCTTTCTTACGCCGGCTGCCATTCCCGATGTGTCGTTCCCTACACCCTCCGGCCCAGTCCCTGCTACCCGAAGTCCTTCTACTGCTAAGGCTGGACCCTCTTCTCCTGCCGCCGCGATTCCCGTGGTTGACTTATCTGGTCAAAGCGGGTCTCTTGCTCCGGATGCCTCCAATGCTCCGGATGCCTCCGATGCTCCGGATGCCTCTGATGCTCCGGATGCTCCTGCTGCTGCTGATACTCCTGCGGACTCCTCTGCCCACCGCACTCCTGCTCCCTGTTCATGCGGGGGAGTCCTCCAAAGCTCCGGAGTTAGTACTTGGGCGTGCCTCTTTTGGCACGGTCCACTCCGATGCTTGTGCTTTCGCTCACTGGACCGACATGCCCACGCTCAAAGCGCCCAAATTTCCGCCATCGCTGCCAAAGTTGATGCCCTCGGCGCCCAACTCCTCTCCGCTCTCACTGACTCCTCCACTTCCATGGAGCGGAAAATGGATCTTGTCGCCACCTCCGTCCATTCACTGTCTACTTCCTTCGCGGATCTAGCGCATACGATGGCTCGTCCTCCTGTTGCTTCCCGGCGATCTACCAAACCGGGGGAGAGAGTGTCATCTGATCCGTCTACTCTTTCTGCCCCACAACCATCTACTCGGACTGAGAAGCGGCCTGCCACTTCGCATTCCAGGGGAGTTCAAATTCCCAAACGAAGCCGCTTCTCTCAACCAAGCTCCTCTCCGCACCTCCAGCTCCTCCTCCATTCTCCTCATCCGCAGGTGATACCTTCCTCCCATCCTATGCGGAGTTTGACCCGTCCTGATGCGGATGGAAGCTTGCGCAAGGCAATGAAATCTTATCTTGCGTCTTCCTGCGAGAGAAGATGTCTTTTCGAAATGTACCCTTTCTCTCCGGCCGACATTCGGACTCTTTGTTCGGAGAAAGGACTCTTTACTACAGAAGACATTGACAACTTCTCGAGAGCTGCTAAAATGGAGATGAGGCTGTTTCCATCTCTTTACGAAGATTGGCACTTGTTTGAAGTTCTGCCATGTTGGAATGAGGGCTATTTTCCCAGTGTCGAGTTAATTCAGACTTTCATCGACGGAACTGCTGAGGATAGCAAGCCATGGAAAACTCTCTCAACCATCCTCATTCCGTACCGGATCATGTCGCCACACTTCATGATGGCTGTCTTCATGATTCAGTCCAAGCAGATGATTCTCATTGATTCTCATCAGATTGTGGAGCACTTTGTTAGGAAGAATCAATGGGAACCTCTGTGTCTCAGCTAACTGAAGCCGTGAAGAAAGCCGGATTATATGAAGAGTTGGGTATCACACCCCTGCGTCCGACTGAGAAACTCAAGGCGACATTCCGGGGCAAGAAGCAAGTGCCACAACAGCCGGATGGAGATAGCTGCGCAGCCTTTGTCTGTCACTTCATCAAGTCGTTCTTAACTATGGACAAACATTGGAGCCAACACTCCACCTTTACGATGAAGCAGACAATGGAGCTAAGAGAGAAGGCAGCAACTATGATCTTCAAGTATAGTAAGCCTTATGTACCTTAGTGAAAAACCTGTATTAAGGCTGAATTGTATTTAGTTGCTGATTAATGAAATTGGTTGTGTTGCGTATGTTATTCTTTTGCATTGCTTACCAGATCAGATTACAAAGGGTTTGGGCATATCCATAATTGGGGGAGATTGTTGGATCAAACCCAGAATTTGGATAATGCTGATAAAGCCTTATGTAATTTGATCTCGAGATCTTTTGTGTTTATTTGATCATTGCAGAAGATATGTTATTAATCCAGAGATGCACTCGTGAGAGCAAAGCTAAGGACAGGATACATAATCCCTGATCCTGGACAAGAGTGAGTGTCGTCAAACACTTGGTAAATAACCAAGTAACAAATACATACGGAATAAGGAACATTCCTACGGACTAAGAACTTAAAGGATAAGTGCGGAGTAAGGAAACCAGATGCGGAGTAAGGAATCCGGATGTATTACTCGCCCAGAGTAAGGAACCTACATGCGGAGTAAGGAACTTACATACGGAGTAAAGAAATTACATACGGAGTAAGGAAATTACATACGGAGTAAGGAAATTACATACGGAGTAAGGAACTTACATGCGGAGTAAGAAAGCGCTGACACGGAATAAGTTATCAGACTTTTCAAGACTCGCCCGGAGTAAGGAACTTACATATGGAGTAAGGAACTTACATACGGAGTAAGGAACTAACATACGAAGTAAGGAACTTACATGCGGAGTAAGGAAGCGCTGACACGGACTAAGGATTCCAGTACTAAATAGATACGGAGTAAGCAACCACTGACACGGAGTAAGGTTCCGAGCTTCATTAGCTACGGAGTAAGGAAAATTACACCGGACCAAGAAGACACTGCTCCAACTAAACCGTATTTAAAGTTATCAGCTCGTGGTGTCCCGATGTAAGACGAATGTATTGAGAACCTGAAGAATCTTACACGTGGATCATCCGGATATGTGGACACAACCTTAATTGTATCTCGGAACTCACAAAGACACTTATACTCTTCAAATCCAAGATCTTGAGCTCCACAATCCGCAGCAGTCAAGGCAGAGAGATTACCGAGGGATAGTTAGTGCGGAACGCATTCCGGAACTACAAGTTCCAAGGTTGTCTCTTAGGAATGTTTTGTATAAATATTCATACTTAGACATTATTAGAAAGGGGACGAACAAAAAAGAGGAGCTTTATCATCTTTAGAGATAGAACTTGGCTAGTGTGTGAGTTCATTTGTAAACAGAGTGTAAGAGAGTTTTGCTTCTATTTTGTTGTATTCATCTTGTGATAATAAAACAAAATACTTCCACTGTCTGGTTATCTTCCGCAGTGATTTTATCACTTAAACTAGATTAGTCTTTGTGTCTTGAGAGAAAGGAAAGAGTTTTAATAAGAGCCTATTCACCCCCCCCCCCTTTAGGCTCGAAGGGACCATCAGCTATGTGTACTGTTTTTGTGGAACCCGGTGGCTGTGGAAGCCCGAGACTGTTTTGTGGAACCCGGTGGCTATGGAAGCCCGAAACTGTTCTTGGAACCCGGTGGCTATGGAAGCCCGGAACTGTTCTTGGAACCCGGTGGCTGTGGAAGCCCTGGACTGCTCTTGGAACCCGGTGGCTGTGGAAGCCCGGGACTGTTCATGTGAGCTTGTGTGGCAGTGGACCTGTTAGCCTGTGTGGCTGTGGTAATAATTGTATTTGCTGATGTGGTTTGTCATTATATCTGTTAAAATAATTTGTATCACGACACTACACTAGTACACATGGCATGTAGATGCTAGGAGCATGGGATGGGTTGGGGAGACATGATCCCTACTGAACTGCGGTTGCTTACCCCTCCTACCGTGTTGTTTTGTTTACAGGGACCTACAGGCATTAGGTGGGAACACCAAGGTGGAAGACCTGCTTGTGGATTTGCTTACTGTTATTTGTGTTTCGTTGTTTCTATGAGAGCTTTGTAACCCCAGTGGGGAGATTTTGCATTGAGGAGTTAAATGTAATACAAACATGTTTGGACACATTAATAATGATTTGAACGTAATATATATGTATGATTGTCTATCTCAATATTTGTTGTGAAATGTATAGTGTCCTATGTGGGCATATTGTATCCAAACTCGGGTAAAGGGAGGATCATGTTCCGGTCTCCTTGGTTGGAAATTCGGGGCATGACAGTATGGTATCAGAGCATGGTCTAGTTGGCCTAGGGTAGTGGGCGGATCTGGTTATCTTGAGTCTTTTGGAGGAGCCTGGAGGGACATGCCTGATCAACATGGTCCTCTTTGAACCTCTAAGGTGTACTTGGGGTAGTCCATACCAGAGGTAGGATTTGCATGCATTGGCATTAGGGCATTAGTTGCATTCGTTGTTTGTGTGATAAACTGTAATAAAGATGTACATCTGGTAGGAAAGCGTGAATAAGTGTGAACTTTGCAACTCTGAATTATCTTGAAATACCTTGAGTATGACGACAAGGAAAAGCCCTTGTTTAATTGAGCTAAGTGCAATGTGAATTGAGCTGTGTGAAACGTGGATTTGGTGCGATATGTGTAACATGCCTTGTGATAGTAAAATTGTTAACTGGGGTGGAGGTAGTGATGTTCCTGAAATCGAAGGATCAAACCTTTGAACATCTTGTAGATCTCTTCAACTAGATAAGCAATTCACAAGGACTGAGCATTAAATGTATCAAGAGTGATCATGGTACGGAATTTGACTTCTCATATATGAGATCATATTATTCTGAACTGGGCATTCAACACGACTTCTCTGCGCCCAGGACTCCACAGCAAAATGGAGTTGCTTAGCATAAGAATCGCACTTTAGTCGAAGCTAGTAGGTCAATTTTAGCAGGGGCGAAGCTTCCTCTCAGTCTATGGGCTGAAGCTATGTCTACTACATGCTATGTTCAGAACAGAACTCTTATCAATAAGGTTACCATGAAAACACCCTATGAGATGTGGAGAGGTAGGAAGCCGTCAATCTCTCATTTCAAAGCTTTGGGTGTGCTTGCTATGTGTTAAACAATGGCAAAGAGGCCCGGAGTAAATTTGAGCCAAAATCCGATGATGGGATCTTTGTCGGATACTCGTTGCACAGCAAGGCTTATCGCATCTTCAATAGAAAATGTTTAACAGTTGAAGAATCTATCCATGTTGATTTTGATGAATCTAACCTTGATTAGTCAAGTATAGGATCTTCAAATTCAAATCTACAGGATCATACGGATGCGATTGACTATTCTTAGTTCAGACATGTTCCTGCCACAACTCCTGATGAATCACCTAGTACCGATGAAGCAAGAAGAAATGCCATTGATGATGCTTCAGAAGATTCGGACTCAGGACTTCCAGTCAACTCTAGACAAATTAATACGGACATCCATAACACTAGAGAACTTTCCAGTCCGTCCAGACCAGTTAATAATAAAAGTAACAGTGCTAAAGTACCTCAAAGTACTTCAGGAACTGTTCATCAAACGGATACAACTGGCCCGAAAGAAGCTCAACCAGCCGATATACAAGATCAACCGAATTTGGCAGAGCTTCAAATCATTAACTACTCACCACCACTTGGGCAGAACTATAGGTGGACTCGAAACCACCCATCAGATCAAGTGATTGGTGATTAATTGTTGGAGTAGAACGAGGGCAGCCATTTTGAACCTCTGCCTTTAGTCTTGTTTTCTATTACAAATAGAGCCAAAGGTAGTGGATGAAGCCCTTCAAGATTCAAACTAGATAAACACTATGCAAGAAGAGCTTAATCAATTCAAGAGGAACGAAGTGTGGACTTTAGTACCAAGGTCGAGGTCGCAACAAGTCATTGGACTTAAATGCGTGTTCCGGAACAAATTGGATACTGATGGAATAGTAATCCGGAATAAAGCACGACTGGTAGCCAAAGGATATCGTCAAGAAGAAGGTATTGATTATGACGAAACCTTTGCTCTAGTAGCTAGATGTAATGACCTACATTTTTGGGATGTGAGGAGTTAGTCACAGTTTTGCCGTTTTGGGTGGAAATTGTGGGGTTTTAGGGAGTTTTCTTTCCACACACTTTGGCTTAATCATCTTGTATGTTGATAAGCAAGCAAGACGCAAAGTTTGAGCCCAATTGGGACTGCACGTGAGAATGCTTTTCACGTGCAAGGAGATTTTTGCATGGGAGCCTTCATGATGTTGTTCCAAGGCTTGTGGTGAAATTCTAGAGCATTTGGAGGTGCCCGTGAGAATGCACGTGAGAATGCTTTCTCACATGCAGCCTCCATTACCTTTGTTTAGTTGTTCTGATCATCTTTTGCTAAAGGACCATGGTGAAATTATGAGTACTTTGTTCTGTGTGGTTGCAAAAAGGTTATAGTCTGTCATCAAAACTACGTCATTTTGATGCTGGGAGTCATTCAATCAAAACTACGTCGTTTTGGGGTTTGAGTTGTCTATATAAGGAGGTGAAGACTCCTTGTTTTAGGTTTAAGGTTCTCTTCAGCTGCTGCAGCCGTCGAGAGAGAGAGAGAGAGAGAGAGAGAGAGAGAGAGAGAGAGCTAGAGAGAGGGAAGGAAGGGGAGCTGCTGGTTGCTGCCGGAGCATCTTGCGTGGGGAGGACGGCATCTAGCGCAGGAGCAAGGAGGATTTGCTTTAAGGTAGGGGTTCTGTTCTTCCTAAATCCTCCTCTGTTCTAGGGTTCTAGGGTAGATTATGGATTCTACCTGTTTATATATATATATATAATCCATATAGGTGTGATCTCCTATATGGATGTTGGCCTTCAATGGCGGTTTTTGATGTTTTCTGGTGTTGGATGGTGAGTGCATATTAAGTATTCGATAAAATGCCTGTGTGAATATGTCTGTGTGAATATGCCTAGTATGTGTTTGATAATATGCCTGTGTGGCTGGGTTTGTGGGTTTGTGAATGTATGCATGTTAAGCATTTGGTAAAATACCTGTGAGACTCTACATGTCAGGTGTTTGATTTTATGACTGATTGGCTATGCGAACTAAGTGTTTGGTATTATGCCTGTGAAAGTGTGTATGCTACGTGTTTGGTTTAATGCCTGTGTGACCTTGTATGTTGTGTTTGTGGAACCCGGTGGCTGTGGAAGCCCGGGACTGGAACTGTTAGCCCGTATGGCTAAGCCTATATGGCTGTGGATATGTTAGCCCGTGTGGCTAAGCCTGAGTGGCCGTGGATATGTTAGCCCGTGTGGCTAAGCCTGAGTGGCTATTGATATGTTAGCCCGTGTGGCTAAGCCTGAGTGGCTGTGGATATGTTAGCCTATATGGCTAAGCCTGTATGGCTGTGGATATGTGTATGCCGTGTGATTGTGGAATACAACGTGTTTATATCTTATTGTCACTACACTGCGCCTGTACACACCCTCATGTAGACGCTAGGAGCATGGGATGGGTTGGGGAGACATGATCCCTACTGAGCTGTGGTTGCTCACCCCTCCCTCTATGTTGTGTTTTCTTTCAGGAACATACAGGCGTTAGGTGGGACCCCAAGGTGGAAGACCTTATTTACTTTACTGTCCTTCATTGATGTTATTTTGTGGGAATTGATGTAACCCCAGTGGGGATGGATGTAAAAGAGGATTTTGTTGTAATAAAGACTGGTTTGAATTGTGGATTGCTTTAATGAACATTACTTTCTTGAATGTGTTGTGGATGTTTTAAAATGTTATATTCGGGGTTTGTATCCTAACCCCTTTGCCCCCCCGTGTGGGGAAAAGGGGAGTCACGTACCAGTTTCCTCGGGTTGGAAATCCGGGGCGTGACACTAGACTTGAGGCAATCTGAATGTTCCTGGCGTATGCTTCATATGAAAACTTCACAGTTTATCAAATGGATGTCAAGAGCGCTTTTCTTAATGGAGATCTTCAAGAGGAGGTTTATGTTAAATAACCTTCGGGCTTCGTTGAACACAACGCTGAACACATGGTTTATAAACTACGGAAAGCCTTGTACGGATTGAAGCAAGCTCCAAGAGCATGGTATGACACCCTGTCGGAATTCTTGCTCGAACATAATTTCAGAAAAGGGAAGATAGATACCACATTTTTCCTACGGAAAGAGAAGGGTCATTCTCTGATCGTACAGATATACGTGGATGATATCATTTTCGGATCCTTGAATCCAAAGCTTTGTGAAGAGTTTGCGAAGTTGATGACTGGCAAGTTCGAAATGAGCATGATGGGAGAATTATCGTACTTCCTTGGCATAGAAGTTAAACAAATGCAGGATGGAATCTTCATCAACCAAGCTAAGTACACACGGGACTTAATCAAGAAGTTCGGAATGCAAAACTCAACTCCCGTGAAAACTCCCATGCCAGTCTGTGCCAAGTTAGATCCTGATCCTAAAGGAGAATCAATAAATGTGACTGAATGCAGAGGGATGATAGGATCATTGCCGTATCTGACAGCAAGACGCACTGATATTATGTTTGCAACTTGCATTTGTGCAAGATATCAGGCGAATCCCAAAGAGTCACATATGCTTCATGTAAAACGGATATTGTGGTATCTCAAAGGGACAATGAATTTGGGACTTTGGTATCCAAAGGAGTCCAACTTCTCTTTATCCGGATATTCTGATGCTGATTTTGTCGGGTGTTGCATCAACAGGAAGAGCACTATCGGTACTTGTCAGTTCTTTGGAAATAGATTGATTTCATGGTTCAGTAAGAAGCAGAATTTCGTATCAACCTCTATTGCTGAGGCGGAATATATAGCTATCTGGAGTTGTCGCACACACTTCTTCTGGATGCAAAGTCAACTTACTAATTACGGGTTCAACATGACATCTGTTCCACTGTACTACGACAACACTAGTGCGAATGCCATCAGCAACAATCCTATTATGCACCCAAAGATGAAGCACATTGAAGTCAGGTATCACTTCATCCAAGATCATGTTCTCAAAAAGCACATATCTCTTGAACATATTGCTACGGATGACCAACTCGCAGACATACTCACTAAGCCCCTACCTGATGCAAGATTTTCCGAATTGCTCCTCAAATTAAGTATGCTTGACCTATCTGCATAGTTTCTAATTTATCTTTCTAACAGTATGTCTTTCAGAACATGCATTGCATTTCATGATGAGTGTTAGACACTTACTGTACTTCATGCTGATCATTTTTACTCGTTTTATGCATTATGTTCTGATAATTTTCTCAAATTTTCATATGGGAGGATGCTTGCGTTTTCTGACTGAAGTCGTTCAAGCTAACATAATTAAAGATATATGAATAAAACCTCCCTAGGATTTCATGATTCCAATTTTCATATTGATTGCAATATTAACATGTCTGGTTGAAGAAATGAAATGGGCTAGCTCGGAATACATAGTGGTTAAAATCACAGTTGTAGTCTGATCAGCTTCTGAAGTGGAGTTTTCTCAAGGATAGACAACAATTTCTCAAGATCTAAATATTAAGCAAGACATGTCAATCGAGAGGATCACATGGTCTAAGGGGGAGAAAATGCTTTATCTATTACCCAAGTAATACCCCCCTTATATGTCTCGTGACCGCTTTCCTAACTGTCTATCTGAGGGGGAGTCTTTCTCGAGAGGATCGCACGATCTAAGTGGGAGCCAAAGCTTCATCTATAACTTCCGTAATAAACCCCTGATATGTCTCGGATGCTCTACCCTGTAACTCTCACTTCCGGATCTAACTGGGCATGCACTGTTGAATCGGAATTGTGGCATGATTGAATGGTTTTTGTTTCTTCAACTGTGCACTTTAATATAATAATCAATTGAATGTGTTCTTTCATCCATTCTCACTCATGAATCTTAATTTGGGCAAATCATATATGTTTAATTCATCTTAGCTACAACGTTCGGCATGATGGTTTCACTATGTTGACCAATATGAACTTATATGTTTCTTATCTGACATATGCTTTGATCTCAGTAGAAATGATCATTAACTTAGATGTATGTGTCTCTCGCATTCTCACTTAATGCATAAGTTCTGATTTTTCATTAGTTCAGATTATGCTAACCTTTTTGTATCTATTTATATTTGTACTCATACCAACCTATAAAGCTTTCTATTCTTTTTAGTTTATCTTTGTGAAGCTACAGGTTCAGATTCACTTTGCATTTTCACCGATATATCTTGTCTGAAGTCTCGGATTTAAAGTGTTGTTGTACTTTGTTTCTCTTTGACTTCAAGACAGCAAAGGAATCTATTCTCTCTTATAGCACTCTGTTTATCATCCGGATACTCTTATATGGATTATCTTTAGTCTGGATGATAGTCGGTTCAATTCCTCCGGACTCTTGGAACTCTCAAACAGCGATAACCAAAGTATATCTTACATCGTGTATTTTTTAAGAGGAATAATGATGGTCTATTTAAAATGCAAGTCTCGAGACAGGCAATTTTCCGGAAGAAGGCACACAACTGTCTTAAATGCTTGGTTATGCTACATCCACATCATCTCTTAATTCGGAGGCACGCAACTATCAACGCTAATGACATCAGATTGTCAGGAGGTTCACAGTTCATTTCGCTTAAACCCTAGACCTACCAGCATCCACTGACCTGCCATATATATATCATATGCCTTCACGCGAAGAGCGATTAATCCCCTCACATCTCACAGTCGCTCTTCACTTCTCCAACCCTAAATTTCCTTGCCCTTCTTTGCATCCATTTCCAATGGCACCCAAAACCTCTCTTTCCGGCGTTAATCCAAGCCATCTGGTCGACTGGAATGCTATTTCCAATCCTCCGGCATGGTTTCTGGAGCTTTGCCCACTCTTGGAAGCAAGCCACATTCTGAACCTGGTCTCTGATCCCGTCGATCTCTTTATCGACGATATTACTGAGTTCTACTGGCGTATCCGCTGCACCACCGATTCCATCCGTTCCACCGTTATCACCCCGAACGTCCTCCCTGCCGCTCTCAATCTACCCCCCGGTACTCCTTAGCACTCGGATCTCGAGCCGATGGCAGCTTCCATGGGCTTCCACTATAAAGGTAAGGAGTACAAGGTGAAGTCCTTCGAGGGATGCTATAGATGTATGGCAACCATCTTGAGTTGGTGCCTACTGGCTGGCACAACCACCTTGGACTCTGTCCCGTACGACCTGCTTCTGGCCATGTACGAAGTCTTCGAGGGTCTCCCGATGGATTAGGGGACTTTCTTGTTCCAGCTGCTGGGGAACAACCCAAAGAACCAATCTTTTGGGCGGATCCTTAGCATCGTCTTCCGACATCTCCGTCCATCCCACTTCAATGGACACGACATCATCCCATTTCCTCAGGCTATTTATCTCTGCCATCACACGCCTGATGGGACCCTGACCGCCCACCGGCCCTCTACTGCTATCCTCCTCCTCCCCGCTCTGGAACAACAGGGCAATTCGGTTGGTGACCCATCTGATAGCTTTGCCCCCGAAGTCAACTCTGCATATCGGTCCTCCCAAATTCGGTCCGTCGCTACACCTTCTATCTCCCGAGCCTCCCAACACAGCGTTCGGGCCAATCCATCCGAGTTTGCGGGGCCGTCATAGCCAAGCTTACCTCCGGCTGTTTCTCCGGCACCTTCTACTGCTGATGTCCCTGCCCCTGATTCTTCTACTGTTGCTGCCACTGTTGATGGTGTTGTTGCTGCGGCGGTGGCTGATGTCCCCCCGTCTCCTACGGAAGCACCTTTGCCCCCGGAGGAAATGATCGTCTGGAGTTTGGATCACGGCTTCCTTACGCTAGCCAACATTCCGGACGTTCTGTTTGCTATTACCTCCGGACCGGCCCATGACGCACGGGTTCCTTCCCCTGTTGAGGCCAGGCCCGCTTCTCCTGCTGCTATCCCTATTGTTGACCTCGCTGGTCAAAGCGGATTTGCTACACCAGATGCCCCCGATGCTCCGGATGCGCCCTCTGCCCAATGCACTCCTGCACCTATTCATGCGGGGGAGTCCTCCAAAGCCCAAGAGTTAGTGCTTGGGCGTGCCTCTTTTGGCACGGTTCACTCCGATGCTGTGCTCTCTGCTCAGCTAGACCACCACGCCCAAGCCCAGAGCACCCAAATCTTTGCCATTGCCATCAAGGTTGATGCTCTCGGTGCCCAACTCCTCTCCACCCTCACTGACTCATCCACTTCCATTGAGCAGAAGATGGATCTTGATGCCTCGTCCGTGCATTCTCTATCTACTTCCTTCACGAACTTGGCACACACTATGGCTCGTCCTCCTACCACTCCTCGGCGATCTGCCAAAACGGGGGAGAACGTGTCATCTGATCCTCCTACATCTTCCTCAGCTCGTGCTGAGAAGCGGCCTAAATCTACACTGTTTCCGAGAGTTATTATCCCCAAACATAGACGTTTCTCTCAGCCCAACTCCTCCAGTGCAGCTCCTCCTTCGACCTCTCCATCCACGGCTGACACATTCCTCCCATCATACGCGGATCATGATCCTCTTGATGCGGATGGAAGTGTTTTCAATGAAATGACAAACTATGCCGAGTGAAGGTGTCTATCTGATTTGTACCCCTTCTTCCCAAAAGATATTCAAACTCTACGTTCTGAGAAGGGTCTGTTTACCACAGAAGAAAGATAACTTCTCTCAGGAAGTTAAGGTGGAGATGAGGTTGTTTTCATCTCTATATAAGGACGGACACCTGTTTGATATCTTGCCATGTTAGTCTGAAGGTTACCTTCTAGAAGTAGCCCTCATCCAGACCTTCATCGACGGAACTGCTGAGGATAGCAAACCTTGGAAAAATCTTTCAACTATCCTCATTCCGCACCAGATCTTGACGCTGCACTTCATGCTGCTTGCTGATTCCATCCAAGCAGTTGATCTTGATTGATTCTCATCAGTTTGTGGATAACAACATTAGAAAGAATCAATGGGAACCATTGCGTCTTCGACTAACTGAAGCAGTAAAGCAATCCGGGCTCTATGAAGAAATGGGCTAGACTCCCTTAGCTCCAACTGAAAAGCTAAAGGCGGCGGTCCGGAACAAGAAGCAAGTGCCACAACAGCCCGATGGAGATAGATGTGGAGCCTTCGTCTGCTTCTTCATCAAATTGTTTATAAAGATGGATAAAGACTGGAACAATATCCGCAACTATACATTGGAGTAGACAATGGAGCTTAGAGAGAAGGCAACAACGATGATCTTCAAGTATAGTAAGCCTTATGTACCTTAATGAAAAGTTTGTATAAAGGCTGAATTGTACTGTTGCTGACTAAATGAAAAATGAAAGTTATCCTTTATTTCTGTATGTTATCTTTTTATTTCACTTACTAGATCAGATTACAAAGGGTTTTGGCATATCCATAATTGAGAGAGATTGTTGGATCAAACCCAGAATTTGGATGATGCAGATAAAACCCTATGTAATTTCATTTGAGACATTGCATGTCTTATCTTAAGTTGTTGCAGAAGGTATGATCTTAATCCGGACCTTCACTCGTGAGAGCAAAGCTTAGGACAGGATACATAATCCTGATCCGGACAAGAGTGAGTGTCATCAAACACTTGGTAAATAACCAAGTTTACACTTCATACAGAATAAGGATCATTCGTACAGACCAAACACTTAAAGCTACGGACTAAGGAATCTGCGTCTTAGAGTTTTAAACGGACTAAATCAAATAGATACGGAATAAGAATCCTAGTCTGTAACTCGCACAGAGTAAGACAAAGTCATCGCAGAATAAAAAGCTAAGTCTCCACTCAAGCGAACTAAGGAAAAGAAGACGCGGAGTAAGGAATCTGAGTCTTCCATACATGCGGAGTATAGAACAACTTGTGTGAAATAAGGTTCCAAGTCCTTATTCGCATGGAGTAAGGAATCCTAACCTTTTACTCATGCGGAGTAAGGATGCGCTGATACAGAGTAAGCCATCCGACATTTTATCTCTTGCAGAGTAAGGAACTCATGCGAAGTAAGGAACTCGTGTAGAGTAAGAAAGTGCTGATACAGAGTAAGCTCTCCATACTACTCTTTCATACGGAGTAAGAAAATGCTGACATGGAATAAGAATTCCAGTAAC
This sequence comes from Taxillus chinensis, assembly GCA_023512835.1. NCBI lineage: Eukaryota > Viridiplantae > Streptophyta > Magnoliopsida > Santalales > Loranthaceae > Taxillus > Taxillus chinensis. The sequence continues at coordinate 46,130,443 of CM042090.1, forward strand.
TAACTGACACGGAGTAAGAAATCAATGATACGGAGTAAGGATCCGAGATTCATTAATACGGAGTAAGGAACTTTACAAGGGATTAAGAAGACGCTGCTTCAACTTATCTCTTCGTATTCAAAGTAGTCAGCTCGCTGCATCCCGATGTAAGACAAACTCATTGAAAACCTAAAATATCTTACATGTGTATCACACGGATATGTGGACATAACTTTAGCTGCTCTTGGGAACTCACAAAGACACTTATGCTTCATAAACCAAAGATCTTGAGCTCCACATCCGTAGCAATCAAGGCAAAGAAGTTACCAAGGAACTGTCAATGTTGCACGTTGCTCGAATAAGTTCCAAAGATGTTCCCAACGGATGGCTATATATATATTAGACCTTGTATATTTTAAATGTTGTTGATGTTAAGTGCGCTAAGTGTAATAGAAGACATATACGTGCATACATGTACAAGAGCTAAAATAGAGATATTGGCTAGTGTGTGAGTGACTTGTAAACAGAGTGTTAGAGAGTTTGTTCAGTAGATCGAAAAGCTTTACAAGCTTTAATCTGCTCTATTTTGTTGTAATTATCATTTGATAAAAAAAACAAAATACTTCCACTATCTGGTTATCCTCCACATTGATCTCATCTCTTAACCAGCATTAGTGTTGCACCAGAATTAGAGAAGAGTTTCGATAAAAGCCTATTCACCCCCCTTTAAGCTTCCAGGGACCAACAAAATCCGTAGTCTGAAAGTTAACTGGCAATCCACAACAATTGAGCACAGTAGCTTCCTGCAGCAATGTATTTAGCTTCAGCTGTGGAAGTTGAAACTAAATTCTATTTCTTGCTAAACCAGGATACAAGTTGATTGCCAAGAAGTTGGCATGTTCCACTCATGCTCTTCCTATCAATCCTACATCCAGCAAAGTCCCAAATTTTGACATCATTCCTTTGAGATACCAAAGCCCAAAATTTTTAGTTCCCTTGAGATACCGCATAATCCTTTTGACATGTAGCAGATGAGATTCCTTTGGATTTGCTTGGTATCTTGCACAGATGCAAGTTGCAAACATTATATTAGGTCTACTTGTTATCAGATATAGCAAGGATCCAATCATGCTTCTATACTCTGTGACATCCACCTCCTTGCTTGCTTAATCCATATCCAATTTGGCATTTGTAGGAATGAGTGTTTTCATGTGAGTCACATCAGTCATCTTAAATTTCTTAAGAATTTCTTTGGCATATTTTGGTTTGACTGATAAAGATCCCATCATCTAACTGCTTGACCTCCAACCCAAAGAAGAATGAGAGATCTGCCATCATACTCATTTCATATTCACTTTTCATCAGTAGGGAGAATTCTTCACATTGCTTTTTGTCCCTTGATCCAAAGATGATGCTATTAACGTAGATTTACACTATCAAGGGTGATCCTTTCCCTTCCTTGAGAAACAGAGTGGGGTCAATCTTGCCTTTTCTTGAATGGATTTAATTCTTCCTACATAGCATCAATCCAATAGTGATCCTAAACTGCATCTTCCACTAATTTTAGCTCCACTTGTGAAAAGAAGCACATGTATAGATTTTCATGTAGTGTGGCAGCTCTTGTTTTGACACATGCAGCAAGATCTCCTATTATCAGTTCAGAGGGGTAGTCCTTTAACCTTCTTCTTGCCTTTGGAAGGTCTTCTCTTTCTTCGCGATGAATGCCCAATTCCTCAATGTCAGGTTCTTGGGCTGATGGATGATGTTGAGACTGAACAAGCTGAAATTGTTGGTTCTGATTTTCTGCTGGTTTTTCACTTTGTTCTTCAGCAGCTGGTTCAGCTCGTGATTCTTTAGGTTCAGGCACTTCTTCCACTGATTTTGATGTCTAATTGTCTGTGTACTGGTCTTCAACAACAATAGTGTCCTACACTTCGTTTACACTTTTGTTTCCTTTTTGTATACCATGATTAGTTTCATCAAAAGAAACATACATAGACTCTTCAACAATTTTAGTCCTCCTATTAAATACACGGTAAGCCTTGCTATTCATGGAATATCCAACAAGATATCCATCATCTGACTTAGAGTCAAACTTGTTCAAGTAATCATTGCCATTGTTCAGAATATAGCAAGTACACCTGAAGATCCTTAGGTGCCAATACTTGGTCTCCTTCCCTTCCATAACTCATAGGGTGTTTTCATGGCTTGTTTGTTTATTAGAGTTCTGTTTAGCACATAACATGCAAGAAAGCAATGACTTCAGCCCATAGAGATTTTGGGAACTTAGCTCCTATCAGCATGGTTCTAGCTGCTTCAACTAAAGTCCTATTCTTTCTTTCAGCAACTCCATTTTGTTGTGGAGTTCTTGGTGCTGAGAAATTATGTCGGATACCATGTTCAGCACAGAACTCTAACATATTAGAAAATTCAAATTCCTTGCCATGATCGCTTATTATGCATTTAATAAAAAGACTCTTAACATTGGTGATCCAATTGAAAAGTTCAACAAGATTTTTAAATGTTTCTATTTTGTTCTTGAGAAATATAACCCATATTGTAGGTCCCAAAGTGAGTCTAGAGGGGGGGGGGGGTAATAGACTATTCTCACGGAAGCTAGACTGTTAGCTGGTTTATGAATCTTCTACAGATAACTATGATGTAAGAATTTATGGAGAAGATGACAATATGGAGTGTGAGTGATTATGAGCTATCAAACAAATCTAGGGAGAGTAAATGCTCTAGATGTAATGGCTCTCAGATGTGAAAGGAATGTTCAGTGATATTTATGGATTGTGACAACAACGCAAAGACTAGACTCAAGGTTGTTCCGGATCATTGATGAACAAGAGAGGATTAATACACAAGTAGATTATTCTTGTTCTTTATTCAACACAGCGCACACTAATTGGATGAATTCTCTCAGAATCTCTCTCTCTAGCGTTGGAACTCTCAAGTGAATTCTCAAAAGTTATTTCTTTAACACATGTCTGAATCCTATATATTGTGTTTTGTGCATTCCACACGTTCCTATATTGTGTTTCTCTCTTAGGGTTGAAAGTTTGCCTCAAAGGTGGGAGCCTCGAAGGTTTGCTAACTCAAAGATTTTGATCGAGTCTGTAAGAGACGTGCAGTTGTGCTTCAGACTCCGACAGCAGTGATTTCTGCGAGTCTACAACTCACAATTCTTCAAGTCTTCGTCGGCAAAGCTCAGGTTAGATTAGGTTTGTGGTTTACTTTATAAGCTGCGAGGCTACGACTCTTTAAGTCTTGTTCAACGACTTCTAGAGTCGCTTCTGTGAGGTGTACTTAATCTAGCCGTTGTTATAGCTATGATTCTTCGACTCTAGTTCTACGAATCTTCGAGTCCCTCAGTTTGCTTCAATTGACTAAGATGCTCTTCGACCATTGATGGGTCAGATGAACACAAGGTCTTCGACCCTGCAAGTCTTTGACTCTACGAGTTTCTTTGCTTAGTCTTTCACAGTCATTTGCAAACTGAGTCTTCGTATTCTTCGACTCTTCGACTCTATGGCTCCAACTCTTCAGCTATAACTTTTAGCCTCTATGATCTTCAAGTCTTTGTTCTCTGACAATTTCTTGGGATCAATTGTCTATTTCTCCGACACTTTGAGTCTGCGACTCTACGAGTCTTCGAGTTACAGTTTTACTTTTGTTTGCCAGTTCAGATTGCTTAGACTCTTCAACCTTCGACCTTCGATCTTCGAGTCAGTGAGTCCATTTCTGTTTTTATAAAAGTATTTGTATGACTGCAACTCTTCGACTTTGCAAGTCCTTGAGTTTTAAAGGCAATTTAAGTTCTGTTAATTATCCTAAGGGCATTTGGTGACTCTTTGATATAACGGGCTTCTGAGTCTTTGAGTCGTTTGATATTTAGTCACTTTTCTTTAAAGTTCTTCGACTCTTCAACTTTATGAGGTTATCATTGGTTTTTAGTGACTTGCTCTTTTCCAAACTTCAACTCTACGACCTTTGACCCTGTGGATCTACGAGTCGCGTGTTTTTCTATCAACTTCTTGCTTCGAGCTCTTCAACTCTACGAGTCTATGAGCCTGTTGCCGATATGCCTTGTAACAGTGTTTCGTCTATGAGCTTCGACTCTTCGACCCTTATACCTTCGGATCTTCGAGTCTCCAGACTTTAGAAAATTATTGGCAGCTTCATCAAATCCATTAGTTCTCAACACATGTGTATCTGGTGTAGTCATCTACGACTGCAAGGAAGTATTGTGCACCAGATAATAAGGACACATTGATTAGTCCACATAGGTCCATATGCAAAAGTTCAAATGGTGTGTGATTGAGGTTTTATCTACACTCTTAAAAGAATGTTTCACTTGCTTACCAAGCTAACAGTCCCTACATGGGTATTCTTTTTCATAAACATGCTTGGGTAAGCCCTCAACCAATTCAAGAGATGTAAGTTTAAACATAGTCTTGAAATATAAATGACCAAATCTCTTGTGCCATAGCAAACTGATGTTAGGTGAAGCTTTGCACAAAAAGCAAATTGGTTCAGTAGATTGAGCATTACCAAAGACCAATTTATAGATATTGCCTTGTCTATGTCCACTTAGCTTCACCTCTTTAGAGAGAGGATCCATAATAGTGCAGGTGTGCTTAGTGAATAACACTTCATAACCTTTGTCACACAATTGACTTATGCTCAACAGGTTATATTTGAGACCTTGGACAATAGACACATTATGAATTGAAACAGAACCGTTGGAGAGAGTGCCCTTACCAACAATCTTACCCTTTTATTGTCCCCAAATGTGACAGATGATGAGGCAACCTCCCTTACTTCACTCAACAGGGAAGCATCATCTGTCATGTGCATAGAACAGGCATTGTCAAGATACCACTAGCTTGAATTGATCTTTTGTTTCCTGTGGCTACTTTCAGCTTCGGGCACCTATTCCTGCACAGCAACTAAGTCTTGGGGGCCCAATATTGATTGGGCTTAGTATACGTGAAAGCTGCAGATGAATCTTTAGGTTTCCAGTAAGATGGGGCAGATTTAATTTTCCATGCTACTTTTGGTGATCCGGGGTTAGGCTTGTTAGCAAGGTTATCCTTTGTGTCCACACATAACTCTCCTTCCTTACCATTACCTTTGGCAGCATTCTTAGGTACAAATTTAACAGTTTTCTTCACAGGCTTATTCTTTGATTTCTTTGGTGAAGTAACCTTTGTGTGCCTAGACTTCTTTTTCCTATCAGAGTTGTGACCTTGCAGATTATTAGAGATTTGAAGTTGTTGAATGTTTGACCTGATTCTTTAGCAACTTCATTCTTAAGGTACTTAGGGTAAAATCTACACTGGTAGGAAAAGGGTTCAACTTCACTACAGATAGGACAAATGACCAGTTTGTGTTGGACATGCTGTCTCAAGGGTTTGGTTGGAATATTAAGAGGTTTCCTAGTGTTACTCTCATATTTTAGACCTTTCTTAACTCCACTAGAGACACCCTTGGGCTGGAAGGATGCAACCTTGCTGGATAAACCAGTCTCAAACTTAGTAGGATATCTACTTGGGTTTGTCTCTGGTAATACTACACCATTACCCCTGCATTAGGATGTAGAGGACAGATTAGTTAAAGGTTCAGCTTTCAGTTTTACCTTTTCAACTACTGCATCACTGTATTGAGACACAACAATACCCTGATCTTTAAGCTCGGGTGTTACTGGTTTGGGCGGACTAGTAACAGCCATTGATACCTCCTTTGCACAATCAAGAAGCACACTACCAGCAGGAAAAAAGCTGGCAAGGCACTTGGTCTGCACAAGGTATGTCTGAGCCTTGGTTACTTGGTTTTCCGAAGAACCTAGACCTAAGGCTAGACCTTTGATATCTGGAGTTGTTCTAAAGTGGGCTGCAATCTCAGTAGAATCTTGCCACTTTTTACTTATTTGTTTTTCTTTCTCCAATTTAGCTTTGGTTTCTTTTAGTTCCTTTTCCAGCATGTCAATGTCTTTATTAGCCATTTTTAATTGAGAAGCTTTGTCCAAAAGATCATCGTATATGTAATGCTCCCAAATTCGGGACCTCCAAATCAGGTGCGTTAGCGAAAATTAAATATACAAGTTTGATATAAATTTCAAACTTTTCACTATTTCATCAAACAAACCATTAATTATTATAAATTTCAATCCAAGATCTTTAAGGTTTAGGGGTTTAGAGACTAAGTGTCCATAACCCATTATTACATAACAAAGCACATAAGCAATCAAACTTAATAAATCTTTAAAATTTCACACAACTTTTTTTCCAAGCACTTCTCGACTCTTTATTCTAGTTTCTCTGTTCTTTTAATTACTTGGGGTTGGAAAAGAAATCATAAAAAGGGTGAGCTCAAATAGCCCAGTAAGGGTAAACATAAGTGGGCAAGGAAAATCATAAAGATATTGAATATAAGAAATACCATAAAAGATTTCATAACGTTTACACATCATACATGATCAACGTTTCATAAGGGAATCATAACATGGAAGATTATGTTTGGACATCGTATCATAACATCATGATCCAGGTTAACTATCCAGATACCATATCATAACATAACATATTATCGCTAGATTGACACTCTCCAGTGATGTTCTTTACCCAATGCATTGGAGGTCTTTCTGGAACCACCCATCATAAACTTATTTTGTCCAACATAAGAGAGATCATAACAAGAAAATTCATTGAATAAAATAAATCATAGAATTTCATGAAGCATAGTTAAGTACAGAATATAAGGTTATCAATGTTGATCTTGATTTTCAAAAAGGTCATCTACCCCAATTAATATAACGGAATAGTAGAGAGAAGTCAAAGAGACTAATGTCCCTTACGAATAATTAATAAAGGGGAGGTTAATAAAAGGTGAGTAATAGAAAGCAACAAGGACATAGAAATAGGAAAAGAAAGGAAAAGAAAACCCTTACAGTCCGCTTGTCATTCTCCACGTTCTAAACCTTGAAAATCAAAACATTAAATTAATATGAGGTAGTGAAACCAACCATGAATATAGTATATATGAGGTGGTAAAAACCAACCATGAATATAGCATATATGAGGTGGTAAAACCAACCATGAAGATTTACGTAATAAATAATAAGTAACTTCAAAATTTTAAAATCTTGAGTATTACCATTTGTAGAACTTTGATGCTTGGTAAGTACCAAAACAAAAGAGGGTTTGAGTAGAGTATTTGGAGTGTTAGGAGGCCTTGAGGGAGTGTTTGTAGCAATAATTTCTTGGTATGACTTTAGGGAACTTGTGCATTAAGAGCAGAGGCCAAACACCCCTTAAAAAGGGCAAATGATGGTAGGTGGTATGTATGGTAGGTGAAACTTTATACCTTATTTTCTTTCATAGTTTTCTCCTTTTCACATAATTTTATTCTTATCCCCTTATTATATACTATGTAGCCCCTATGTTGCCCCCATTTTTGGGTTTTAGGATTTGTTTGACATTGAAGGTTTCTTTGATCACAAAAGTCACATGGGTGCTTGACCTACTTTGTGACTATAACTTTCTAGATTCTTCATTAAATTCAACAAGTCCAATTGGGATGGATTCCTAACTTAATTATCTACATTTTGAGATCAATTGTAAGTCTATTAGACTTGTATATCCAAAGTTATTGAATTTTGAAGTGAGACTAAAAATTCTGGGCGTGCTACTAGCCCTTTGTGTACTGTTTAAATTGTTTCTCTTAATGGGATAATCCAATGAGTCTAAACTTTTAACCAAAGGTATATAACTAATATTGTAAGACATCTATAAAATATGAAGTCATTTTAAGTTATATAACCAAAGGTATGAATTTTTGAAGATAACTTCCAGAAACTGCACTAGTGTATCCTCTCTAAGCATAAGCTATGGTTATGGAGTGATAATGAAAGTTTTTGTCTTTTACAACTCTTAATAAATTTTTGATGTGATAAATTCAAATTTGTATTCCATTTGACTTAGATTCAATATTTCAACCAAGAAATTATTTATTTAACAAAACGATTGAAATAGCTATATAGTTAAGTAAAATAACATCACAATATATTATAAAACTTAATAACATAGTTATTTTCTTAAACTTAAATATATATATCAAATGTAATTTAGTTATGAAAAGTAATTCTTATATTATGAAAATACAATATTTAATTAAAATAATTTTCATACATGCTATAAAATAACGTTTCCTAAATATATGATCAAAATAGTTTAATTATAAACATAAAATGCTATAATAAATACTTATTATTTTATTAAAATCTCAGGCCTTACAGTATGTGCTTCTCATCTCACTCGATTAAACTCTCAATCTTCTTTCAATTCGTTCATAGTCATCAATGGAGTCTCTCTATTCACATGAAAGTCTTTCCAATTTAGAGTAGTATCTTTCTTTGTCAACTTTCATAGGGAGAAATTGTTCCTCTTTTTCTTTAAGAGCTCTATAAGTATCGTCATATTCCGTGTAGAGCTGTGCGTAAGTTCTTACCTTAAGGGAAGGTGAAGTGTCAGCCATGAAGCAAATGCGACTCTTCTCCTTTTTCTCACCATCTTAGGATTCTTCTTCTTCCTCAGTGTCACTGTTGAATTTGTTGGTGACAAGGGCCTTCTTCCTCTTGTCATCCTTTCTGCTTGAGGAGATTTTGGTCTTCTTCTTCGTTTAGCTGCCTCCCTTTTTCTCCCTCTTGACTTCTAGCAATGGCGTAATCGCCAGGCTTGTTGCAGTGATAATACTACAACTTCTCCTTATCCTTTCTGTTGGATCAAGCCTAGAATTTGGATAATGCTGATAAAGCCTTATATAATTTGATCTAAGATCTTTTGTGTTTCTTTGATCGTTGCAGAAGATATGTTATTAATCCGGAGATACACTCGTGAGAGCAAAGCTAAGGACAGGATACATAATCCTGATCCGGACAAGAGTGAGTGTCGTCAAACACTTGGTAAATAACCAAGTCACCAATACATACGGAATAAGGAACATTCATGCGGACTAAGAACTTAAAAGCTACGGATTACGGAATCTGTTCCTAATGCCTCAAACGGACTAAGTCAAACTGATGCGGAGTAAGAGTCTTGGTCTACAAGGTCGCACGAAGTAAAAGGTTTGACATGGAGTTAAAAAAAAGGTTAAGTCTTCCCCTCAAGCGAACTAAAGAAGACACGGAGTAAGGCATCTGAGTCTTTCATATATACGGAGTAAGGAAGTATTGATGCGGAATAAGGACCCGAGTCTTTATTCGTACGGAGTAAGGAAACTAGATGCGGAGTAAGGAATCCGGGCCACTCACTCATACGGAGTAAGGAACTTACATACGGAGTAAGGAACTTACATACGGAGTAAGGAACTTACATACGGAGTAAGGAACTTACATGCGGAATAAGGAAGCGCTGACATGGACTAAGGATTCCAGTACCTAATAGATACGGAGTAAGCAACCACTGACACGGAGTAAGGTTCCGAGCTTCATTAGCAACGGAGTAAGGAAAATTACACCGGACCAAGAAGATGCTACTTCAAACTACCGCATTTAAAGTTATCAGCTCGTGGTTTCCCAATGTAAGACAAACTCGTTGAGAACCTGAAGAATCTTACACGTGGATCACCCGGATACGTGGACACAACCTCAATTATATTTGGGAACTCACAAAGGCACTTATACTCTTCAAACCCAAGATCTTGAGCTCCACAAACCGCAGCAGTCAAGGCAGAGAGATTACCGAGGAATAGTTAGTGCTTGTTGGATCAAGCCCAGAATTTGGATAATGCTGATAAAGCCTTATGTAATTTGATCTGAGATCTTTTGTGTTTTTTTGATCATTGCAGAAGATATGTTATTAATCCGGAGATACACTCGTGAGAGCAAAGCTAAGGACAGGATACATAATCCTGATCCGGACAAGAGTGAGTGTCGTCAAACACTTAGTAAATAACCAAGTCACCAATACATACGGAACAAGGAACGTTCGTGCGGACTAAGTCAAATTGACGCTAAGTAAGAATCTTGGTTTACAAGGTCGCACGAAGTAAAAGAAGACACGGAGTAAGACATCCGAGTCTTCCATACATGCGGAGTAAGGAAGTACAAATGCGGAATAAGGACCCGAGTTTTTATTAGACACGGAGTAAGAAAATTAGATGCGGAGTAAGGAATCCGGACAACTTACTCATACGGAGTAAGGAAGCGCTAGTACGGAGTAAGCACTCCGATCCCTTAGACTCGCCCGGAGTAAGGAACTTACATACGGAGTAAGGAATTTATATACGGAGTAAGAAACTTACATACGGAGTAAGGAATTTACATACGGAGTAAGGAACTTACATGCGGAGTAAGGAAGCGGCGACACGGACTAAGGATTCCAAGTACCAAATAGATACGGAGTAAGAAATCACTGACACGGAGTAAGGTTCCGAGCTTCATTAGCTACGGAGTAAGGAAAATTACACCGGACCAAGAAGATACTGCTTCAACTCAACCGCATTTAAAGTTATCAGCTCGTGGCGTCCCGATGTAAGACAAATTTATTGAGAACCTGAAGAATCTTACACGTGGATCATCCGGATATGTGGACACAACCTTAATTGTATTTGGGAACTCACAAAGACACTTATACTCTTCAAACCCAAGATCTTGAGCTCCACAATCCGCAGCAGTCAAGGCAGAGAGATTACCAAGGGATAGTTAGTGCTGAACGCATTCCGGAACTACAAGTTCCAAGGTTGTCTCTTAGGAATGTTTTGTATAAATATTCATACTTGTACATTTGTGTAAAATGTGAGCGTATGTGTATTTGTCAAGAATAGACTAATCCTGTGTATGCACAAGCGTTTTCATTTTTGGAGATAGAACTTGGCTAGTGTGTGAGTTCATTTGTAAATAGAGTGTAAGAGAGTATTGCTTCTATTTTGTTGTATTTGTCTTGTGATAATAAAACAAAATACTTCCACTATCTGGTTATCTTCTGCAGTGATTCTATCACTTAACTAGATAAGTGTTTGTGTCTTAAGAGATAGAAAAGAGTTTCGATAAGAGCCTATTTACCCCCCTCTAGGCTCCAAGGGACCATCAAGTGGTATCAGAGCTAGTTCTATTTGTTCTAAGTAGAGATCCCACTCTTTCAATCTCAGAAATGGCCGAAGAAAGTAGTATGCTATTCAACACTCGCCTTAACTCCGGAGGTGCACAGGAGCCCATCCCTAATCGAAGCAGCAGTGAAAATGTCGACCCACCTCATCCTGCTCGCCGCGCCGCTTCTCAACCACGGAGTTCTCTGGCTTTACTCGACGAAACCGCCCAAATTCACACCCGAGCTTTTCTCCCAGGTGGAAAGCTCGCATGAAGATGTTTATGGTATGCCATGATCATCTTATGTGGCCATGTCTTCATCAGGAGATTCCAATTCCGATGACTATCGGAGAACATGGAGTTAGGAGACCAAAGACAGATGCTGAACTTACCAACGATGAAAGAGCCTGGCAGTGTGCTAGTGAAAAGCCTCTGGCTTATGTTACATCGTCTTTGGATTCCGAGGCTTTCACGGACGTCCAGGGCTGCACGACACAAAAGGTGTGTGGGACAACCGACAATCCTCTATGAGGGGAGTCGGTCCCAGATGCAGAATGTAATCTGTACTCTTAGACAGAACTTTGAGAGTTTTAATCATAAACCGGGCGAATCACTCGAAAGCATCTATCGGAGATTCGGCAAGCTCATTCTTGAGCTGAAGACTGTCAATGAGCACTATTCTCAATCCCAGATCAATGACAAGTTCTTTCGCTCCTTGCCGGATCGCTACTACTCCAAACAACTCCAGATGCAATCAAACAAGAACTGGCAGTATGTTCCCCTTGAAGAACTATATGGAGAGCTGCGGACTCACGAAGTCAGGTTTAAGTACTTTGACAGGGTTGAGAAAATAGCTCGGAAAGAAAAGGGGGTAGCTCTCAAAGCTACAGAATGTCTAAACATACTGAGGAATGATGATACGGACGTGTCCGAGAATTCTGATTCTGACGAGGAGGAGATAGCCCTTCTTGTCAAATCCTTTGAGCGATTCCTACGGAAAAGCAGAAAACGGTTCAGAAGACGCTCATCATTATCTTTCCAAAGGAATGAGCGACCGTAGTCCAGTTCCCAGGAATGCTTCAACTGTGGGAAAACCGGTCACTGGGCCAAGGAATGCAGGTCCAAATCAAAAGTAGCCGAGAAAAGTGACAGGGTAACTCCTCGGCGCTCCACCTCAGACAACAGCAAGAAGAAGAAGAAGGCGCTCGTGACAAAATACATGAGTGGCTCAGAAGAAGAGGAGGAATCCTCGGATGATGAGCCAACCACTAAGCCGAACGTCTGCCTCATGGCAAGAATCGAGGTACTTTCTATCTCGAGCTCCTGAGTAAATTAGAATCTCTTACTACCGCATGTGATCATGAAAAGAATGAGAGACTAATAATTACTCAAATGTACAAAGATATGGAAAGTCGAATAAACGTCTTGAATTTACCATTAATAGACTCGAAAAGGGCCTCCCCGACCTTCAGAGGAAAAGAAGCTTGGTATCACGATCTAAGAGCTGAAAATCATTTGTTAAATACCAATCTCTCAGGCCTAAAAGTTATAGTAAAAAGACTCGAAAATGAACTGGAGCAGGAAAAGGAGATAAAGCGTAAGTGGCTAAAATCCGGGGAAATAGCCTCTACCTTTAGGACTGATCCTGACGACATTCGAGTCAAACCTGGCCTAGGTTCCGAGTCATCAACATCCATAGCTCAAGCTACTGAGTGTCCTCCGGATTTCACTCCTAAACTAACCAACTTATATCCTGTTAGTACATCTAAACCGTTGGATGGTTTCATTTCAGGTGGCACCATAGTTTATGACTGTGGAGTCGAGGTTGTTACTGCACTTCCCGAAGCAGTAGCACCCGTAACTAAAGATGAAGGGAAGGCTGCTGCAGTTAAAGCCAAAACTGTAGCACCCAAAAAGAAAGACAAGGCTAAGGATGATGCATCTAGGGCCAAGAGCGCGTCACCCAAACGCAATGGATTAGGCCATAGGGAACAGAGTAGAAAGTCTGTAAAATCTAAGAGACCTGTATCCCCTGTTTGTACTTCACATTATAGTGTCTGTTCCATCTGTAGGGAAATAGGTCATTATCACTATGAATGTTGGAGTTTATCTGATAACTGGCTTTGTAATCAAATTCATATCAATAACGATCAGTTAAACAAAAAGGGTTCTTCGAGCAAAACAAAATCTAAACCTCGAAAGAGTATTTCTCCCAAGAAAACCCAAATAAAAGAGGTAGCTGAAACTAACAAGCTAAAGTCAACTTGGAGAGCTAAAAGTCCTAGCAAAATCAAATCCGTAAATGTTGACAATACTGTTGCTCTCTCTAACCGCCTGAAACAAGTTTGGGCACCAAAAGTGTAAACTGTTGAAGTTAAAGATCAACAAAAGCAAGTGGATCCTTGATAGTGGATGCTCCGGACATATGACGGGTGATCAGACTCTGCTTGTAGAAGTCAATGATAAACAAGGTCCATCCGTTTCATATGGCGACAACAGCAAAGGTAAGACTGTCGGGTATGGCACCTTAACTAACGGCTGTGTATCAATCACTAGAGTTGCACTAGTCGAAAGTTTAAAGCATAATTTGCTAAGTCTCAGTAATTTATGTGACAAAGGATTTACTGTTTCCTTTTTGTCCAACACCTATACAGTAAGAGAAAACTTATCCAGAGATGTTAAGTTATCCGGATCAAGAGATGGGGACATATACTCAGTGGTCTTAAGAAATAATTCTTCTGACCCTGTATGCTTCCTCACAAAAGCATCAGATGAAGATAGTTGGCTATGGCACAAGCGATGTACACATTTAAACTTTAAGACTTTGTCTAAATTAGCGTCACTTGATCTTGTCACTGGTCTACCCAAACTCAAGTTCTCCATAGACTCTCTCTGTCGAGAATGCCAACTGGGCAAACAGACCAAACATAGCTTTAAGAGCAAATCAGTTAATTCAATAACTGCTCCTCTACAACTTCTTCATATGGACCTATGTGGTCCTATATCTATTCCGTCACTAGCTGGTGCGAGATATACCCTAGTGGTTATCGATGATTTCACCAGATACACATGGGTGATGTTCCTGAAATCAAAGGATCAAACTTTTGAGCATCTTGTAGATCTTTTCAACTGGATAAACAAATCACAAGGACTGAGCATAAAGTGCATCAGGAGTGATCATGGTACAGAATTTTATTTATCAGAAATGAGATCATATTGTTCTGAACAGGGCATACAGCATGACTTCTCTGCGCCCAGAACTCCTCAACAAAATTGGGTAGCTGAGCGCAAGAATCGCACTTTAGTCGAGGTTGGCAGATCTATGTTAGCAGGGGCAATGCTTCCTCTCAGTCTATGGGCTGAAGTTGTGTCCACTGCCTGCTATGTTCAGAATAGAACTCTAATAAATAAATCTACCATGAAAACACCCTATGAGATGTGGAGAGGACGAAAGCCTTCAATTTCACATTTCAGACCCTTTGGGTGTACTTGCTATATTCTGAACAACGGCAAAGAACCCCGGAATAAATTTGAACCAAAATCAGATGATGGGATCTTTGTCGGGTACTCACTTCATAGCAAAGCTTATCGGGTCTTCAATAGAAAACTTTTTAAAGTTGAAGAATCTATCCATGTGACCTTTGTTGAAACTAACCTTGATTGGTCAAAAGTCGGTTCTTCTAGTTCTAATGTGCAGGTCATGGACAGCAACGTCGATTATTCGAAGTATATGAATGTTCCTGTTACACATCTTGACCAACCACGTGGCATCAGCGAGGCACTAAGAAATAATATGGATGATGCTACGGATGACTCGGACTCTGGACTACCATTTAGCTCTGGATATACTCCTACGAATACCCAAAATTCCGGAGCACCTTCAAGTCCGTCCGGACTAGTTAACACTGAAAGAAACAGTGTTGAAGAACCATCTAGTTCAATTGTACCTCTCAATACGGAAACATCTAGTCCGGACGAAGCTCAACCAGCAGATACAACTGAACCACCTAATCTGGAAGAGCTTCAAATTGTTCAAGATCATCCATCACATGCACAGAATTATAGATGGACTCGAAACCATCCCTCAGATCAAGTGATTGGTGATCCTACTGTTGGTGTAAGAACAAGAGCAGCCACCTCCAACATGAGTCTTCACTCGTGTTTTCTATCTCAAATAGAACCAAAGGTGGTAGATGAAGCTCTTCAGGATTCGAATTGGATAGAAGCCATGCAAGAAGAGTTGAATCAATTTAAGAGAAATAATGTGTGGACCTTAGTACCAAGGCCTAAGTCTCAGCAAGTCATTGGCGTTAAATGGGTGTTCGGGAACAAGCTTGATACGGATGGAATAGTAATTCGGAACAAAGCCAGACTGGTAGCCAAAGGATATCGTCAAGAAGAAGGAATAGATTATGATGAAACCTTTGCTCCGGTAGCAAGACTTGAGGCAATCCGAATGTTTCTGGCGTATGCTTCATATAAAAACTTCATAGTTTATCAAATGGACGTCAAGAGCGCATTCCTGAATGGAGATCTTCAAAAGGAGGTGTACGTTGAACAACCTCCCGGCTTCATTGAACCTAAGGCAGGACATCTTGTCTACAAGCTTCGGAAAGCTTTATATGCTTCGAAGCAAGCTCCAAGAGCCTGGTACGACACATTGTCAGAATTCCTACTTGCTCACAACTTCCAAAAAGGGAAGATAGACACCACCCTATGTAAGGACCCGTACCTTGAGTTAGTCACAGTTTTACCTTTTGCCTTTTGAGTAGAGTTTTTCTAGATTTTGACCTAGTAGATGGACTCAAATGAATTCACGTGCAAAAGGAAAGATGCTTAGAATGATGTCCTCTATCTACCGCAGAAGTTTCAGGCCAAACAGACGTGTATGTGAGGTGCACGTGATATGGGTCCAATTCACGTGCAAGTGTGGTTGTCTTCTACATGATGCAAGGAGGCTAGGGGTGAAGTTTGAGCAGATTTGGAGTACATTTGGAGTTGCCCGTGAATTGGGGAATTCACGTGCAGGCATGTTTTTGCATGGTTCCCTTGGTTTTGACATTTTAACGAACTTTCTCCAAAGGACCATGTTGAAATTCTGAATATTTTGGTGCGTATGGATGTGGAAAGGTCATAGCTTGTTCCATCAAAACTACGTCGTTTTGATGCTGGGATTCACTTAATCAAAACTACGTCGTTTTGATGTCGTGTTGTCTATATAAGGAGGAGAAGCCCTCTGTTTTAGGTTTAGGGTTCTCTTCAGCTGCTGCAGCCGTCGTAGAGAGAGAGAGAGAGAGAGAGAGAGCTAGAGAGAGAAGAAGGAAGGGGAGTTCTTGGTTTCTTTGCCAGGAGCATCTTGCGTGGGGAGGACAGCGTTTAGCGCGGGAGCAAGGAAGATCTGTTTTAAGGTAGGGGTTCTGTTCTTCCTAAATCCTCCTCTGTCCTAGGGTCCTAGTGCAGATTGTGGGTTATATCTGTTATATATACATATGTAATCCATATAGGTGTGATCTCCTATATGGATGTTGGCCTTCAGTGGCATTTTGGTGTGATTCTGTGGATTACATGCTATATGTTAGATGAAATGCCTGTGTGAATTTAGCTGTGTGTATATGCCCATTACGTGTTTGGTAATATGTCTGTGTGGCTGGACTTGTGGTTTAGAGCATGTATGTATCTCTGGTGTGTCGTTCTATGGCCTGAATGGCTGGGTTTGTGCACTTATGAACGGGTGCACACCAAGTGTTTGGTTGTATACTTGTGTGACCATTGTGTGTGTTGTGTGCTTGACTTTGCTATCTGGCCTGAAGAGGCGGTTAAACTACTTTGCCTGAGAGGCGGTTAAACCAGTGGCCTGAAGAGGCGGTTAAACTACTTTGCCTGAGAGGCGGTTAAATCAGTGGCCTGAAGAGGCGGTCAAACTACTTGCTTGAGATGTGTTTTGTTAGCCTGTGTGGCAGTGGAAGATTGTAATTGTTGATGTGGTTGTTATGTCTGTTGAAATTATTGTAACACGACATTGCACTTGTACACAAGGCATGTAGACGCTAGGAGCATGGGATGGGTTGGGGAGACTTGATCCCTACTGAGCTGTGGTTGCTCACCCCTCCTACTGTGTTTGCTTGTTTTCCAGGGACTTACAGGCGTTAGGTGGATACACCAAGGAGGAAGACCCTAATCATTTTTACTCTCTTCCATTTATGTTTTGTTTTTCTTATGTGAATTGATGTAACCCCAGTGGGGAAAGGATTTTGTTGTAATGAACTGGTTTGGATTATTTTTAATAAACATTACTTTCTTGAATGTTGTGGATGTTTAAAATGTGATCCTTGGTTTGTATCCTAACCCCTTTGCCCTCCGTGTGGGTAAAAGGGGAGTCACGTACCGGTTTCCTCGGGTTGGAAATCCGGGGCGTGACAATATGGTTTCAGAGCATGGTCTAGTTGGCCTAGGGTAGTGGGCGGACTTGGTTATCCTAAGTCCTTTGGAGGAGCCTGGAGGGACATGCCTAATCAACATGGTCCTCTTTGAGCCTCCAAGGTGTACTTAGGGTAGTCCAGTCTTGTGGTAGGATTTGCATGCATTGGCATTAGGGCACTAGTTGTATTTGCTGTGAATGTATGCTCAACTGTAAAATCATATGATTACGTGAAATGTGCAACTCTGATTTGTTTGGCAATGTGTACTGAACCGTGCAATGTGATTGATGCAATGTATGTGTGTAATGTCCTGTGTTAGTGGAATTGATCAGTGGGGTAGAGGTAGTGACGCGGTAGATTATAAAATTGTTTTGACGTTGTGCTTCTTACTTCGTGTAGTAAGAATGCCGCCGAGGAGAGTAACACGTGCGTCCGGGGCAGTGGCTGATGAGTCATCTGCCCATGAGGGTCCGGGTACGGGGCCATCCATTGGAGGGCATGCGTTGTTACTGGCACAGCTACAAGAAGGCATCCGGCTGGAGGTACGCGAGCTACGGGAGGGACTCCGGCAGGACGTTCGGGAGGAGGTGCGCCGTGAGATGGCAGCACAGCAGGTGGTGCCACCACCACCACCACCAGTAGGAGAGCTGCCTCGTGAGCGTGGGAGTTCGCTGGGTGGTGTACCGACTCGTGCAGAGGATGACGTGGTGACACGGTTCCGAAAGGAACAACCTCCGCGATTCAAGGGGGAAGGTGATCCGGTGGTAGCTGAGCAGTGGTTGAGACAGATCGAGCATGTGTTCTCCTTCCTCCTGCCCCGGGAAGAAGATAAGGTGTGACTGGCAATTCGGCAGCTGGAGGGGGATGCTTTGGAGTGGTGGACGAGTGTCGCGGGGAGCCGTGCGGTGCAACTCATGTTTTGGGAGGAGTTCTTGCAACTCTTCCATGATGAGTTCTTTCCGGAATCAGTGAGATGGCAGAAGAGGGAAGAATTCGGCAGCTTGAAGCAGGGATCCAGGACGGTACCTGAGTATGAGCAGGAGTTCCAGAGCTTGAGTAGGTTTGCTCCTAAGACTGTGGCTAGGGAGGACCTGAAGGCCCACAAATTCACTCTGGGTCTTAGGCCCGCCATTAGGGAGAGGGTGGCGATTCTACGCTTGAGGACATATGCTGAGGCTGTGGAGACGGCCCGTATAGCTGAGAGAGAGCTGGATGGTGGGAGGCAGGCCCATCAGGGTCGCCCAGTTGCGAGTGGGCCTGATCGAGATGCAGGGTCCAAGAGGCTCAAGACGGAGGAGAGGGATAGCAGTTCTTTTCGCAGTCGGGGTCAGACATCTGTGAACCCTGGGAGGTTCACCTTTGGCGGCGGAAGACAGGGTGGTCCATCTGGGAGTCTACCGAGCAGATGCCACTGTTGTGGAGAGCAGGGTCACTTCAAAGGGGAGTGCCCCAAGAAGGACTGGCGATGTAACAACTGTGGACGAGAGGGTCATTTGCGCCGGGTTTGCAGGAGTGGCAACAGGGGATCAGGGGGCGCGGCATCCAGCGTGAGGAGTGATGCTAGCTTTCGTGCACCAGCTGAGAGACCAGCTCGTCAGTGGCAGGCCAGCCAGGCAGGATCCAGTCAGACCCGACCCCAGGGGAGGCCGGAGCGGGAAGCGTCCAGTGAGTGAGCCGACCAGTGGCAGGTATGGGCATTATGAGTGGGTCGTGATGCCTTTCGGGCTCACTAATGCGCCAGCGGTGTTCATACATTTGATGAACCAAGTCTTTGCCCCATACGTAGACTTGTTCGTGGTGGTGTTTATTGACGATATCTTGGTGTATTCCAAGACCGAGAGGGAGCATGTGGAGCACTTGGCAACAGTGTTGCAAACCTTGAGGGACCAGCAGCTGTTTGCTAAGTTTAGCAAGTGTGAGTTTTGGCTGCAGGAGGTTCACTTTCTTGGCCATGTGGTGTCAGCTGAGGGAGTTAGGGTGGACCCAGCCAAGATTGAGGCCGTGGCATCGTGGGCGAGGCCAACCAACGTTTTTGAGATCCGTAGTTTTCTTGGCTTGGCGTGGTACTATCGTCGTTTTGTAGAGGGGTTCTCCCGTTTGGCGGCTCCTATGACGGCGTTGACTAGGAAAGGAGTGAAATTTGAGTGGACGGACAAGTGCCAGCAGGCGTTTGAGACTCTCAAAACCCGTTTGACCACTGCACCTGTGTTGAGGTTGCCTAGGGAGGATATTCCATATGAGGTGTATTGTGACGCGTCCAGGGTTGGTTTGGGGTGTGTGCTTATGCAGGAGCACAGTGTGGTAGCTTATGGGTCGAGGCAGCTGAAGCCTCATGAGCAGAATTATCCTACTCATGACCTTGAGTTAGCGGCCATCATTTTCGCCCTGAAGAGTTGGCAGCACTACCTTTTGGGGGAAAAGTTTGTAGTGTTCTCAGATCACAAGAGCCTTCAGTACATCTTTACTCAGAAGGACTTGAATTTGAGGCAAAGGAGATGGGTGGAGTATTTGCAGACCTTTGACTTTACTCTTGCCTATACCCCGGGCAAGGGTAATGTTGTGGCTGACGCGTTGAGCAGAAAAGGGAAAGCTGAGGTGGCCGTGAGAGAGTGGAAGCTGATGGAGCAGTTGGCAATGCTACAGTTGCAGCCTGTTGCTCATGATGGTGGGACAGTCCTGAGTCCTTTGGTGGTTGTGCCTGAGTTGTACCAGCGCGTCCGGGAGGGACAGTTGGGTGACATTGAGTGTGAGGTTCTCCGTGCCCGTATTGAGGCTGGGGAACTATCTAAGGACTGGACAGAGGGTCCTGAGCATGAGTTGTCGTTTCAAGGGCGGTTGGTAGTAGCTTCTTCCCTCAGAGACGAGGTGATGAGGGAGTTTCACCAATCTAGAGTTGCTGTGCATCCAGGGGGTACGAAGATGTACCATGCGCTTCGGGGACATTTTTGGTGGCCTGGAATGAAACGCGATGTAGCTGCCTTTGTTTCGCGGTGCCTCACGTGTCAGCAGGTGAAGGCAGAACATCAGCGGCCGGCGGGCATGTTACAGCCGTTGCCCATAGCGGAGTGGAAGTGGGACCATATCGCGATGGACTTTATGGATCGGTCTTCCACCCACCACCTGGGAGGAAGGACATGATTTGGGTGATTGTGGATCGACTCACAAAGTCGGCCCATTTCCTTGCTTGTTCGCGAGCGGGACTCCATTGGGACCTTGAGTCCATTGTACATGAACGAGATTGTGAGACTGCATGGAGTACCATCATCGGTTGTCTCTGACCGGGATTTGAGGTTCACTTCCCGTTTCTGGGCAGGTTTGTAGGAGGCTATGGGGACCAAGCTTCACTTGAGTACAACCTTTCACCCTGAGACTGACGGCCAGACAGAGAGGACGAATCAGACTTTGGAGGACATGTTACGGGCCTGTGTGTTAGATTTTGGGGGTTCGTGGGCAACTCACCTTCCTTTGGTGGAGTTTGCCTACAATAACGTTATCCAGGCATCCATTGGGATGGCTCCTTTTGAGGCGTTGTATGGGCGGCCGTGTCGGTCACCTTTGTGTTGGACCGAGGTGGGGGAGACAGCTCTCTTGGGGCCACAATTGGTTCAAGAGGCTACTGAGAAGGTCAAGTTGATTCGTCAGCGTTTGTTGTCGGCTCGAGTTGGCGAAATCTTATGCGGATCAGCGGCGGCGACCTTTGGAGTTTTCTGTTGGTGATCATGTGTTCCTTCGTGTCTCTCCACGTCGTGGTCATCGACGGTTTGGGCGAGGTTCCAAGCTATCTCCGCGGTTTATTGGTCCTTTTGCGATTCTGGATCGTGTGGGGCCTGTAGCCTACCGGTTAGCGTTACCACCGCGGCTGAGTCGAGTGCACAACGTGTTTCACGTGTCCCAGTTGAGGAAGTATCACCCCGACCCCACTCATGTGCTCGATTGGGGAACATTGGACATTGAGGATGACATGTCCGTTGTTGAGACCCCTATCCGTATCCTAGATCGGCGAGAGAAGCTTTTGCGTGGTCGTGCTATTCCTTTGGTTCGCATGCTGTGGCAGCACCGTGGCATTGAGGAGGAGACATGGGAACGTGAGTCCGTGATGCAGGAGCAGCACCCAGACTTGTTCGAGGACGAACAATCTTAAGCGTGGGAGGTGGCTGTCGGCCAAGGGATAGTGATGTGTTTTGTGTTTTCTTGTGTTAGTTGTGTACGATTTGGTGTATTTGTATTGTCTTTTAAAGACGTGTTCTTATTTGTGATGTGTTATATGCATTATTGTGGTTATGAATTATGGTGGTACTTTGTTATGTGCTGTTGTGCTGTGTGCGGTGTGACCCATTTGGGTGTGGTGGCTTGCCGGGTGGCAAATGGGTAGCTTGTGTTTGTTTTCCTTGTATGTCATTTCTTTTCGAGGACGAAAAGTCTTAAGGGGGAGAGGATGAAAGGACCCGTACCTTGAGTTAGTCACAGTTTTACCTTTTGCCTTTTGAGTAGAGTTTTTCTAGATTTTGACCTAGTAGATGGACTCAAATGAATTCACGTGCAAAAGGAAAGATGCTTAGAATGATGTCCTCTATCTACCACAGAAGTTTCAGGCCAAACAGACGTGTATGTGAGGTGCACGTGATATGGGTCCAATTCACGTGCAAGTGTGGTTGTCTTCTACATGATGCAAGGAGGCTAGGGGTGAAGTTTGAGCAGATTTGGAGTACATTTGGAGTTGCACGTGAATTGGGGAATTCACGTGCAGGCATGTTTTTGCATGGTTCCCTTGGTTTTGACATTTTAACGAACTTTCTCCAAAGGACCATGTTGAAATTCTGAATATTTTGGTGTGTATGGATGTGGAAAGGTCATAGCTTGTTCCATCAAAACTACGTCGTTTTGATGCTGGGATTCACTTAATCAAAACTACGTCGTTTTGATGTCGTGTTGTCTATATAAGGAGGAGAAGCCCTCTGTTTTAGGTTTAGGGTTCTCTTCAGCTGCTGCAGCCGTCGTAGAGAGAGAGAGAGAGAGAGAGAGCTAGAGAGAGAGAAGGAAGGGGGAGTTCTTGGTTCTTTGCCGGAGCATCTTGCGTGGGGAGGACAGCGTTTAGCAGGGAGCAAGGAAGATCTGTTTTAAGGTAGGGGTTCTGTTCTTCCTAAATCCTCCTCTCGTCCTAGGGTCCTAGTGCAGATTGTGGGTTATATCTGTTATATATACATATGTAATCCATATAGGTGTGATCTCCTATATGGATGTTGGCCTTAAAGTGGCATTTTGGTGTGATTCTGTGGATTACATGCTATATGTTAGATGAAATGCCTGTGTGAATTTAGCTGTGTGTATATGCCCATTACGTGTTTGGTAATATGTCTGTGTGGCTGGACTTGTGGTTTAGAGCATGTATGTATCTTTGGGTGTGTCGTTCTATGGCCTGAATGGCCGGGTTTGTGCACTTATGAACGGGTGCACACCAAGTGTTTGGTTGTATGCTTGTGTGACCATTGTGTGTGTTGTGTGCTTGACTTTGCTATCTGGCCTGAAGAGGCGGTTAAACTACTTTGCCTGAGAGGCGGTTAAACCAAGTGGCCTGAAGAGGCGGTTAAACTACTTTGCCTGAGAGGCGGTTAAATCGAGTGGCCTAAAGAGGCGGTCAAACTACTTGCTTGAGATGTGTTTTGTTAGCCTGTGTGGCAGTGGAAGATTGTAATTGTTGATGTGGTTGTTATGTCTGTTGAAATTATTGTAACACGACATTGCACTTGTACACAAGGCATGTAGACGCTAGGAGCATGGGATGGGTTGGGGAGACTTGATCCCTACTGAGCTGTGGTTGCTCACCCCTCCTACTGTGTTTGCTTGTTTTCCAGGGACTTACAGGCGTTAGGTGGATACACCAAGGAGGAAGACCCTAATCATTTTTACTCTCTTCCATTTATGTTTTGTTTTTCTTATGTGAATTGATGTAACCCCAGTGGGGAAAGGATTTTGTTGTAATGAACTGGTTTGGATTATTTTTAATAAACATTACTTTCTTGAATGTTGTGGATGTTTAAAATGTGATCCTTGGTTTGTATCCTAACCCCTTTGCCCTCCATATGGGTAAAAGGGGAGTCACGTACCGGTTTCCTCGGGTTGGAAATCCGGGGCGTGACACCCTATTTCTACGAAAAGAGAACGGACACACTCTGATCGTACCAATATACGTGGATGATATCATTTTCGGATCAACGAATCCGAAGCTTTGTGAAAAGTTTGCTAAGTTGATGATAGGCAAGTTTGAGATGAGCATGATGGGAGAACTGTCTTACTTCCTTGGAATAGAAGTTAAACAATTAAAGGAAGGAATCTTCATTAACCAAGCTAAGTACACTCGCGATCTTATTAAGAAGTTTGGTATGGAAGGTTCATCTCCCGTCAAAACTCCCATGCCTGTCAGTGCCAAGTTAGATCCGGATGTTAACAGCATATCAGTAAATGTGACTGACTACAGAGGGATGATCGGATCCTTGCTGTATCTTATAGCAAGTCGCCCAGACATTATGTTTGCAACTTGCATCTGTGCACGATACCAAGCGAATCCCAAGGAGTCACATATGCTTCATGTTAAACGGATATTAAGGTATCTCAAGGGAACGATGAATTTGGGACTCTGGTACCCAAAGGAGTCCAACTTCACCTTATCCAGATACTCTGATGCCGACTTCGCTGGATGTTGCATCGACAGGAAGAGCACAAGTGGTACGTGTCAGTTTCTTGGAAATAGATTAATTTCATGGTTCAATAAGAATCGGAATTCCGTATCAACCTCTACTGCTGAAGCGGAATATATAGCTGCTTGGGAGTTCGTCGCGCACGCCTACTCTGGATGCAAAGTCAACTTATCGACTACGGTTTCAACATGTCATCTATTCCACTCTACTGCGACAACACTAGCGCTATTACTATCAGCAACAATCCTGTCATGCATCCTAAGACGAAGCATATTGAAGTCCGGTATCACTTCATACGTGATCATGTTCTTAAAAGTCACATCTCACTAGAACACGTTGCTACTGAAGATCAACTGGCCGACATTTTTACAAAGCCCCTACCTGATGCAAGATTCTCTGAACTACTCTTCTGTTTAGGTATGCTCGACTTTTCTGCATAGTTTCACCTTTAATTTGCCCAACAGTATACTTACTATCAGAACATGCATTGTGTTTTTATTGAAAGTGGAAGATACATACTGATTTTAATGCTGATCATACTTACTGATTAACGGCTTCATGCTTCTGATATAAATATCAACTTCATTTTGGGAGGATGCTTGCGTTTCCCGACTGAAGTCGTTTAAGCTAACATGATTAAAGTTTATATGATTTACCTCCTTCTGGTTTCATGATCTTAATTTCCACTAAACACCACATGACAATAGCATGTTCATTTAGATTACTCTATTAACATGTATAGTTGAAGAAATGAAATGGGTTAGCTCGGAATGCCTGGTGGATGAATACTCAATCACAGTCTGGTCATTTTCTGAAGTATAGTTTTCTAATAAGATAGACAGTGCTGAATTCATCAAACCGGAAATGTCAATCGAGAGGATTGCACAATCTACGGGGGAGAAAATGTTTTATATATTATTCAGTAATACCCCGTATATGTCTCATGACCTCTTTCCTGGCTGTCTATTTGAGGGGGAGCTCTTCATTGAGAGGATTAAATGATCTACGGGGGAGCAATAAGGAACCCCTAATATGTCTCGGATACTCCCTCCTCTAAACTTTTACTTCCGGATCTGACTGAACATGCTGTTTAGGGTCAAAAAAGTGGCATGCTTGGATGTATTTTCTTTCTTCAACCATGCATTTTAATCGGCTAATCACCTGCTTACTTTTGACATGTGTTTGCTTCCACATTTTTCACTCATGAATCCTAAATTGGCCAAATCATATGATCTTTAATTAATCTTAGCTACGTTGTTCAGCAAGACGGTTTCGCTATGTTGACCTATATGAACTTGTGTATGGTTATCTGACATATGCCCTGATTCAGTAATATTGCTCATACTCACGTATGTTTATGTCTCTTACATGCTTGGCAATGCATAAGTTCTATTTCTCATTAGTTCGGATTATGTCGTTTTTCACTGATTATTTTCCCTAATCCGTACTAATCCTTGCCTGTTAAGCTTTTGTATTTTCAGTTCATTTTTTCTTTAGCTACAGGTTCAGATTCTCTTTGCAACCGTATCGATAAATCTAGTCCATAGTCTTGGATTTGAAGTGTTGTGGTACTTCTCTTCTCTTCGACTTATTGACTACAAAGGAATCTACTTTACTCTCTCACCGAACTCTGTCTACTACGGACACGGTCTACTTTCCATCCGGATACTCTTCCTCGACTATTATTTACTCCAGATGATTGTCGGTTCATTCCTCCGGACTCCTGACTCAGTTTAATTGCGACAATCCAAGTCTTCCTATACGTTGCGTGCTTTTGAGGAGGAATCATGATGATTCATTAAATGCAAATCTCGGGATGCACACACACTTCTTTGGATGGCAACCAGCTGTTACACTTACTTAGTCATGCGGTCTCCACGACATCATTTCATTCGGAGGCGCATCGATATCCAGACTCATGACATCAGCCTGTCAAGCGGGTCCCAATTTCACTCGCCAATTCCTAGACCCGCTGACATTTGCGGACTCGGTCTTATATGTTCTGATCATTCCTACGCAGCAAGAGTATTGCTCATTTCAAATCCCTAAACCTCTCGTTGCTCCTCCCATCGCCAAGATCTCACCTTTCCTCTTGTCCTTCAAATTTCATCTGCAATGGCACCCAGAATATCTCTTTCCGGCGTTAATCCTGGCCATCTGATTGATTGGAATGCTGTCTCTAATCCTCCGGATTGGTTTTTCCAGCTTCGCCCTCTCCTTGAAGCCTCGCATATACTCAACATGATCTCCAATCCCGTCGATCTTCTTATCGACGACGTTCTTGAGTATTACCAACGGATTCGCTGCACCACTGATTCCATAAACTCTTATGTCCGTGGTGAATCCATCATCATCACTCCGGCTGTTCTCCGTGCTGCTCTCCACCTACCTCTTAGTGAACCACAGCGCCCAGATGCCGATCCAATGGCGGCTTCTATGGGTTGCACACAAAAGGGCAAGGAATACAAGGTGAAATCCTTCCAAGGTCGCTATCGATGTATGGCGACCATCTTGAGTCGATGCTTACTGGCTCGCACCTCAGCCCTCGACTCCGTTCCGTACGACCTTCTCCTGGCCATGTACGGCGTTTTTGAAGGTCTTCCGATGGATTGTGGGATGTTCTTGTTTCGTTTGCTGCAGAATGGTTCCAAGAACCATTCCTTCGGGCGCATCCTCAGCATTGTCTTCCGGCATCTTAATCCGGACCATTTCGCTCGATATGATGTTGTTCCATTTCCTCCGGCTTATTACCTTCGTTATCTTACGCCAGATGGGAACATGACCGCCCGCCGACCATCTGCAGCTCTCCGCATACTTCCTGCCTCGGAACAACAAGGCGATTCTGTGGTGACCCCTCCGACAGCCCAAGCCCCCCGATGTCGGTTCGCACCCCGATCCTCCCGGATTCGTTCCGTTGCAAGACCCTCTCATTCTCGGGCCTCCCAGACAGGCGTTCGTGCCGACCCATCCGAGGTTGCTGGGCCATCTCAGCGCAGTGCTCCTAAAGCTGTTTCCTCAGCCCCCTCTGTTGCGGATGTCCCCACTCCCTCCTCCTCCGTTGTTGCTGCCGCGGTTGATACCGCTATTGCGGCCCCCACCGCTTGTAAAGACTCGTATTTGGGTAGTTTTGAGAGATAGTCATTCTATGGGAATGTAACTATCTGGACGGTAGTGTAGCCGTTGATGTGAGCATTTTGACTGTACTTGGGCCCGATTCCGAGTCGGGGCCCCGTTTGACCCGATTGTTGACTTTTCGGGGTCTATTGGTTGACTTTGCGTTTGAGCGGTCATTTGGGTGTACTAATATCTGTGTAGTATTGTGCTCGTCATTTCGAGCGTTTTGACCGTAGTTTGACTCAATTTGGAGTTCGGGACCTTGGAGGTTAATTATTGATCGGGTCAATGGTTGACTAGGTCAGTTGACTGGCAAAAATATAAATAGGGGAAAGAGAGCTTCCACGTTACGTTTCAGCGTTTCAAGTTTCTGCGTTGGAGAGCTTAGAGAGAGAAAGAGAGAAGGAAGCTTGGAGGCCTTGGCGATTTGGGGCGTTTTGAGCTCGTTCAAGCATCAAGAATCATTCCAGGTAGGTGTTCCATTGATTCTTCACCCTTTTCTTGCTGTTTTTTTGGATTAACATGTAAGAATTTGATGAAATCATGCAAATTCGTGTTGAACCCTAGAATTTGGGGAAAAACCAATTTTGGGTTGAATCTTGTATTTAAATGCGTTCGAGGGGTAAGACGTGATTTAAAACCTAATATATAGTATTAGGTATGAGTTTTATGAGATTCGGGTTGAATCCGGACGAGAAACAGTGAAAAACGATGATGAACATAGAATCGTCGTGAACTGGGTAGAAACGGCCGATGAGATCGATTGGAAATTGAAAATTTCGAATGTGCGAGTTCGAAGGTTCGAAGGTAGGTTCGATGTAGTGTAATTTCGAGTGTCGAATGTGAAATTTTCGAGTGTCGTTTCGAAGGTTCGAAGGTACTTCGAAGGGAGTTTCAAGGCGTTCATGGGTACTTCGAAGGTAGTTTTCGAAGGTAGTTCGAGTGTAGGTTCGAGAGTCGAAGGCAGTCCGAAAAGAGATTCGAAAATACAGATTCGAAATGCGATTCGAAATGCGATTCGAAAATGTAGTTTCACCTGGCGATTCGAAATACGATTTGATTGGCTGGACCTATTTACATTGCAACCTATACCCATCTACACACTTAAGTAATACTTAAGTTACAATGTAAATAACGAAATACCCCCCATTTGGATTCAAAGAAAAATACTAGAAAAATTAATTCCCACTATTTCAAAATGTGAAAATTGGGTTTTAGTGTAAAATTTCGGAAAAACCCAAAAGTTCGTAGTGGTGAATTTTTGGAAAGTGGGGTTAGACGTCTCAGAAAAATCCCCAAAAATCAGATTATCTTATTTATGCTATGGGAACCCAATGCCGGGACTTTTGATTTCAAGAAAATAGGCTGCTATGGGTACTTCCTTCATAAATCAAGGATTGAGGATTTACTTGTGAAGAGCCGCTACGATTCCAAAGGAAATGTTGAGAATGACATGCCATACTAATGTTAGTATGTTGGTGTGAGGTATTGGGGCATGGACTCCGTGACTTGTTTGGGTTCTCACCGTGATGCACCGATGGTGCTATGTGGTTGACGTGGCGGCATATGCACCGATGGCAGGCCCGTGTGGCGACCGTGGCCGGGCATATTGCGCGTGGACAGGCTAAGGCCTGAGTTGAGCCGTTGAGCTCGTGGAGCTAGGGCCGAGTGCCCCGAGCTGGGATCCCATGAAGGATCGTGGACAAGTTGTCCTGATGTTTGTTGCGAGCCGAGTCCTGATGATTGTGCACACTACACGGTGCACGAGTACACTAAGCATATAGTATAGACTTATATGTGTTGCATAATGTGGAGTGTTGGGGTCACCTACTGAGCTTGTCGCTCACCCCTACTTGTTGTTTATCCTTTTCAGGTGTGACCCGAGACTAGTGGAGGACTTTCTTCCAGGAGGACGCCCACTACTCTGATGTATGATACAGTTATATTGTGTATTGTATTATGTTTGTATCCCGGACATGAGTCCGTGGACTGTTGTATTTGCATACTGTATGATGTGATGTCTGTATGACTGTTTGACTCTTTGTATGCATGATGATATATGGGAAAGTACAGGATTACCCTTGGTGTATGACTGTACAGGGTTGCATATTTGAGACAGCACCCGCGGTGTAGTCTCTATTGGTGCTAGTCACCAACCCCTTGACCTTTCGGGTGCGGGCAAGGGGAAGTCATGTACCCGGTTCCGGGTTCCCTGGAATTCGGGGGCGTGACACCGCTGATGTCCCGGCCTCTTCTCCGGAAGCCCCTTTGCCTCCCCTACCTCAACCCCGAGATTATCTTGCCCATCTCACCACCGACACCTTAACGGACCTTTGGCTCTGTTTCAGCCTAGCCCACACCTCCTCCATTCCTGACACCGATCTCCGGGTGTTTTACACACGCAATACCCAATCCCCGGAGACCATGATCATCTGGAACTTGGACCAAGGCTTTTTTACGCCGGCCGCCATTCCCGATGTACCGTTCCCTACACCCTCCGGCCCAGTCCCTATCGCACGGAGTCCTTCCCCTGCTAAGGCTGGACCCTCTTCCCATGCTGCCGCGATTCCCGTGGTTGACTTATTTGGTCAAAGCGGGTCCAATGCTCCGGACGCCTCCAATGCTCCGGATGCCTCCAATGCTCCGGATGCCTCCGATGCTCCAGATGCCTCTGATGCTCCGGATGCTCCTGCTGCTGCTGATACTCCTGCGGACTCCTCTGCCAAACGCACTCCTGCTCCTGTTCATGCGGGGGAGTCCTCTAAAGCTCCGGAGTTGGTCCTTGGGCGTGCCTCTTTTGGCACGGTTCACTCCGACGTTGTGCTCTCTGCCCAGCTGGACCGACACGCTCAGGCTCAAAGCGCCCAAATTTCCGCCATCGCCGCCAAGGTTGATGCCCTCGGCGCCCAACTCCTCTCCGCTCTCACCGACTCCTCCACCTCAATGGAGGAGAAAATGGATCTCGTCGCCTCGTCCGTCCATTCATTGTCTACCTCCTTCGTGGACCTGGCGCACACGATGGCTCGTCCTCCCGTTGCTTCCTGGCGATCTGCCAAACTGGGGGAGAAAGTGTCATCTGATCCGTCTGCTCCTTCTACACCACAACCATCTACTCGGACTGAGAAGCGGCCTGCCACCTCAGTGCTTCAGGGAGTTCAAATTCCCAAACGAAGCCGCTTCTCTCAACCAAGCTCCTCTACTGCAGCTCCAGCTCCTCCTCCATCCTCCTCTTCCGCAGCTGATACCTTCCTCCCATCATATGCGGAGTTTGACCCTTCTGATGCGGATGGAAGCTTGCGCAAGGCAATGAAATCCTATGCTGTGTCTTCTGCTGAGAGAAGATGTCTTTCTAAAATGTACCCTTTCTCCCCGGCCGACATTCAGACTCTTTGTTCGGAGAAAGGACTCTTTACTACAGAAGACATTGACAACTTCTCGAGGGCTGCTAAAATGGAGATGAGGCTATTTCCATCTCTCTACAAGGATGGGCACTTGTTTGACGTTCTGCCGTGTTGGAATGAAGGCTATCTTCCCGGTGTGGATCTAATTCATTCCTTCATCAACGGAACTGCTGAGGATAGCAAGCCATGGAAAACTCTCTCAACTATCCTCATTCCGTACCGGATCATGTCGCCACACTTCATGATGGCTGTCTTCATGATTCAGTCCAAGCAAATGATTCTCATTGATTCTCATCAGATTGTGGAGCACTTCGTTAGAAAGAATCAATGGGAACCTCTGTGTCTTAGGCTGACTAAAGCTGTGAAGAAAGCTGGATTATATGAAGAGTTGTGCATCACACCCTAGCGTCCGACTGAGAAACTCAAGGTGACATTCCGGGGCAAGAAGCAAGTGCCACAACAGCTGGATGAGATAGCTGCGGAGCCTTTGTCTGTCACTTCATCAAGTCATTCTTAACTGTGGACAAAAATTGGAGCCAACACACCACCTTTACGATGAAGCAGACAATGGAGCTTAGAGAGAAAGCAGCAACTATGATCTTCAAGTATACTAAGCCTTATGTACCTTAGTGAAAATCTTGTATTAAGGCTAAATTGTACTTAGTTGCTGATAAATGAAATTGGTTGTGATGCGTATTCTGTATGTTATCTTTTTGCACTGCTTACCAGATCAGATTACAAAGGGTTTGGGCATATCCATAATTGGGGGAGATTGTTGGATCAAGCCCAGAATTTGGATAATGCTGATAAAGCCTTATGTAATTTGATCTGAGATCTTTTGTGTTTCTTTGATCGTTGCAGAAAATATGTTATTAATCCGGAGATACACTCGTGAGAGCAAAGCTAAGGACAGGGTACATAATCCTGATCCGGACAAGAGTGAGTGTCGTCAAACACTTGGTAAATAACCAAGTCACCAATACATACGGAACAAGGAACGTTCGTGCGGACTAAGTCAAATTGACGCTAAGTAAGAATCTTGGTTTACAAGGTCGCACGAAGTAAAAGAAGACACGGAGTAAGACATCCAAGTCTTCCATACATGCGGAGTAAGGAAGTACAAATGCGGAATAAGGACCCGAGTTTTTATTAGACACGGAGTAAGAAAATTAGATGCGGAGTAAGGAATCCGGACAACTTACTCATACGGAGTAAGGAAGCGCTAGTACGGAGTAAGCACTCCGATCCCTTAGACTCGCCCGGAGTAAGGAACTTACATACGGAGTAAGGAATTTACATACGGGGTAAGGAACTTACATACGGAGTAAGGAATTTACATACGGAGTAGGGAACTTACATGCGGAGAAAGGAAGCACTGACACGAACTAAGGATTCCAGTACCAAATAGATACGGAGTAAGAAATCACTGACACGGAGTAAGGTTCCGAGCTTCATTTGCTACGGAGTAAGGAAAATTACACCGGACCAAGAAGATACTGCTTCAACTCAACCGCATTTAAATTTATCAGCTCGTGGCGTCCCGATGTAAGACAAATTTATTGAGAACCTGAAGAATCTTACACGTGGATCATCCGGATATGTGGACACAACCTTAATTGTATTTGGGAACTCACAAAGACACTTATACTCTTCAAACCCAAGATCTTGAGCTCCATAATCCGCAGCAATCAAAGCAGAGAGATTACCGAGGGATAGTTAGTGCTGAACGCATTCCGGAACTACAAGTTCTAAGGTTGTCTCTTAGGAATGTTTTGTATAAATATTCATACTTGTACATTTATGTAAAATGTGAGCGTATGTGCATTTGTCAAGAATAGACTAATCCTGTGTATGCACAAGCGTTTTCATTTTTGGAGATAGAATTTGGCTAGTGTGTGAGTTCATTTGTAAACAGAGTGTAAGAGAGTCTTGCTTCTATTTTGTTGTATTTGTCTTGTGATAATAAAACAAAATACTTCCACTATCTGGTTATCTTCCGCAGTGATTCTATCACTTAACTAAATAAGTGTTTGTGTCTTAAGAGAAAGAAAAGAGTTTCGATAAAAGCCTATTCACCCCCCTCTAGGCTCCAAGGGACCATCAGTGCTGAACGCATTCTGCAACTACAATTTCCAAGGTTGTCCCTTAGGAATGTTTGTATAAATATTCATACTCGTACATTTGTGTAAGCGTGCGTAAGCAAGCCAAGATCAACCCTGTGTATGCACAAGAGTTCAAAAGATAGAATTAGGCTAGTGTGTGAATCCCTTTGTAAACAGAGTGTAACAGAGTCTTGCTTCTATTTTGTTGTATTTATCTTTTGATAATAAAACAAAATACTTCCACTATCTGGTTATCTTCCGCAGTGATTCTATCACTTAACTAGATAAGTGTTTGTGTCTTAAGAGATTAGAAAGAGTTTCGATAAGAGCCTATTCACCCCCCTCTAGGCTCCAAGGGACCATCAAGTGGTAGCAGAGCAAGTTCTATTTGTTCTAAATAGAGATCCCACTCTTTCGCTCTCAGCAATGGCCGAAGAAAGCATTATGCTATTCAACACTCGCCTTATCTCCGGAGGTGCACAAGAGCCCATCCCGAATCGAAGCAGCAATGAAAACGTCGACCCACCTCAACCTGCTGCTGCCTCCACTGCTCAACCATGGAGTTCTGGTTTTACTCTGACAAAACCGCCCAAATTCACACCTGAGCTTTTCTCCCAGTGGAAAGCTCGCATGAAGATGTTCATGGTATGCCATGACCATCTCATGTGGCCCTGTCTTCATCAAGAGATTCCAATTCCGATGACAATCGGAGAACATGGAGTTAGAAGGCCAAAGACGGATGCCGAACTTACCAACGATGAAAGAGCCTGGCAGTGCGCTAGCGAAAAGGCTCTGGCTTACGTTACATCGTCTTTGGATTCCGAGGCTTTCACGGACGTCCAGGGCTGCACAACAGCAAAAGCTGTCTGGGATAAACCGACAATCCTCTATGAGGGGAGTCAATCCCAGATGCAGAACGTTATATGTACTCTCATGCAGAACTTTGAGAGTTTCAATCATAAACCAGGCGAATCACTCGAAAGCATCTATTGGAGATTCGGTAAGCTCATTCTTGAGCTGAAGAGTGTCAATGAGCATTATTCCCAATCTCAAATCAATGACAAGTTCTTTCGTTTTTTGCCGGATCGATACTACTCCAAACAACTCCAGATGCAATCAGACAAAAACTGGCAGTATGTTCCCCTTGAAGAACTATATAGAGAGCTGCGGACTCACGAAGTCAGGTTTAAGTACTCTGACCGGGATGAGAAAATAGCTCGGAAAGAAAAGGGGGTAGCTCTCAAAGCTACGGAATGTTTAAACATACTGAGGAATGATGATACGGATGCGTCCGAGAATTCGATTCCTGACGAGGAGGAGGAGATAGCTCTTCTCGTCAAATCCTTTGAGCGATTCCTACGGAAAAGCAGAAAAGGATTCAGGAGACGCTCATCATCATCTTTCCAAAGTAAGGAGAGACCGGAGTCTAGTTCCCAGGAATGCTACAAATGTGGGAAAACCGGTCATTGGGCCAAGGACTGCAGATCCAAATCAAAAGTGGCCGAGAAAAGTGACAAGGTAACTCCTCGCCGCTCCACCTCAGACAACAGCAAGAACAAGAGGAAGGCATTCGTGACAAAGTACATCAGTGGCTCGGAAGAAGAGGAGGAATCCTCGGATGATGAGCCAACTCCTAAGCCAAACGTCTGCCTCATGGCAAATAATGAGGTACCTTCTATCTCTGAGCTCATAAGTCAATTAGAATCTCTTATTATTGAACGTAATCATGAAAAGAATGAGAGACTAATAATTACTCAAATGTACAAAGATGTGGAAAGTCAGAATAAACGCCTTGAATTTACTATCACTAGACTTGAAAAGGACATAGCTGACTTCAGAAGAAAAGAGGCTTGGTATCATGATCTAAGAGCTGAAAATCATCTGTTAAATACCAACCTAACGGGCCTAAAAGTTATTGTGAAACAACTCGAAAATGAACTGGAACAGGAAAGGGAAATAAATCGTAAGTGGCTAAAATCCGGGGAAATAGCCTCTACCTTTAGGACTGATCCTGACAACATCCGAGTCAAACCTGGCCTAGGTTCCGAACCATCGACTTCCATAGCTCAAGCTACTGAGTGTCCTCCGGATTTCACTCCTAAACTAACCAACTTATATCCTGTTAGTACATCTAAACCGTTGGATGATTTCATTTCAGGTGGCACCATAGTTTATGAATGTGGAGTCGAGGCTGTTACTGCTCTTCCCGAAGCAGTTGCACCGGTAACTAAAGATGAAGGGAAGGCTGCTGCAGTTAAAGCCAAAACTATAGCACCCAAAAAGAAAGAAAAGGCTAAGGCTGACGCATCTAGGGCCAAGAGCGCGTCACCCAAACGCAATGGATTAGGCCACAGGGAATAGAATAGAAAGTCTGTAAAATCTAAGAGACCTGTATCCCCTGTTTGTACTCCGCATTATAGTGTCTGTTCCATCTGTAGGGAAATAGGTCATTATCACTATGAATGTTGGAGTTTATCTGATAACTGGCTTTGTAATCAAATTCATATCAATAAAGATCAGTTAAATAAAAAGGGTTCTACGAGCAAAACAAAATCTAAACCTCAAAGGAGTATCTCTCCCAAGAAAACCCAAATAAAAGAGGCAAATTTGAAACTAACAATTTAAAGTCAACTTGGAGACCTAAAAGTCCCAAAAAAATCAAATCCGGAACCGTTGACATTATCGTTGCTCTCTCTAACCGCCCGAAACAAGTTTGGGCACCAAAAGTGTAAACTGTTGTCTTTCAGGAGCATCTCTGGAATGCATTGCCGGATCACTTGAAGTTAAAAATCAATCAAAGCAAGTGGATCCTCGATAGTGGATGCTCCGGACATATGACGGGTGATCAGACTCTACTTGTTGAAGTGAATGACAAACGAAGTCCATCCGTTTCATATTGCGACAACAGCAAAGGTAAGACTGTCGGGTATGCCACTTTAATTAACGGCTGTGTATCAATCACTAGAGTTGCACTAGTTGAAGGTTTAAAGCATAATTTGCTAAGTGTCAGTAATTTATGTGACAAAGGATTTACTGTTTCCTTTATGTCCAACACCTGTACAGTAAGAGAAAACTTATCCGGAGATGTTAAGTTATCCGGATCAAGAGATGGGTACATATACTCAGTGGTCTTAAAAAATAATTCTTCTGACCCTGTATGCTTCCTCACTAAAGCTTCAGATGAAGATAGTTGGCTATGACACAAGCGATGCGCACATTTAAACTTTAAGACATTGTCAAAATTAGCTTCACTTGATCTCATCACTGGTCTACCTAAACTCAAATTCTCCAGAGACACTCTCTGTCGAGAATGCCAACTGGGCAAATAGACCAAACATAGCTTTAAGAGCAAATCAGTTAATTCAATAACTGCTCCTCTACAACTTCTTCATATGGACCTCTGTGGTCCTATTTCTGTTCCGTCACTGGCTGGTGCGAGATATACCCTTGTGGTTATCGATGATTTCACCAGATACACATGGGTGATTTTCTTGAAATCAAAGGATCAAACTTTTGAGCATCTTGTAGATCTTTTTAACTGGATAAGCAACTCACAAGGACTGAGCATAAAGTGCATCAGGAGTGATCATGGTACAGAATTTGATTTTTCAGAAATGAGATCATATTGTTCTGAACAGGGCATACAGCATGACTTCTCTGCGCCCAGAACTCCACAAAAAAATGGGGTAGCTGAGCACAAAAATCGTACCTTAGTTGAGGCTGGTAGATCAATGTTAGTAGAGGCAACGCTTCCTCTCGCCTATGGGCTGAAGCTATGTCCACCGCCCGCTATGTTCGGAACGGAACTCTAATAAATAAATCTACCATGAAAACACCCTATGAGATGTGGAGAGGACGAAAACCTTCAATTTCACATTTCAGAGCTTTTGGGTGTACTTGCTACATATTGATAAATGGCAAAGAGACCCGGAATAAATTTGAACCAAAATCTAATGATGGGATTTTTGTCGGGTACTCATTACATAGCAAGGCTTATCGGGTCTTCAATAGAAAACTTTTTAAAGTTGAAGAATCTATCCATGTGACTTTTGATGAAGCTAATCCTGATTGGTCAAAAGTTGCTTCTTTAAGTTCTAATGTGCAGGTCCTGGACAGCAACATTGATTATTCGAAGTTTATGAATGTTCCTGTTACACATTCTGACCAACCACGTGGCATCAGCGAGGCACAAAGAAATTATATGGATGATGCTACGGATGACTCGGACTCAGGACTACCATTAAGCTCCGGACATACTCCTACGGAAACCCAAAATTCCGGAGCACCTTCAAGTCCGTCCGGACCAGGTAACACTGAAAGAAACAGTGTTGAAGAACCACCTAGTTCTTCCGTACCTTCAAATACGGAAACATCTAGTCCGGACGAAGCTCAACCAGCAGATACACCTGAACCACCTAATCTGGCAGAGCTTCAAATTGTTCACGATCATCCATCACATGCACAGAATAACAGATGGACCCGAAACCATCCCTCAGATCAAGTGATTGGTGATCCTACTGTTGGTGTAAGAACAAGAGCAGCCACCTCCAACATGAGTCTTTACTCATGTTTTCTATCTCAAATAGAACCAAAGGTGGCAGATGAAGCTTTTCAGGATTCGAATTGGATAGAAGCCATGCAAGAAGAGCTAAATCAATTTAAGAGAAATAATGTGTGGACTTTAGTACCAAGGCCTAAGTCTCAGCAAGTCATTGGAGTTAAATGGGTGTTCCGGAACAAGCTTGATGGAATAGTAATCCGGAACAAAGCCAGATTAGTAGCCAAAGGATATCATCAAGAAGAAGGAATAAACTATGATGAGACCTTTGCTCCAGTAGCAAGACTTGAGGCAATCCGAATGTTTCTGGCGTATGCTTCATATGAAAACTTCATAGTTTATCAAATGGACGTCAAGAGCGCATTCCTGAATGGAGATCTTCAAGAAGAGGTTTACGTAGAACAACCTCCCGGTTTCATTGAACCTAAAGCAGGACATCTAGTCTACAAACTTCGGAAAGCTTTATATGGTTTGAAGCAAGCTCCAAGAGCCTGGTACGACACACTGTCGGAATTCCTACTTGCTCACAACTTCCAAAAAGGGAAGATAGACACCACCTTATTTCTATGAAAAGAGAAAGGACATACTCTAATCGTACAGATATACGTGGATGATATCATTTTCGGATCAACGAATCTGAAGCTTTGTGAAGAGTTTGCTAAGTTGATGACAGGCAAGTTTGAAATGAGCATGATGGGAGAACTGTCCTACTTCCTCGGAATAGAAGTTAAACAATTGAAGGAAGGAATCTTCATTAATCAAGCTAAGTACACTCGCGATCTTATTAAGAAGTTTGGTATGGAAGGTTCTTCTCCCGTCAAAACTCCCATGCCTGTCAGTGCCAAGTTAGATCCTGATGTGGACGGCATATCAGTAAATGTGATTGACTACAGAGGGATGACAGGATCCTTGCTGTATCTTACAGCAAGTCGCCCAGACATTATGTTTGCAACTTGCATCTATGCACGATATCAGGCGAATCCCAAGGAGTCACATATGCTTCATGTTAAACGGATATTAAGGTATCTCAAGGGAACGATGAATTTGGGACTCTGGTACCCAAAGGAGTCCAATTTCACCTTATCCGGATACTCGATGCCGACCCATTTGGATGTCGCATCGACAGGAAGAGCACAAGTGGTACATGTCGGTTTCTTGGAAATAGATTAATTTCATGGTTCAAGAAGAAGCGAATTCCGTATCAACCTCTACTCGCCGAGGCGGAATATATAGCTCTGGGAGTTGCTGCGCACAAGCTACTCTGGATGCAAAGTCAACTTACTGACTACGGTTTCAACATGTCATCTATTCCACTCTACTGTGACAACACTAGTGCAATTGCTATCAGCAATAATCCTGTCATGCACCCTAAGACGAAGCATATTGAGGTCAGGTATCACTTCATACGCGACCATGTTCTCAAAAATCACATTTCCCTGGAACATGTTGCTACTGAAGATCAACTGGCAGACATACTTACAAAGCCCCTACCTGATGCAAGATTCTCTAAACTACTCATCCGATTAGGTATGCTTGACTTCTCTGCATAGTTTCACATTTAAATTACTCAACAGTATACTTAATATCAGAACATGCATTGTGCTTTTAGTGGAAGTAGACGATACATACTGTTTTTAATGCTGATCATACTTACTGATTAACGGCCTCATGCTTCTGATATTATTATCAACTTCATAATGGGAGGATGCTTGCGTTTCCCGACTGAAGTCGTTTAAGCAAACATGATTAAAGTTTATATGATTAACCTCATTCTGGTTTCATGATCTTAATTTCCACTGATCACCACATGACAAAAGCCTGTTTGTTTAGATTACTCTATTAACTTGTATAATTGAAGAAATGAAATGGGTTAGCTTGGAATGCCTGGTGGATGAATACTCAATCGCAGTCTGATCAGCTTCTGAAGTATCGTTTCCCAAAAAGATAGACAGTGCTGAATTTCTATATGACGGAAAGGTCACCCGAGAGGATTGCACAATCTAAGGGGGAGAAAATGCTTTATACATTATTCAAGTAATACCCCTCCGTATATGTCTCATGACCTGTTTCCTGGCTATCTATTTGAGGGGGAGTCTATCATTGAGAGGATCGAATGATCTACGGGGGAGCTTAAACTTTATCAATTACCTCAGTAATGACCCCCTAATATGTCTCGGATACTCTCCCCTCTAAACTTTCACTTCCGGATCTAACTGGACATGCGTTGTAGAAACGGAATTGAGGCATGCCTGGATGTTTTCTTTTCTTTTCTTCAACCATGCATTTTAATCGGATAATCAATTGCTTGCATTTGACATGTGTCCGCTTCCTCATTTTTCACTCATGAATCCTAGTTTGATCAAATCATATGATTTTTAATTAATCTTAGCTACGTCATTCAGCAGGACAGTTTCGCTATGTTGACCTATATGAACTTGTGTATTTTTATCTGACATATGCCCTGATTCAGTAATATGATCATTCTCTCGTATGTATATGTCTATTACATTCTTTTTCATGCATAAGTTTTGTTTCTCATTAGTTCGGATTATGTCGTTCTTCACAGACTATTTTCTCTTATCCGTACTAATCCTTACCTGTTAAGCTTTTGTATTTTTAGTTTATCTTGTTTTAAGCTACAGGTTCAGATTTTCTTTGCAACCTTATCGGTAAATCTAGTCCATAGTCTTGGATTTGAAGTGTTGTGGTACTTCTCTTCTCTTCAACTTATTGACAAGCAAAGGAATCTACTTCTCTCTCACCGCACTTTGTTACTACGGAAACGGTCTACTTTTCATCCGGATACTCGTCACACGGCTATCGTTAATTCCGGATGATTGTCAGTTCATTCCTCCGGACTCCAGACACTGTCAAATTGCGATAATCCATGTCTTCTTTTATATCGCGTGCTTTTGAGGAGGAATCATGATGATTCATTAAATGCATATCTCGGGATGCACACACTTCTCCGGAAGGCGAACAGCTGTTACCCTTATTTGGTCATGCCGCCTCCACGTCATCTTATAATTCGGAGGCGCATCGATATCAAGACTAATGAAATCAGCCTGTCAAGCGGTTCACTGTTTCACTCGCCAAATTCCTAGACCCGCTGACATTTATGGACTCGGTCTTATATATTCTGGTCATTCCTGCAAAGCATGAGCGTTACCCTTTTCAAATCCCTAAACCTCTCGTTGCTCCTTCAATCCCCAAGACCTCACCTTTCCTCTCGCCCTTCAACTTTCATCTACAATGGCACCCATAATCTCTCTTTTCGGCGTTAATCTCGGCCATCTAGTTGATTGGAGCGCTGTCTCCAACCCTCCGGACTGGTTTTCCGATATTCGCCCTCTTCTAGAAGCCTCTCACCTACTCGACCTAATCTCCAATCCTGTCGATCTGCTTATAGACGACATTATCGAGTTTTACCAACGGATTCGCTGTACCACCGACTCCATCATTTCCTATGTTCGCGGTGAATCCATCCTCATTAACCCCGCCGTTCTCCGCGCTGCTCTCCATCTACCCCCCGGTGAACCACAGCGCCCCGATGCTGATCCCATGGCAGCTTCTATGGGTTGCACCTACAAAGGCAAGGAATACAAGGTGAAGTCCTTCCAAGGTCGCTATCGCTGTATGGCGATCATCTTGAGTCGATGTTTACTGGCTCGCACATCCGCCCTGGACTCCGTTCCATATGACCTTCTTCTAGCCATGTACGGCGTTTTCGAAGGTCTTCCAATGGACTGGGGGACATTTTTGTTCCGATTACTGCAGACTGGACCCAAGAACCGTTCTTTCGGGCACATACTCAGCATTGTCTTCCGGCATCTTCATTCATACCATTTCGCCCACTCTGATGCTGTTTCATTCCCTCTGGCCTATTACCTTCGCTATCTGACGCCTGATGGGAACATGACAGCCCGTCGTCCCTCTGCAGCTCTCCGCCCTCTCCCTGCCATGGAACAACAAGGCAGTTCTGTTGGTGACCCATCTGCCAGCCATGCCCTAGAGGTCAACTCTGCTCACCGGTCCTCCCGGATTCAGTCTGTTGCTGCACCCTCCGTTTCTCGGGCTTCCCAGCAAAGCATCCGTGGTGACCCTTCTGAGGTTGCGGGGCCCTCTCAGCGCAGCATCCCTAAACCTGTTTCCTCAGCCCCTTCTGCTGCGGATGTCCCCACACCCTCCACTTCCACCATTGCTGCCGCGGTTGATACCGCTGTTACTGCCGTCATTGCTGATGTCCCGGCATCTACTCCAGAAGCCCCTTTGCCTCCCCTACCTCAACCCCGAGATTACCTTGACCATCTCTCCGCCGACACCTTAACGGACATATGGCTTCGTTTCAGCCTTGCCCACACTGCCTCCATTCCTGACACCGATCTCCGGGTGTTTTACACGCGCTATACCCAATCCCCGGAGACCATGATCATCTGGAACTTGGACCAAGGCTTTCTTATGCCGGCCTCCATTCCAGATGTGCCGTTCCCTACCCCTTCCAGCCTGGTCCATGCCGCACGGAGTTCTTCCCCTGCTAAGGCTGGACCTTCTTCTCCTGCTGTCGCCATTCCCGTTGTTGACCTATCTGGTCAAAGCGGGTCTGCTACTCCGGATGCCTCTAATGCTCCGGATGCCCCTTCTGCTGCTACTGCTGATACTCCTGCAGACTCCTCTGCCAAGCACACTCCTGCTCCTATTCATGCGGGGGAGTCTTTCAAAGCTCCCGAGTTGGTCCTTAGGCGTGCTTCTTTTGGCACGGTCCACTCCGACGCTGTGCTCTCCGCCCAGCTGGACTGACACGCTCAAGCTCATAGTGCCCAAATATCCGCCATCGCCGCCAGGGTTGATGCACTTGGCGCCCAACTCCTCTCCGCTCTCACTGATTCCTCCACTTCCATGGAACAGAAGATGGATCTCGTTGCCTCGTCCGTCCATTCCTTGTCTACCTCCTTCGCGGACCTGGCGCACACGATGGCTCGCCCTCCCGTTGCTTCCCGGCGATCTGCCAAACCGGGGGAGAAAGTGTCATCTAATCCTTCTGCTCCTTCTGCACCACAACCATCCACTCGTGCTGAGAAGCGTCCTGCCTCTTCATTGCTTCAGGGAGTCCAAATTCCCAAATGTAGCCGCTTCTCTCAGCCAAGCTCCTCGAGTGCAGCTCTTCCTCCATCCTCTCCATCCGCAGCTGACACCTTCCTCCCATCATACGCGGTGTGTGACCCTTCTGATGCGGATGGAAGTATGCGTAAGGCAATGAAGTCCTATGCTGTGTTTTCTGCCGAGAGAAGATGTCTCTCTGACCTGTACCCTTTTTCCCCGGACGACATTCGGACCCTTTGTTCGGAAAAAGGACTCTTTACAACATAAGACATTGACAACTTCTCTAGGGCTGCTAAAATGGAGATGAGGTTGTTTCCATCTCTATACAAGGATGGGCACTTGTTTGAAGTTCTGCCGTGCTGGAATGAAGGCTATCTTCCCAATGTAGATCTCATTCAGTCCTTCATCGACGGAACTGCTGAGGATAGCAAGCCATGGAAAACTCTCTCAACTATCCTCATTCCGTATCGGATCATGTCGCCACATTTCATGATGGCTGTCTTCATGATTCAGTCCAAACAAATGATTCTGATTGATTCTCATCAGATTGTGGAGCATTATGTAAGAAAGAATCAATGGGAACCACTATGTCTCAGGCTGACTGAAGCTGTGAAGAAAGCTGGATTATATCAAGAGTTAGGCATCACACCCTTGAGTCCAACTGAGAAGCTGAAGGCGACATTCCAGGGCAAGAAGCAAGTGCCACAACAGCCAGATGGAGATAGCTGCGGGGCCTTTGTCTGTTACTTCATCAAGTCATTGTTAACTGTGGGCAAATCTTGGAGCCAACACACTACTTATACGATGAAGCAGACAATGGAGCTTAGAGAGAAAGCAGCAACTATGATCTTCAAGTATAGTAAGCCTTATGTACCTTAATGAAATTTTTGTATAAAGGATGAATTGTATTCTGTTGCTGATATTGGTTGTGATGCGTATTCTGTATGTTATCTTTTTTTTGCACTGCTTACCAAATCAGATTACAAAGGGTTTGGGCATATCCATAATTGGGGGAGATTGTTGGATCAAGCCCAGAATTTGGATAATGCTGATAAAGCCTTATGTAATTTGATCTGAGATCTTTTGTGTTTCTTTGATCATTGCAGAAGATATGTTATTAATCCGAAGATACACTCGTGAGAGCAAAGCTAAGGACAGGATACATAATCCTGATCCGTACAAGAGTGAATGTTGTCAAACACTTGGTAAATAACCAAGTCACCAATACATACGGAATAAGGAACATTCGTGCGGACTAAGAACTTAAAAGCTACGGATTACGGAATCTGTTCCTTATGCCTCAAACGGACTAAGTCAAACTGATGCGGAGTAAGAGTCTTGGTCTACAAGGTCGCACGAAGTAAAAGGTTTGACATGGAGTTAAAAAAAAGGTTAAGTCTTCCCCTCAAGCGAACTAAAGAAGACATGGAGTAAGGCATCCGAGTCTTTCATACATACGGAGTAAGGAAGTATTGATGTGGAATAAGGACCCGAGTCTTTATTCGCACGGAGTAAGGAAACTAGATGCAGAGTAAGGAATCCGGGCCACTCACTCATACGGAGTAAGGAACTTACATATGGAGTAATGAACTTACATACGGAGTAAGGAACTTACATACGGAGTAAGGAACTTACATACGGAGTAAGGAACTTACATATGGAGTAATGAACTTACATACGGAGTAAGGAACTTACATACGGAGTAAGGAACTTACATACGGAGTAAGGAACTTACATACAGAGTAAGGAACTTACATACGGAGTAAGGAACTTACATGCGGAATAAGGAAGCGCTGACACGGACTAAGGATTCCAGTACCTAATAGATACGGAGTAAGCAACCACTGACACAGAGTAAGGTTCCGAGCTTTATTAGCAACGGAGTAAGGAAAATTACACCGGACCAAGAAGATGCTACTTCAAACTACCGCATTTAAAGTTATCAGCTCGTGGTGTCCCGATGTAAGACAAACTCGTTGAGAACCTGAAGAATCTTACACGTGGATCACCCGGATATGTGGACACAACCTCAATTATA
Organism: Taxillus chinensis; assembly: GCA_023512835.1. Taxonomy (NCBI): domain Eukaryota; kingdom Viridiplantae; phylum Streptophyta; class Magnoliopsida; order Santalales; family Loranthaceae; genus Taxillus; species Taxillus chinensis. The sequence continues at coordinate 46,174,938 of CM042090.1, forward strand.
TTTGGGAACTCACAAAGGCACTTATACTCTTCAAACCCAAGATCTAGAGCTCCACAAGCCGCAGCAGTCAAGGCAGAGAGATTACCGAGGAATAGTTAGTGCTGAATGCATTCCGGAACTACAATTTCCAAGGTTGTCTCTTAGGAATGTTTGTATAAATATTCATACTCGTACATTTGTGTAAGCGTGCGTAAGCAAGCCAAGATCAACCCTGTGTATGCACAAGAGTTCAAAAGATAGAATTAGGCTAGTGTGTGAATCCCTTTGTAAACAGAGTGTAACAGAGTCTTGCTTCTATTTTGTTGTATTTATCTTTTGATAATAAAACAAAATACTTCCACTATCTGGTTATCTTCCGCAGTGATTCTATCACTTAACTGGATAAGTGTTTGTGTCTTAAGAGATTAGAAAGAGTTTCGATAAGAGCCTATTCACCCCCCTCTAGGCTCCAAGGGACCATCACTTTCCCTTTCAAAAGGAAGAGGACAACTGCCTAGCTTTCCTCCTATAGTTCCCCCTTCTCTTCAGCAGAAATGCTATCTCTTGATCTGAGGTGCTATTTGTATCGAAATCTTCAACTTCTTCTTTTTCTTCCTTAGAAGATGATTCCCTTGGTTCAACGGCCTTAAAAGCGATAGACTTCTCCTTTTTCTTGGAAGGGTTCTCGAATGCCTCAAGCTCTTCTTTTTGCATTTCCAATGTCTTGAGGTCTCCATAAAGTGCTTCCAAGGCACAAGTTTTCCATTCCTTCAGCTGATGGATGGCTGATGTTTTTATCAGCAGTCTTAGAGGTAGAGATCTTAGAAACTTGTCATTTTTATTCTTCTAAGAGATCTCAATGTTGTAGCTTTTTATCCGTTGAATCATTTGTAAATACTGTCAAGTGACTCCTTCGATTCACATCTGAAGGCTTCATACTCTTGCTTGAGCATGGAAATCTTGTTGTCCCTAATCTGTTCATCTGCTTCATAGATGAGACAGAGTTTGTCCCACACCACCTTCGCTGTCTCGAGGTCTTACACATCCGTGAACATATCATCGTTGAGTGTAGAGAAAAGGATGTCCTTTGCTTTAAAGCCAAGCTTCACCTTCCTCTGCTCCACCTTGGACCAAATGTCTGAGTCTTTCATATGTAAACAGCCTCTCTACATGCTCTTTGGAGTATAAGGTCCATTCTGGATAACTTCCCAGAGAAAAGTGTCAAGCATGTCCAAGTGAGCTCTCATTCTCGCTTTCCATTTGGAGAAGCGCGTGGGTGTGCACATGGGGACTTGGGAGGATGAGCTAGGAAGGACATCGTAGAAGTATTCCTATTCTTTCTTGTCGCTTCTGGTGCAAGGTTCTTCTTGTTCTCCAGTCGGTTCCACTGCTGGAGTACGACTAGCTTCTTGTTCCTTAACCGGAACTTGAGCTTGCTCAAGAACGGGAGCTGTACTATTGGAATCCATATCTATCAGTAGTGATCTCTATAGAGTTGTAGAGCTTCTCTGATACCAATTATAGGTCCCAAAGTGAGCCTAGAGGGGGGGTGAATAGATTATTTTCACGGAAGCTAAGATTGTAAGCTAGTGAATGAATGTCCAAGTGATGAATGTGCTATGAATATTAATTGAGAAGAAAACAATATGGTATAGGAGTGATTATTGACTATCTAACAAATCTGAGATGAGAGTTAATGTTGTAGATGGGATAGACCTCAGATATTTAGTGAATATTCCTACGGATGTCAATATGAAGAGATTGACTCCATTTGGAATGTTCTAAGATAGATTTTGATTGTGGAAAAACAACACAAAGAGTAGACTAGATGATTGGATATGTTTGAACAAGATAATATGATGAATCATTCAAGGATGTTTTTGTTCTTTGATCAACATGGCACACATCACTTGGATGAATTCTCTCAGAGTTTTTCTCTCTTGCGTTCGAACTTTTTTCTTAATTTTGCTAGTTTTTTTCTTTAATGCATGTCAGAATTCTATATCTTGTGTTCTGTGTTCCTTGGTTTTTGTGAGAGTTTGACTTATATTATTTCATTTTGTGTGTGAGAGATATATTTTAAGGTTATAGTACATCTGTGCCTTGTCGTCCATCCCGACATTCTGACTTCCTGCCACTTAAAATGTGGAAGTACAGGGGATGGGTTAATCTGCTCTGATTCTGTAGATCTGTTGCCCATAGTGCGTATTTGCATGCCCATGCTGGTACAGTCAATCTTGGCCATTCATCAATTGATGGTGGTTGACAGTCATCAATGCGACAATAAATGCGCTCAACTGCTCAGGATGGCACGAGCTTACTGTACAAACCCTAGCTGATGATATTGCTAAGTAAGATGCTTAAGGTTGTGAGTTTTTCTGAAAGGTGAATGCCTCGAAGGTTTGGTGACTCGAAGATTTGGGCCCAGTCTCTTTTTAATGTAAAATAATACTTTAGGCTTCGACATCATTAGATCTTGTGAGTCTTCGACTCTGGTTTTCTTTGAGTCTTCGTGGGTAGTAGTTTGCAGATGATGACAAGCTCACTCTATAAAATAATCTTCGACTTTGCGAGTCTTCGATTTTGCAAGCCTGCGATGCTTAGAGTGGTTTCTCTTAAGTGTATACTAACTCAATACTAGTTACGAGTCTTCGACTATATATCTTCGAGTCTTCGTGGATGACAGATTACAGGTTGGCCTAAGCTTAATGGTTCACTCTGTGTTAAGTGAGTCTTCGACCCTTAGAGTCTCTGACCCTTGCTGCGACTCTTCAAGTGACTCTTATACTGAGCATACATAACTTATGCCTGTTGTCTTAGCTGCGAGTCTTCGACTCTTTTTCTTCAACTCACTCAGTTTGCTTTGGAGGGCTAAGATGTTCTTCAACCCTTCTATTCCTTTGGTCTACGAACTTATGTTGGATCTTCGACCCTGCGAGTCTCCGTCTCTCAATTTCTAATGCTTAGCCTGTTGTTGTTGGGTTTGCAAACTGTGTCTCCATTTCTCCAAGTCTTCGACTTTACGGTTCCAACTCTTCAATTACTACTCTACCTTTGAGGTCTATGGGTTTTGGTCTTATTTATGGGCTGACAATTTCTTTAACTTAACTGTTTTCAACTCTTTAACTCTTCGAGTCTACGACTCTTAAAGCCTTCGAGTCTCAGTTACAATTTCATTTGCAAGTTCATGTACCTCAATGGCCTAGACTCTTCAACCGTTGACATTCGAGTCTGCGAGTCTCCTAAAGCTTAGTACTTGACAGTTTCTAGTGGGACTTCAACTCTTTGACCCTTCAAGTCTCCGAGTCTCCATATCAACTTATGTTCTGTCAGTTTTTGTTAGGGCATCTTTGGGGACGTTTTTCGCATTCTTTGGGTCTTTAAGTCAGCTTATGTTCTGTCACTTTCTTGTTTTTGTTTTACTGTTTAGTGTAGTGACAGTTTAGTTTTCTTCAAACTTCAACTCTACAGCCCTGATACCTTCGGATCTTCGAGTCTCCAGACTTAGAAATATTATTGGCAGCTTCACCAAATCCTATGATACCCAACAACTTGTTTGTGCTCTCACCATGATGCACAGGTTATGTTATGTGGTTGACTTGATAGGCTAAGGCTTGGGTTGAGCTGTTGAGCTCATGGTGACAGGCTAAGGCCTCAGTTGAGCTGTTAAGCTCGTGATGACAGTCGTGGCCTGAGTTGAGCCGTTGAGGATTGTGGACAAGCTGTCCGATATTTGTTTGTAGGCGACTCCGGATGATTGTGCACACTACACGGTGCATGAGTACACTATGCATATAGTATGATCTTTTATGTTTGCATGATGTGAAGTTTTAGGGTCACCTACCGAGCTTGTAGCTCACCCTTATTTTGTTGTTTACCCTTTTCAGGTGTGACCCGGGACTAGTGGAGGACTTTCTTCCGGAAGGACATGCCCACTACTCGATGTATGAGTTTGTATTATATTATGTATTGTATCTCGGACATGGGTCCACAGACAGTTGTATTTGCATACTGTTAGTGATGTGATATCTATATAACTGTTTGACATATTGTATGCATGTTGATGTATGGAAAAGTATAGAATTACCCTTGATGTATGGTTATACAGGGTTGTATAATTGAGATAGCACCTGTGGTGTAATCTCTATTGGTGGTAGTCACCAATCCCTTGACCTTTCAGGTACGGATAAGGGGAAGTCATGTTCCTGATACATATATGAGCTCACATATGTATGTATCAATGCACATACATGCCAACACCATTTGTTTTATGGGATTTTGGTTTAAGATTATGCTAGAAATACGATTCCCTACCTCAAAAATGCTTAAAAGTATAGTCTTGATCGTCCAAATTCAACAAGTCGTCTCCCCATTACGTTCTAGCGCCTTTTTCACTTTCAAAATCTCCCTTAATTTTCAAAAACGTGAAAAAAAGACTTTAGAATGCTTTTTATAAGGTAAAAGTCCTAGTCGCACTCAAAGACAACTTAAAAAGACTTACTTATCCCATAAATAACCAATCCTCCTCATAGTTCTACATTAACTAGGACACCACTAACTTATCCTCTAAGGAATTACTTTTAATCCAATGAAATTACCAAAATGGTCTATTTAAAGTCAAATCCTATTATCCTTTTTCTATAATAAAATATTATAATTTAATGACCCCAAAATGTCATCTAAAATGACAAAAATGGCCTTTGGGTCCTGAATTCAAATCGGTTCAAACGCAATCAAAATTCTCCATTTAATGTGTATATTGCCATACATATATCTACTAATGAACATAAGGCTTTTGACATAAGACTAACAACTAAAACACACAAACACTAATTCTTACATTCATATTCTTGTACGAAGACTTTTTAAAGAAACCCATGCAAGCGAGTATCTAGGGCATTAATCGTTACTAATTGCTATTTTCTTACATTTGACTTTACGTTAGTCAAAACTGTGTTGATTATAATTTTTTGTTTATTTACAAAATTAGACATAGTTGGGTGCGTTGGATTATAAATTTCTTCATTGTCACTTGGAATTGATCTTGTGACACTGAAGAAGTCACCAATCCTATATGCCTTTGTTGATTGTTTGGGCTCTCTTGTTGACATAATCCAAACAAAATAAAGTCTAATAAATTTTATTTTATATGTTTTTTTTAACATTTTTTGATTGCTAGAAAGCTCATATTGAAGATTGAAGAAATGAGTTTGATGGATTTAGAGTAAAATTAAAATGGAAAGATGAGTTCCTAATGGAAATAAAAAAAATTATTGAGATGCATTTTTTTTAAATGTTAGGATCTTTTTTTCCATCTAGTTCATCATTGAAAGAAAAGTTATTTTTATTGATATATTTTTTCCATTATTCGAAAAAAGTTTATTATGTGAAAATATTAATAGACCATTAACATAATGAATTGCATTAGAAATATTTATTTTACACTTTTTTTATTCGTTTTATTGAAATAAACTTAAAGTTTGTTAAGCTTAAGAGTGAGCCTAAGCCAGCTTCCGCGGCCTAAACTTAGCCGACTTTAAAATTCATTCAAAAGCTCGACATAGATATAGGTTGGCAAAATTTTAGATGAGCCTGGTTTGTTTAAGGCAAATCTCCACTTGGTTCAGCTGATTTGCTTGCTTAGTTGCACTCATGCCCGCTGACCAAGCAAACGCCTGACATTAAACGGATAGGATATTCGTGTGAAAGAATGGCATATTGACCTTATTGGCAGCATTTTTATTCCACGGCAGTGTCATTATTCACATAATGCTTCCACTAATTCGGGCACAGGTTTAGGGGACTTCTTCTAATGGCATTGTTACAGTGACAAAAGCAAACTCCGTGCGTGGCCAAGCAGCTGAGTGGTGGGGTCGGGGCATCTTATGAGGCTAAATTGAAAAGTTTATGAGACCATCTTGTGTAACCAAATATCTAGTTCATGGTATGGTGGTCTTCTTCCACGCCCTTCTGGTGAAATCCAACTTGCAGCAGCGTCGAGTTAGGACGGATGCTTATTATCTACTTTGTGGTGACAGGAATGAAACGCATGCTGGATTTGTTGCAAAAACTAATGGGAACTGGATTACACCGTGTGCAGTGTTTTCAAGTTTGGATTATGCGTTTTTTTGTCTGAGAATGTAGTGGCAGGTTTTTGTTGATGGATTGGCAAGAGATTAGAGATGATGTTCAGGAGCCATTTTCAATTGAGATCCCAGTGGTGTATCATGTAGTTTGTTGGGGTCTAGAGCCTTAGTACTATGTTGCCGTTTCCTAGTCGGATCTACACCCATTGACGAATTTCGCCAGGCATATTTTAGTCATTCTTTTGGATATTGCCTCGTTTTGTTGAGGTATGTACTCGTGTAAACTATATCCTTTACGTTCATTGAATGATGAAGCCCGACAGTTCATTCATTTTGTCGGTTGTTTGGAAACTTTTTTTTTTTTATAAGAGTTGTTTGGAAACTAAGTCTCTCATTCTTCAAGTCAACCCAATTGCTCTTTCCATCAAATTTAATAATCACATATACTGCAGAAACATCACGATCTTCATAATCACTTTTTTTGGTTTCTTTCCCCCCTACCCCACATCAGCCATGCCAAATGGATGGAACATACTTAACGTCATTCCATTGAGGGATGATCCAAAATTTAGTGACTGAACGGCAGCATATTGAGAAACTTCCTAGACTTTTATCTGCCAGTTCTCTATAGAGCATCGGCTGCCAATGGGTATGAGATTGGATTGCTTAGTCCGATCATTTCATCCATCTTTTCACAAACATATATAAAGTGGGAATCAGGATCTTCCATAACAAAATCTGCAGGGAGCATGCCTTTCTCAGTGGTAGGTACAGGTTCCAAGCATGATTTTGAAGATGAAGCAGAGCTTGCTGGACGTACAAATCCTGGTCGGGCTGCAGGGATGGACAGTGTACATGTATAAAGAATAGTTGAGAAAGAGGTATGCCTAAACTAAGAAATGTTGCCATAAAAAACTAAACAAAAAATAAATATGATAGTTAGAAGCTAACCCACCCAAACCAGCTGCACTTCAGAACAGCCAAGTTGGATCTTGAATACACAAAATCATTGTTGCAGGTTTGGACTTAAAATTCAAGTTGTTTTCTTTTGTTATATGTTGGTTATGTTCATGAAAAAGTTAAGAAAGCAGTGCCTCAGAGTTGTGAACTGTAGTAAATTTGTTAATCAAGTTCACGAGCAACACCAAATACATTTAAATAGAAGTGATACCATGGAGCATGATCCAGACGGGTGGGATAAAGAAGCATAATGAGAAAGAGAATGGAGGAAAGAAGAAAGGCGACAGCAAATCTTCAAATACCCAGAAAATTCATTTTCATCACCCACATTGCAACACCAAGGTCAACAAGTCACCACAACTATACCTACTTCCCTTGTCCATTTTAATGTCTCAACTCATTGTAAGCTTTCAGAGTGTCTAAAACAGTCCGGAAAGCCAGGATTTTGTTTATATTTATGAATGGGCTCTCAAAGTTAAGCGAGATTCACAAGGGACCCGAACCAATTCATTACAATTTTGAATTCACAAAATTTTGCAGTTTTCAATGAATTGATTTAAATTTTGTACTGGATTTAAACAAGGACTACCTAAAATATTGAGCCTACCATGCTAGCATTTAATCAAGGCCTCTTAAAATATTGCAGGCCATTTACAAAGCAGAAAAGATGCTATTTTCCTTCATATTTTTCAAATTGTGATGTCATCTCAATTGATACTGTGGCTTCTCCCAATAAAAAAAAACTCTTTCTCTCACATTTCAACACCTTGATTGATTGACTGTCTTTCTCTATTTTTGCCATCATATATTATATATAAATATCAGTAGCAACATTTTCTTTCAACGTTTTGATATATTCTTCGTTTTTGAATTATGAACAAAGAAAAAGCAATACTAATAATGAATTTAATTGTTGCTCCTTTCCATTTTTCACGAATAAGACCGTAAGTGATATAACAACCCTAAATCATAATACATTTTTTAAAAAGTTTTGCACCTGACCAAAACAGGAAGGAAGAGACATAATACTGATACAGCGAAAAGTATGTAACTAGTGTCTAATGTCCAAACATTGAATTGAAAAAAGATAAAGAAAAATCAGCATTAAGTAAATAACCATAAGCCAAGTCAGAACATCTAGATGATCATGAGAGAGAGACTTGAGAAATTATGTAAACTTACGTATAATGTACAGCACAATTTTCCAATTGTACACATGTCTACCTATGTAAGGAATTCTCACCGTAGGATCACCATAAGTTATCTGAAATATTGCAGGATGCTTTCAGAATTTCATTAATGATCATAAGGGGGAAATAATTATAATTAACTTTGATGGAGGCACAGAATTACCAACATAAAAATTCCGCCTGGTTTAAGGATCCTACAAGCAAGATACAATCATCTGTAGTAAAAGTACAGTAATATAAAAGAAATCACAGGAATAAGACAAAAAATGTAACTTAATCCAATGGAAATTCATGGTTAGCAATCAGATTCAAAAATTTAGATGCCTGCTACCTGCTTACTTCCCCGAGCATTCTAGCCGCACTAATAGGAGCATCCTTACCGCACTTACAAAAAAATAAAAATAAGCCCCAAAAAAAAGTTTAAACAAGAGTACAAATAAAGTAAGGCATTATGAGATTAATAAATTAAACCAACTTACCATCAAGGAATCAAGTGTTCCTACCACAAGATTCAGTGTTCAAAACATCCGATGTCAGTAACAAAAAAAGCTCCGTCAACTTATAGGTCATGACACAATAATTTGATCTGGAATGTAGTAAATCCGGTGAGTATGTGCGGTAAACCCATACCTTTATCAATGACACTATCAAATGATTCATCTGGAAATAATCTCAAATCCCTGACATCCATTTGGACATCTAATGAAATTCATAAGGAAAATTTACCCAAAATATATGTGCTTACTTGAATGTTTTGTGAATAAGTGCAAGTAGAAAAAAATCAAGGGGGTAATTAGAAAGGGGTTGCACAAACCTATTTCAAATAGGATACATTTAAGCTGAGGGATGCCCTCATACTTCTTCTTCATCATATCAATAACGACAGATGAAATGTCAATGTTCATTATGTCTTCATACCCATCCTTGACCATGTCCTCCGACATAACTACAACAAGGAAATTTTACCTTTCAAAAAGTTAATCATTGAGAAAATTCTCAAAGGTATTCTACTGTAATGAGATTGCAGTTGTTAGAAGCCCTTGGTAAATAAACAATGTCTTATTTATGATGAAATAAACTGCGGTTGCTTTTCTTTGCAATTTGATAACGCTCTTTGAGGAACCAAGAAAGTTTTCTGAATCAAGTTCTCAGGTATATGCTTTTATATCACCCGACCATTTAAAAAGAAAGCCAATTTAAGTTGAAGGACCAAAAGCAGCCTTCAATTGTGCCCAAAATCTAGGAGCAGCAAAACATAATTTGGAAGAATCTAAGACCCTTTAAACAAAATAAGAAATGGGAAGTGGAAACATCCAAACCAAACCACAGTGTTTTATGGCTACTTAGGTAACGTTGCCTTTTTCTGCTTACCGTTTACATATTCTGAAACCGTGTTTAGAAATGCTGTGCGGGATAGATTGGGCTTCGGGTGAATTATTATTATTATTTTTAAAAAAGCAGAAGCAGAGATGGAAAATAGAAAACAGGTAAGTTACAAAAGAAGCCCTAATATTCAACCTCTATAAAATTACAAACAATAATAACATCAACAACCCCACTTCATGTCCACATCAAAATTCTAAAATTCTAAAATTTTCCACATTTGGTTCATCAATTTGAAGCAAAAGGTTTAGGACAGTAACATCCAAAACCCCAAAATCTCCTCAGACTAGCAATAGCAAATACAACCCCCCTATGTTGTTTGGAGATTGCTCGTCAATTGAAATGAGGACACAAAAACACAAGCGAACGAAACCGAGGTGGTTTTGTGGGGTATGTTATATAGGAGCGTGCGAAGAGTTATTACCGGCATTGCCGCAACCAACCATGAGGACGCGAGAGGAGGTAGGAACGTACTTGCGGACGAAGGAGCGGAGAGCAGAGTAGCGCTGGTACCAGTCGAAGGGGCCTCCCTCCTCAACGTAGCGCGCGTCCCAGTAGAGGGCGTCGCCGTAGTTGTAGGTGTTGCAGCTAGCCATGTCCCTGGATATCGCCGCCGCCGACTCCGATCCGATGATGTCGATGTGGATAGAGACAAGTCAATCCCCCCCGCGATCTTGTTTGTGGTGGCCGCGGGAGTTGACTGCGGGTGTTTTAGCTGTTCGGGTTTTTTTTTTTTTTTGGTTTTTTTTTTGTTTGTTTGGGAGGGGCTGGAGTGGTTTGCTTGGTCTTGGTTGGTTTAGTTAAAAATAAATATATGAATATTTTATTATGAGCAGTTCGTACCAATGTTATTGGACATGTGTTAAACAATTCATTTATTAAGTAGAATAACATTAAATTTTAATAAATTTATTGAAATATTTAAAAAGTATTATTATCAAATAAGAGAAAAGTTTTGAGCTTTTAAATTGAAATTCTTGAAATTTAAAAAAAACAAATCTGCCCCTCAAAATAATTACCCTTTTTAAAAGTATTTAATTTTATTCGACTGATAAATTTTTTGTACCAACCATTGTATGTGAATTTTAATTGAAGTATAATGATATTGAAATGAGAATTGGAATGCCGGAATCAATAAGTATTATATAATTCTAGTACTATGTTCATTTTATATGCAAACTAATAGAATTATGAATGAAATTATAAAGTTAATAAATTGATGGGAATCATTTAATTCTATGAGGTGGGGATATGATTTTGGGATTTACGTGAGAGAATGAAAATGAGATTAATATTTAATTGAGAATAAATTTAGAATTAACTCCTTTATCAACTTTATACCCTATATACCATACCACATGCTGAAAGAAGAGCATTAACATAATTCTACAAATAAAAAAACATCACTAAATTTGGAAGGATAAATATGTGAGCTAGTAAAACAACTGTAGCATGGATCGCAAGTCTGTCGTCTTTTCATATTTTTGATAGCTCACATTGAATATTTATTCTTAATTGTCAATTCTATTTAAATGATAAATATTTAGGTGTGCCGTTTTTTCTTACTGCCATCTCCACCCCCAGTGCTCGTGCATCTCTCCCTCAAATGTAACTCATGTTGTATAATACCATCGCATAAGCAAGTTAGCTGGCAAAACAAGTGATATGACCAACCACATAAATAACATATGTAATATGATAAAATTAGTCATGTAAATAATGTATATGATGTGATAAAATCAATCATATATATAGTATATATGAGGTGATAAAACCAATATATAAATCTTATATTATAAATAATAAATAATTTCATCATGTTGAGTATTATTATCTTTTGTAGAACTTCAACACCTAGTAAGTATCAAAAACAAAAGAAGATTTAAGTAGAGTATATGGAGCGTTAGGAGAGCTTGAGGGAGTGTTTGTAGAGAGAATTTCGTGGTATAGCTTGAGAGAACTTGTGCATTAAAAGAGGATGCAAGACACTTCTTATATAGGGCAAGGATGATAGGTAGTATGTGTGGTAGGTGAAGTTTTTGTCTTTAATATCTTATTAATGGATCAAACCCAGAATTTGGATAATGCGAATAAAACCCTATGTAGTTTGATTTGAGACCTTATATGTTTATTCTTAGTTGTTGCAAAAGATATAACCTTAATCTGGATTTTCACTCGTAAGAGCAAAGCTAAGGACATGATACATAGTCCTGATCCGGACCAATGTGAGTGTCGTCAAACACTTAGTAAATAACCAAGTCTTCATACGGAATAAGGATCACTCGTGCGGACCAAATGCTTAAAGTTACGGACTAAGGAATCCTTGTCTTACACTTAAATGGACTAAGTTAAGTAAATACGGAATAAGAATCCTAGTCTACATCTCGCACGGAGTAAGAGAGAACTGTCGCAGAATAAAAAGCTAAGTCTTCCACTCAAACGGACTAAGGACAAGAAGACAAGAAGTAAAGGAATCCGAGTCTTTCATTTATGTGGAGTAAGGAAGGACTTGTGCGGAATAAGGACCTGAGTCCTTTGTTCGTACGGAGTAAGGAAAAGAGATATGGAGTAAGGAATCTGAACCTTTTACTCAAGCGAAGTAAGGATGTGCTAATACGGAGTAAGCCATCCGGACCTTTTACTCATGTGGAGTAAGAAACTCATGCGGAGTAAGGAAGCGCTGATATGAAGTAAGCTCTCCGAACTTCTCGTTCATATGGAGTAAGGAAGCGCTGACATGGAATAAGGATTCCAGTATTAACTAGATACGGAGTAAGAAACCACTGACACGGACTAAGGATCCGAGCTTCATTAATGCAGAGTAAGGAACTTTACAACGAACTAAGAAGACGTTGCTTCACTTTATCGGCTTCACATTTAAAGTCATCAGCTCGTTGTGTCCCAATGTAAGACAAATTCGTTGAAAACATAAATTATCTTACACGTGGATCACATGGAGATATGGATAGAGCTTTAATTGCACTTGGGATTATGTGAAATAGTTCAATGTTTAAAGACCCAAGATCTTGAACTCTACATCCGCATCCGCAGCAATTCAAGCAGAATCATTTCCGAGAAAGACTAAGTGGTACACAGTGCTCGGAAGAACAAGTTCCAAGAATGTCTCTCCAATGGATGGCTATATATGTTAAGACTTGTATATTTTCATAAATGTGTGTACATGTATAAGAGCTTTTAGAGATTATATTAGCTAGTATGTGAGTCATTGTAAACAGAGTGTAAGAGAGTTTCCAGTAGATCGAAAAGCTTCATTAGCTTTAATCTGCTACTGTTTTATTATATTTATCTTTTGATAATAGAACAAAATACTTCCACTATCTAGTTATCTTCCACACTAATTTTATCGTTTAACCAGATAAGTGTTGTGCCAGAGATGAAGAAAGAGTTTTCGATTAGAGCCTATTCACCCCCCCCCCTCTAGGCTCCCAGGGACCAATACTTATTTTCTTTCCTAAATTTCTCCTTTTCAAATGATTAGTTTCTTATCCCCTTATGAACTACCACGTGTCCCCTTTGTTACTCTCATTTTTGAACTTTTAGGATTTATTTGACTTTAAATGTTCTTTTGATCACAAAAGTCATATGGGGGCATTGCCTACTATTTTGACTATAACTTTCTAGATTCTTAATTAAATTCAATAAGCTATTTGAGCTGGATTCCTAACTCAATTATATACATTTTGAGATAAATTTAAAGTCCATTGGACTTGTATATCAAAAGTTACTGGGTTTTGAAGTGAGACTGAAAATTTTGGGCGTGCTACTGGACCTTTATGTGATTTTTAAATTGTTTCTCCTAATTTACTAATTCAATGAGGTTAAAATTTTTACCAAAGGTAGATAACTAACGTTGAAACATGTTGGTATAACTTGAAGTTATTTGGAGTTATATAACTAAAGTTAAGAATTTTGAATATGACTTCCAGAACTACGCTAGTATATCCCCTCTAAGCATAAGTTATTGTTATGAAATATTAATGAAAATTTTCTTTACAATTCTTAATAAATTTTGTTGTGATAAATTTAAATTTTTATTACATCAGATTTGGATTTAACATTTTAAACAAGAAATTACTAATTTAATATAATTAAACAAAACGATAGAAATACTTATATAGTTTGGTAAAATAACATAACACCATATTATAAAACTTAATAAAATAACACATTACTAATATATATAATATAATTTTTTTACGAAAAGTAAATTTTATATTAAGAAAACACGAGATTTGATTGAAATTATTAATATTATACGCTATCAAATTATATTTTCTACATATATAGTTGAAATAGTTTAATTATAAACATAAAATAATATGATAAATATATATTATTTATTAAAAATCTTGAGTTTTGCATTAGGCCTATCCCACCACAAACTGGACCTTTTTGTTTTACACTCATATATGTTGAAAGTATGACTTTATACTTAAACACTACAAGCAAAAAGCCTTATACCAACGGAAGTTTATACTAACAGATAAAAATCCATATGTAAAAACTAGGTCTTTACCAATGGAAGTTTAAGTCATTGGTATAAAGTGATATATACCCACAGCAACATATATTTGTGAGGATAGAATGGTTTATTGAAACGGATTATTAATTATCTGTCGGCATATGTATATCGATAAGGACTAATTACTAATATTTGTGGGTATAGATCCATGTTTATAAATTTATTGTCCTTTTTCCACTCCCTCCATCGATTTTCAGCTTCCCTCCCTACGAGTTCCCCAATCCCTAACTTGACTATGATCGACACCACCACTGCCGCTACTGTTGATCGAGCCTTATCTCCACCCTAAATCTAATCCGTCTCCCCCCCCCCTTTATCTCTCTCGCTCCATACTTTCTTCTCCCTTCCCTCGTCTTCTCCTATCGTACAACAACTTGACGAACAAAGAGAGATGTTCTAGTCAAAAAGAGTGGCCATTGATCTAATTTGGGTGCTGATAGAGAGAAACCATGATCGAACAGAGATTGTGCGGCGCTAATCCTCTACTTCTTCACGCGATAATCTCGCTTGATGGTCTCCAGGCTATATAGAGACTTGGATTCCTCTCCCTGCTTCTGCTCCTGCTCCTACTCCGGTTGTTTCTTTTTATGGTCCCAATTCAGGTTCATGTCCACAATGAAGGCCTTGGTCTCCTCATCCAACACCATGTTTGAAGATGAATCTTAGGGAGATGTCGGGAAATTGATGTCAGTGTCCCACAATGCCCTATTGGTATTGTTGTTGTTGTCTTCAGGGAGCCAGGCGGTCTCCCAAACTGTATTCCATTCGTTTTCATCGGCTCCACCATTTTTGGTCAATTTTGCAGAGAAACATCTAAGATTCAAGCAGCATCAGCTAGGGTTTGGGTTATCAGTACAGAAGAAGATAGGCTATGGGTTGGTGGGTTGAAGCGATGAAGTAGGGTCTGCATTTTAGTTTGGAGGCGGGGTTAATGCTTAGGAGGTGATTGTTTTATTCAACCCTCTTGAGTGTTTTTTAATTATATTATGTTAATTTGTTTTCCTTGTATGTTTTGATATATAATTTTTAGCAGAATATTGTTTATTTTTTCTAGTTGTGATCATGGTTGGCTTTCACATATGCATTTTGATTTTTAAGCATGGCAAGTTGCTTGTCTGGTCTAGTGCTATTTTAAATGGTAGGCTTTCACATATGCTCTCTCATCATGTTGAAAGATCCATGGATACGCTAGCTTTCCTAGAACTTATTATCAATCATTTATGAGGTTGTTCTATTCTACTAGCTATGATTCACAGTTTTTGGCCCTGGGTCTGCGTGTTTTGAACTTAATTAGGCACATGGGCTACTAGAGTTAGGTTGTTTTGCACTGAATTAGGCTTATATATGAAAGAAAGAGTGCCTTCTTGCCTATAAATTGTTTATTATGGAGAATATTTTTTACTTACTTCATATTCAATGAAAGCTAAAAAATAGTAGACAATTTAGCATATCCCCCATCTGTCTCTCTCTCACACACACATATATATTTATTTATTGACTCTTAGAAAGGAGTTGAAATGCAATAATTTTTTCCAAGTTAGATTGACGTTCACACTTCATTTTTGGTTATTAATATTTTTTTAAATATGTTCCTGCTAACTATTTTATAGAATAAAAACTAACTTTTATTGATATTCCCAAGATCCAAGTAAGATCGTTTGGGTATGTGTGTGTGTATACAGAGAGGGGGGTAAATCTATATACTTAAAACTATTTCCTATAGTTTTAGAGTAGGATACTTTACAAAGGTATTCTACAGATATAGTTTTTATTTGGGTGGTGTTTCCGTGTCTCATGCAATATCAATTAATAGCAGGTATGTGTGGGAAGTAAAAGATTAAGACAGGTTTACGTGGTTCGATCAATGTGATCTACTCTACGGCAGTGAGGGTGTACCTACACTGAGTCCAATCCACTATATATTTTTAATACAGTAGGGTCTAGCCCTTGTTACAATAGGATCAACTCTCTTGTCTTTCAAATGTAAATATAAAAGTAGTATTACTCTAGTACTCATCCACTGTGACGAACTGTTTACCACAATCTGCTCCTGCATATTCAATCATTTGCACTGCTTGACCTTCAACCACTCCTTTTCCAAACTCACAATCTGTTCATTGAATGTATGAGGAATGAAGACAAATTAACTCACTGTTATCTTGATTATTATCTTCCTCTCTCTCTCTCTCTCTGTGTGTGTGTGTGTATTCTATACGAACTACTCTGCATCTCTTTTGTATCACTCTAGATACCTTTCTTGTATTCTGTAATATTCTGACGCCTGCTTGAAGTATGGCATCTTCCTTGCTTTTATAGAATGACTATAGTAAGAAACCCTTTTGCTAGGGTTAAGCATGTTTCACCTTCCGATCTCGATCGTTGAAACATGTTAAATTGGCCTTAGATGACGTCCACGTGTTTTCCAGTACTTAGCGTGCTCAAAAACGTTGTCCGAGAGATAACTTACTAAGCAGCCTTCAGTGCGTTTCTCTCCTTCGACTAGCTATAGCCTCGAAGATGTATGCCTAATAGCTTCCTTGATACTTCTTTAGGTACACATGCTACGACCTCCGAGTCTTTACCTTTGAATCTTCGAGTTGGTGCCTTCGAGCCTTTGATCTTCGAATTGATCTTCCAATTCTTCTGCTCTTTGGCTTCGAATCTAGGTTAGAACCACGATCAATTGACTTTTCACTCTACAAGTCTTTGAGTTATCAAATCTTTAGCTTTGAGCCAATGACAACTACATTCTACCTTGGCTAATTATCTGTTCACATCAATAGGTCTCTATTCTTGGCAATGGGTCTTCCAACCAATCTTCGACCTTGTGAGCTTTGACTCTACGACACTGCCACTCTACACCCAACGGGTCTTCAAGTATGCAAGTCTTTGAGTCTTCAAGACGCTGTTCTCCACTTGACTGCACTTTAAATCTTCGAGTATTCGTCCCTGTGAATCTATGAGTCTATGACCCTGTGTACCTTTGAGTAAGAGGTGCTTTGAGCCTAATGGTCTGATGATCTTCGACTCTGCATATCTTCGACTCAACTGATTTTTGACCTTGTGAGTCTTCAAAGGTTCAGATCTTCGACCCTGAAAATACATGGTCAGACTCCCTCTATGAACTCACTCTAAGAGATCACTCTATGAAAGTAAATTATGTTTTTTGGTAGGCGGGTATTTGAGAATCAAATTGGAAAGAAAATATTGTTATTGATGATTGTGATGCAAAACAATATATTATATATCTTTGGCTGTAAAGATTCTGTTTTACAAGTTTAGGGTATTTTCTATTGCCTTATTGCAAGCAGAAATCATTTATTTATCTATTTATTTACATGCAACAATTTTTAGTGCTTAATGGTCTTTTTGCAATGGGTTTTTCTTTGAAAATCATAAAAATTTATAATTTTTTCCTACAACATGCGAACAATAAATAATATAATAGTTGACAAATGTACGAAGATGAGAGTTGTTTTGAAGGTATTATAATAGTAAACTATTTGCTTTAGCATGTATGGATGCAGTGTTTAGAATATGATGATCATTTTCTCTTTATGGTCCCCTGTCATGTCTTGGATCTTTTATTGTAGGATGTGGTTGCTGCATGTGAGATTGTTAATTGCAATGGAGTTAAGGTGTCATGTGAGGTATTTATTTGTTCCTAGAATTATTTTATTTGCTGAAGTCATATTTAGACATAGGACTTTGATGTTAGTTATTGCATATAGAAATTAATAATTTATATATTGTTATTTCTATGGACTGTATAATAAATATTTTAACTTAAAACTAGCTCCATAATAATATGTTTAGATAAACCTTCATTAATCTTCTTTCATTGAAAAAAATAATTAAAAGTTTCCAGGTTTTAGGTCCCAAAGTGAGTCTAGAGGGGGGGGGGGTGAATAGACTTTCTTCGCGGAAGCTTAGACTGTCAGTTGGTTCCGTTTCTTCTATAGACAACTGTGATGAATGTATTCATGGAGAAGATGACAATATAAAGTAAGAGTGATTAATTGCTATCAAACAAATCTGAGATAAAGGTTCATTTCATCTTTTTCGTTTTTTATGAGAGATATATTTTAAGTTTTAAGTACTTGTGCGCCTTGTCATCCATCCCGACAGTCTGACTTCCCGCCACTGAAAATGAAGAAGTGCAGAGGATGGATGATATGCTCTGAGTTGGCAGATCTGATGCCCATACAGCGTGTTTGCATGCCCATACTGCTTCAGTTGATCTTGGTCGTTCATCTGTAGATGGTGGTTGACAGTAATTAATGCGCCATTTACGTCGCTCTTCGACCTTGTAGTTATTTAAACCTACAATTCTATGACTTCAACTCTTCCGATGCGACTCTCAACCTTTAAGATCTTCAAGTCTTTAATGTTTGACAATTTTTTTGGGTTAACTGTCTCAAATTCTCTAACCCTTGAGTCTACGACCCTACGAATGACAGCTATCTTTTTGTTTGTCAGGTTGTATTGCAGGGACTCTTCGACCTTTATCTTCGAGTTTGTTTGTCTCTACTTTGTTTATTAACAGTGTTCAGGACTTCCACTCTACGACCCTTCGAGTCTTCAAGTTTCAGTGATAGAGTAGGTTCTGTTACTTGTCACAAATACATATGGAGACTCTTTCTTTACGGGCTTCAAAGTCTTCGAGTCGATTAATGTCTAGTCACTTCTCTTGAAAATTCTTCAACTCTACGAGTTAGCGAGTCTAATCTTGAATATAATGACTTATGCTTTTTTGAACTTCGACTCTACGATCTTCGACCCTGCCGATCTACGAGTCGCATGTTTTTCTGTCACTTACTTGCTTCGAGTCTCCAGACCCTATGAGTCTACGAGTCTCTTGTCAGTATGTTTAGTGACCGTTTCCCTTTTACGAGCTTCGACTCTTCGGCTATGATACCTTCGGATCTTCGAGTCTCCAAACTTGGCAATTTATTGACAGCTTCATCAAATCCTATAGTTCCCAACATCCTCCCCCTATTTAATGTAAGTTATCAACGCTTTTAAATCATGATATCTGTGACTCTAATCAGTATGGTTTGGGAAATTCAATCTAAATGTTACAATTGTTACATGGTAAAACAAGAAGTTTTGCGGAGTTTAAAAATGTAGAGAACCAAAACCCACCCCCATACTGTTACTGTTATCTACCGTCTTTCGAAAACATACTTCCCTTACAAGGTTGCTCCCCCTACGTGGTTGCTCCCCCTACAAGGATTACTCCCCCTTTCTAGGGTGAGGAATAAGCACCAGAACCACTTGGGAGCAAGCAACAATTATAATACACATAGTGGCAAATTTAGAGCCACCAAGTCACGGAGAAGACAAATACACAGAGATATGGAGAAGAAGTGCAGTGTACAAGGAAGAATTACAATACAATTACCGAGTATACTCAGCATAAGGTACACTCTGAGTATACAAAAATAAAGCAGTTTGTTGGCATAAAAGTTGTGGAGGGGTCAGATCGGCAGAAGTGGCACGGTTGCCCGAATCTTTGGAATTCAGTCGCCAGGGCAGGAAGACCGGTGGTTATCAGGACTCGAATGTAGAAGCAGATAAAGAAGCCGCAACTGTGAGGATCAACCTGAGCAGGGACACCTTGAGTCACCCTGGAGATCGTCATCGGCTTGGGAAGAGGCATACCTCGACAGCCACGCCCAGATTGCATGATGTATATGAGAGCATGATTGAACTGGCTGAGCTATTCTCATCTGTGCTTGATAGGTGTGGTAGGCAAAGAGTCAAAAATGAGGATCTACTGGTTGACAAGGTCGATCTGTAGTAAGAACCAATGAGGAGATTTGGTTAAGAAAGGGATAAGTATAAGATCGACCTCATTCCATGCAAGGAAGGAGCGTCTGTATTGGTGGCCTTCGATAAATCCCACCAAGGTGGCATCGTCATACAGCTGGGCCTCTACAATGGGTAGACAGATCACCATCCTGGTATTATAGCACACATTTGAGGGTAGTTTGGTGACATGTGGAATTTATGTATTATGTTTATATATGTATTATCTCTCATTTTGCATTCTTTTTATGTTTGATTGTGTGTTTTTGGTTTTATTTTAGAATGTATTATGCTTGTGTAGTTTTGTGTGTGTTTTGCTTTGTTTTGTAGCATTTTCTAGGAAATGGGAGCTAAGGAATTCAAAGCAAGGATGAGCATGGTATCCAGAGAGGTCAGGGAGCAAGTATGAAACACTTTCATCATGCACGTGTCCAGTGTGTTGGACCCCATTTTGTCCGGGTTGGACATACTAACCCCATTTGATATACCTTTCTGCCCATGCCATATACCTTATTGAACAGGTCCACAATGATCCCATACTTCCAAGGAATGGTCTACCCCAATCTGCATGAGATGGATACAATTGACACGGATGGGGGAGTTCAAAATTAATGACTTCTGCTATAAGTCCGTGAAGCACCCCAAGACCAACACCAGGTGATGGAGGATGAAAATTCGAGACCAACGCACTTGACCGAGCTCAAATCGGACTTAAAATGAAGAAGTTATGGCCAAAACAACTTTCGTTGGAAAAAGTCAAACTTGCCAAAAGACGGTCAATGCCCCTGGTCAAACTGCCCGCAAAAGTGATCATGCGAAACTCTTCAAAATGCCTATGTAGGCGAATACGGATCTCCCCAAACAATTCCTGGAAGGTTACCCATTTTGGCATTTTTGGTGGGGGTAAAAAGGTAATTAAAAAAAAAAACTTCGGGGTTGACCGTTGACCGTTGACCGTTGACCTGCTGACACTGCGACCCATTGACCTTCGAAGCCTCGAAGCCCCGAAGCCCGAAGCCCCGAAGCCTCGAAGCCTCGAAGCCCCGAAGCTCGAAGCCCCGAAGCCTCGAAGCCCCGAAGCTCGAAGCCCCGAAGCCTCGGCTCGAAGCCTCGAAGCCCCGAAGCCCGGGCCTCGAAGCCTCGAAGCCCCGTTGACCGCCGATTCCATCTTCGACCCTTCGACCCCCGAAGCTCCGACCCTACCGACACTCCAACCTTCGAACCTTGACTTGCAATACCAGTAAGTTTTCGGCCCGTTGACCGTTGACCTTCGACCTGCCGACACTTCGACCCGTTGACCGTTGACTTTTGCCCCACCGAAATTCGACCCACCGAAGCTTCGACCCCGCCGACACTTCGACCTGCCGACACTCCGACCTTCGACCCGCAGCACCCGCACGCCTTCCACCATTGACCGAAGCTCCGACCTGCCGACGCTCCGACCTACCGACACTTCGAACCTCCGACCCTTTCTGCCTTCGCTGATCTTTTTTCTCGCTGGCTTTTCGCGTCGGCTTTTTCTCACGGGTTTCCTTTTTTCTCTCGCTGGTCGTTCACGGGACTGTTTTATGTGCTGGCCATCCGACAAAACATCATTTTTAATACCCGTCGGTCATATGTCTTTGCTAAAATACAAACTTGAAAAAAGGCAATCACGAGCTGCCCTGTTTCCCGCACACACTGTCCTCCCGACAAGGCATCAAACCTGCAAATTAAAAATACTGCATCAAATAATACAGCAATTAATGACAGTGGAGCCAAAAACTTTTCTGCAGCACTTTAAGAGGTATTCGACAGTCCCTGCACAAAGGGGGATTCCTTTTTTGAGGAAAAAATTCGTTAAGGAAAAAGAGAGGAGGAAAAAAAAGAGAGAGGGGGATTGAAAGAAAAGTAGGTTTTCGTTGAAGAGAGCCATCCATCGTTCCAGTGCAAAAAAAAAAAAAAGAGAGTTCTTCAGGTGGGTTTTTTTC
This sequence comes from Taxillus chinensis, assembly GCA_023512835.1. Taxonomy (NCBI): domain Eukaryota; kingdom Viridiplantae; phylum Streptophyta; class Magnoliopsida; order Santalales; family Loranthaceae; genus Taxillus; species Taxillus chinensis. Next base: position 46,196,860 of record CM042090.1, read on the forward strand.
GTTGAAGAAAGCCATAAAAAAAAAACACAGAGAGAGGAGGAGGGAACCCTCCATCATTCCAGTGCAGAAAAACAGCAAAAGAAAAAAAGAGAGAGATCATTGAGAAAAAAAAAAAAGAAGAGAGAGATTATTGGAGAAGAAAGAAAGGAGAGAAACGCCCCAGCCTCATCTCCTCAGATTAAACGCCCAGTCTTTTACAGTCAATATCACCCCTTTATCCTCTTTCCCCTCCTGTCTCACGCCAGCTTTTTTTCTCCAACAAGAAAAACACAAAAACAGCCCCAACTTCAGCCTTTCTTTTTCTGCGTGTTCAACAAGCAAAAAGACATAACAGATACCAATCCTGTTCCAATCCCCTACTCCTCACGCTTACCCTCCTTATTCCCCACCCAGCAAGGATCTCAAACCCAGAAAATTCATCTCTTCAAATACCAAAAAACCCCCCCCCTCACAAACCTCGTTGTCAAATCTTGCTGGTTCCAAGCAGGTGGTGACCATCAGCATCAGTGGGAGCTCAAGCAGAAGATTCAAAGTCAGTTCAGCCCTTATCTTTTCACTCCTTTTTTCAGCTGATTTCTATCTATATTTGGTGTATTTGTTTTAGCATTTTTTTTTTAATTTTCGTTTTTTTAGTTTATCTATATTTAATGTAATTGCTTTTCAACCTTTTTCCATTGCATTTTCCCTGTATTTCTTCTTATGTGTATGTGTAATATGTAAAGTGTAGTAAAAAAAACAACAAAAGAAAAAAGAGAGAGAGCAAAGGGAAAGGATGAAGAAAAAGAAAAAAAAAAAGAAGAAAAGAAAAAAGAGTGATTTTATTTTTGTGGATGTCACACTCACACACTCCACATCTATTTTGATATATGCATTTTCAATTTCAAAAAAAAAGGAAACACAAAAAAAAACATGTCTTTTAAAAAAAAACGTTTTCAATAAATAATTTTCAAAATGTTTTCAAAAAAACAAACAAACAAACAAACAAACAAACAAAAAACAAAAACAAAACAAAACAAAACAAAACGTTTTTTCAATAAAATATTTTTTTAAAAATCTCTTCAATAACATATTTTGAAAATGTTTTCATAAAATGTATTCCAAGTGTCTTTCAAAAACAAAACAAAACAAAACAAAAAAAAGGGAAAATAATAAAAATCATTTTCTAGGACTCCAAAACAAAACCAAAAACCCAAAACCAACCCATATGATCTCATTCTCCACTTCAAAACAAAAACCCAAAATTTTTAGAATTCCTTTTTTTAGAAATTTAGGATAAATCCATATTAACCATAACTTTAATAAATAACTTAGCTAAATAAAAATCATAGACTTTTTCGGAAACTTAACCCAGTCATGACAGTACAAATAAAAGAAAAACCTCCTCCTCCTAAATTAGATACCTAAAGGGCGCTGTAGGGGTGCTAATCCTTCCCTACACGTAACCAACTCCCGAACCCATCTCTGATAACGCAGACCACACACTTGAAACTACTCAAAGTAGAGGGTATCCAACTGTACCCCAAAAACAGTTGGTGGCGACTCTAAAATTTCTCACCATTGGTTTAGTTTGAGCTCACCCCAAAAAGGGCCCGGACGAAAACCAGTGATGACACAGTGCACATGACAAGGTTGGACACGTGCAGGCTTATACATGAAGAGAATAATATTTCAAGCACCTTTAGTTCTTGCACGAGTGGCAAAATCACATGCACGTGTCCACTACTAGACACATGCGCAAGGGGAATTATAGGAAATGATATTTGAAGCAACTTTTGTTCTTGCACGTGTTAGAAAATGTGTTTATCATCATCAAATTCAGTGGACACGTGTACCTCTATTCTGCTCCCAAAATGACACTGTTTAACTTAAGTATGACTTGGTGATTTTAATGAAGGTTATTTTGGGGATTACACATGTAATGGCAACCTTAGGTTAAATTGGTGGATATCTATAAATAGAGGAGGAAGGTAGATGGCTGAAGGAGGCTGGAAAACCCTAGAGAAGAGGGGGCACTGGCAGAGGAACCCTAGAGGCGTTTTAGGCTTGGGGAAGGAGAGAGGATCCTCCATAACTCACCTGCAATGCCATATCAGAGAGGAGGAACATTGAACGGCCATTCATTCAGAATCAGGGATTGTGATAGTTCTAGTTTATGTGGGTGATTTGGTGGTAGATTTTACGCCATCAACAAAGGAGAGAAGAGCATGGTTTTCAAGAGTGGGACGCCACTGGACAATTCTACACCTTCTAAGTTAGGTTTTTATGTATTTATGCATAAACTGTTTTTATTCTGGAATTGTGTAATTTAAGTTCTGAACTCTATGTGTTTGATTAAATGTTTGAATGAAATCTTTATGTGTGTGGTTTATAAAACTATCTATGGATTTTATTACCACGATAAATGCATATAGAGTGGACCAAGCCTATATGAATTTACAAACATAATGAGTCACTGGGTTTTTGGGTTTGATTCACATGGACCAAATGGGATCCAATCATAACTAGTAAATTCTCTTGGACCAAAGGGAATTGAATAATGTGATATGATGAGTTTTGAATATTTGAGAAAATAAATTGAAGGATGAATTTAGGTGAACTAATTCAAAGAAATCTTAAACCCTAACTGAAATCTCCAACTCTCCAGAATTTCTCCTTTTTATCTTAGTTTAAATTTTCATTCTATTCTGATTATTTTATTTTATTTTATTTATCAATTATCAATCTAATTTCTCTAGACAAAACTAGGATTATAAATTTTAATGCTTGCTGCAATAGATTCCTTTGTGCATCTTTGTGGGATTGACCCTAACTTATCACACTACAGGTAGTTAGGACATTATAAATTATATTTTGATAGTGTGAGGTGACTAAACGCTTTGTCATTTGGCCAGATAGGACTTTTGGGCATAGATAAATTGATACATCTCAACATAGTCCATTTTGTGGTCGTCCATGTGGGATTGACGACCAAGAGAAGTTCCCCATGATCCAGGCCATTAAAGGGGACTTCAAACCCACATGTGCAGTTAGTGCCATTGGCAGCTACATAATCATTAAACTCTTGCAGGATGGCTGGATTGGCACCGATGGTTACCTTTGGCGGCTATTGGGCTGTCGAAGCCGAGGAAGGTTTGGTCGGGGAAGATGGCATAAGTGGTTGAGGTGTTGGTTCAGTGGAGGAACTAGGCTGAGTGGAGGGTCCGAAGGGAGGAGTTGGTCTCTTCTTCATGTGCGAGCTGATAGGCACATTGTCATCATCGGAGTCTGAAGGTATTGGTGCCTTGTAAGCTCACTTCCTCCCACAGGCATAAATGGCGGCGGTTTGAGACGGAGGAGTTAACGGTTGAGTGTTAGTAGGAACAGGCTTTGTAGCAGTGGTAGGATCTTCGGCTGGTATGGGTGTAGGCCTGTCCTCTAAGAGATTGTGTGGAGGCTTAATGGTCAAGGAAATTTCACCACGAGCCAGGCGATGATATTCAGAGAGAATGGCGCCCATGGTCGTGCTGAGACCTTTAAATTGCCTTTTCACAATGTTCCTCTAAATGTCTAAATCTAGCGAAGTTTACAATAGTGAGAGATGCCATTTCATTCTTGACCTTGTCCATGGTAAGGTCTGATAGGTCCACTTCATTTCGCTGTCTCTCCATGCCACTTTCCAGTACAGTGAGTCGTTCCCCAAAAGTTCGCATGACAGGTGTAACATTTAATACCCTAGAAGTAGTCAGTTTCTCAATTATCTTATCCATAAGAAGGTATGCTTCTTCAGTTGTAAGTGAACGGGAGTGAGAAGCAGCAGCTAGTGGAATAGCTATTGGAATGTGGGCTATTGAGTCCTCACTCACCTGAGTGGCCACTTGATGAGTTTGAGGTGCAAGTGGGGTGGCTATCTCAAGTACATCCACGGCCTCAGGGACATGTGGCCTTTCTTCTTCATCCTGGTTCACTTGCCTCTTGACTGCAATTGCTTCCTCTTCCTCAATAGGTGGAGCCATTTCAACATCGTGGGGAGACGATGGTGCAGGTGCTTCGCCATGATGGGAGATGGAGCCACCAAAGAGACAACCTCAATAGGGTCCTTCCTCACTAGACCCTGCTCAACTAGCCAACAAATCAGATGGTCTCTGTCCACCATCTATTTCTCGAAGGCAATCCACGCCTTCCTCAGATCTCCAGGGGTCATATGAGCCTTAGCATATTCCACATAGAATTCCTCAAGCTCATACTCCCCGAGAAAGCTTAACAAGATAGGTTCCTTTCCCCTTACCTCCGGGGTTTCCTGTACTGGGGCCTGCCCTCCAGCTGCAGGCTCTCTGTCTTCTACAGTATCACTGGGTAACTCAACTGATTGGGCCTTCTCCGTTGTAGGATCAGCTGGGAGATATGTTTCAGTGATTTTCTCCACTACCTCAGCTATATGTGCTATTATAGCAGAGGAGACCCAAGAAGTCTGAGGGATAGGTGCCGATGCTCGTGGAATCCGGGCTAGGGCCCTTACAAAACTGGTCGTGTCCTCGGCAAGACTTCTCACACTTGACCCGGGCCGTTTCATCGGCTTGATCTCCAGCCGAACATCCTCGTACATGCTTTTGAAGATGCATTTGGCCGGCAGTGGCACTGACGGGCGAGTGTTGAAGACAGAGGGATAGAGGTATCGAAAGACTTTGGTGAGGATTAGTCCAAATCCATCCTTTCTGGCTTTGATCATACCATGTAGTAGTGATCCCCAGTCTATACAACATCCGTTCACTACACAGTAGACCATTTTCATTTGCTCATGATTTGCCGAATCATGAGCAGTCTTCTTGCACATGAAGCACTGTCATATCAGAATGACAGCTGCGAGTACCTGACTGGAGAAACCTATCTTCAGGGCTCCTCGTCCCTTCTTTCCTGGGTCTGAATACCCAAGAGCCTCCTTTAATTTATCTCTAGAAAGACTGGGTAGAGGTACGAAGTTACCTGTAGGGAGTAGAGCATCGCGGAGCATTTCGGCTGAAATTCGAATCTCCATGCCTTGTACAGTTCCAACCAAATCGTCTCCAGAGATGGCAAATGTCTCATGAAACTCTGAGATGTCTTCCATCAAAATATCTTGCATCCCAGAGCAAACTAATGTAATGCCTGATTCATCAAGGCGATTTCTGAATTCGCCCAGCCAGCTAACTTTCGCATCGCCTATGGCTTCCCAATCAACTACGAAGCCCAGGACGATGTCGCCTAGTCCTTCTGCCATCGATGAGCTTGATCCTGCCATGGAACTTATAGAGAGAGAGAAAGAGTGACTCATAGAGAGAGAGTAAGGTTCGAAGTTGGTCAGATAAGAGAGAAAAAGAAACGAAGTTCGAAGAGAAAGAGCGCTAGGGTTAGGGTTCGAATGTAAAAGTGAAGAACATACCTCTAGGTTCTGTCTCTAACTTTGGCTTATATATGCTGTGGGAAACATACCGTGTAAGCCTCATGTGATGTTAGTTCATCTTCTGGATCCACGTCTTTCTTTCTGACCCAACTTTTCATATTTCGGGTCCACTCGTTGGAGTACTCAAGTGATAAGTGCACGTCACCCATTGTTGGTGTGATTTAAATTTTAAGTGCACAGTGATGTGTTGACGTGTCTTCGATGCTTGAGTCCCTACGATACTGAATTCGTCTCACTTTGACCTATGCGACTGCGACTTTTAAGATAGGTCTCTGACTCTCCGAGCTTCAAGGCTTCAAAGCAGCAGTCTTCGAGGGAGCAATTCTTTGACGCTGTTTGCTTCGTGGTTGATTCTGGATTTAGTGACAGAGATGGATTTCGCTGGACTTTTCCACACTTAACAACACGAATATGAAGCATATAATATTTCACATTAAGTTATGCATGATAAATAGTGTTGTGCATTGTAATAACATGCTCAGAACTTGGATTCTTTCAATCTTATTTCCTGGTTTACATGTATGACTACGATTTTATGATCATTTGCGATTCCAGTCCATTTAGAAACGTCTAAGTGCATTATCATATATTTCTCTATACAGTATATTGATCACAATGTTAACATAGCATCCAGTAAACCATGGTTCGTTCATTGCTACATCCCAGTCATGAAATCATCAGTCATGGCTCACATATCAGCAAAACTCACTCAATGAAGGCCTCACCCTCTCAGTCTCGGATCAGCATGTGAGTTTGATTCAGGAACTAGGATTGCACTGTTTGGTATACTCATGATCAACCGAATCTTACCACAAACCTTGATCTAACAATAATTTTGAGTTCAGCAAAGATGACTTGAGAGACAATATGTTCCTATTGAGAATCAGAACACATACTCTAGCATTGTCTAGTGTACAACACATCTTATACATAGAGTTTGGAGTTTTAGCATACAAATTTTCTGGGTGAGCAGTCCCTTTCTTTTGAGAAACACCAGTTACAAGGGCTCATTCATGATTTTTTTCATATGGATTGTGCTAAACACTTATGGACTGCTCAATTTTAGAACTCCAACTATTACTCTGTAAGAAACCATTTAAGGAAAATAGTGAGGACTCCCCCTAAGATATATAACCTTATATCCGTTTTCTCTTTCCATTTTTCCTTTTTCACTTTGCCTCTTCCTAATGTAAGGTATTGGCTCTTTTGCGTAATAGGCCTTTTATGATTCTCAAAAACTATAGTCTCAGTCATCCTTAGAGCATTGAATCATTGAGGATCCTTTCCGTGCAAGCCAACAGTACCATGAGATATAACAGTTCCTGCTAGTAGATGAATGCAACACTGCACAGGTGATATTCTCTCAGGAAGAAAACATTATGACTATGGGAATATCATTTCGTTAAGGTATGGTAGGAATTGCACTCATTTCACCTTATGGCTTGAAGATTCATGACAGGTTACCTGAATGAAGGTACCCGGTTCAGAGGTAGCAAGTTTCATCCACGTGATTTTTCAATAATCCCGCAGAGACATATATGAATCACACTTAAGCATTACCAATTGTTCATGGAAAGTCAAATAATTATTAGCAGTGTCATACTTATGTTCAAGCATAGGCAATGAGGTTGATATGAAATACTAGGCAAGTAGTGAGAAATTATGGGTTTAAGTCTAGCATGCCAAGTTTAGTCAGAAGTTCAGTGAACCTGGCTTCTTGCAGTGGTTTGGTGAATATGTCGGCAAGCTGGTCATCTGTGGATATATACTCCAGGGAAATGTCCTTCTTTAGCACATGATCACGTATGACATGATGTCAGACTTCAATGTGTTTGGTCTTAGGATGCATGACAGGATTGTTAGAGATTGCAATGGCACTTGTATTGTCACAGTAAAGTGGCACAACCTTCAGGTTGAATCCATAGTTTGAAAGTTGACTGGCCATCCACAGCAACTGAGCACAATAGCTTCCTGTAGCAATATATTCAGCTTCAGTAGTTGAAGTTGAAACCAAATTCTATTTCTTGCTAAACCAGGATACAAGTCTGTTGCCAAGAAGTTGGCATGTTCCACTTGTGCTCTTCCTGTCAATCCGGCAGCCAGCAAAGTCTGCATCTGAATATCCTCTCAATTTAAAATCAGACTCCTTTGGATACCAAAGAGTCAAATTCTTAGTTCCCTTGAGATACCGCATAATCCTTTTGACATGAGACATGTGAGACTCCTTGGGATATGCTTGGTATCTTGCACAGATGCATGTTGCAAACATTATATCTGGTGTGCTTGCTGTCAGATACAGCAATGATCTAATCATGCTTCTGTATTCTATGATATCTATTGGACATAATAACCTCATTTGTATATATTTGTCTGCCAATGCCATATACCTTTTTGGACAGGTCCTCAAGGATTCCTCACTATTAAGGAATGGTTTAGCATTGATGTTAACCCCAATTTGCACAAGATGGATGCGTTGATACGAACAGGGAAGCCCAAAATTGATAAACTCTATTATATGCCCCTAAAGTGCCCCAACACCAACGCTAGGTGATAGAGGATGAAATTTGGAGACTAACGTACTTGACCGAGCTCAATTCTGATTTAAAACGAAGAAGTTATGGCTAAAACAATTTGTGTTGGAAAAAGTCAAACTTGCCAAAAGACGGTCAATGCCCTTGGTCAAACTGCCCGAAAATGTGCATGTGAGAAATAGTCCAAAATGTCTTTTTAGGCGAATACGGGTCTTGCTGAGAAATCCCCGAAAGGTCGTCCATTTTTGCATTTTGGGTGGGGGTAAAAGGGTAATTAAAAGTTCAAAAAAAAAAAAGAACTAGACTCGAAGACTCGTAGCCTCGAAGCCCCAAAGCTTGTCTTCGACCGAGGAAGCCTTTGAGTCTTTGAGGATTGACCTTCGAGGGTTGACCTTCGACCCTAAGATTAACCTTCGACTCTTCGACCCTTGACCTTCGAGGGTTAACCTTCAACCCTAAGATTAACGACCAACCTTCGACCCTGCCGATACTTCGACCCTTGACCTTCGAGGGTTGACCTTCGACCCTAATATTAACCTTTGACCCTTCGCCCCTTAGCCCTTCTAACCGTCGACCGTTGACCACCGACCTTCTACCCTGTCAACACTCCGACCTGCCGACACTTCGACCCTTGACCTTCGAGGGTTGACCTTTGACCCTAAGATTAACCTTCGACCCTTCGCCCCTTAGCCCTTTGACCAGTTGACCGTTAACCTTCGACCCATTGACCACTGACCTTCGACCCTACTAACACTCCGACTTGCCAACACTTCGACCCTTGACCTTCGAGGGTTGACCTTCGACCCTAAGATTAAGCTTTGACCCTTCATCCCTTAGCCCTTCGACCCATTGACCATTGACCTTTGACCCATTGACCATTGACCTTCGACCCCCCGACCTGCTGACACTTCAACCGTTCTCGTTGACTGTTGACCTTCGACTAACCGACCTTCGACCCTACCGACACTTTAACCCTATTGGCCTTTGACTTCCGCTATTTGGCCTTATATCCGTGGTCTCTCTCCCACATTATTCACGGGACGCATTTTTATTAGTTGGAAATTGTCAAAGATCCATTAAGGTGTGTTTTTGGGCATAGAGGCCCATTAAAATTTTCGAATTTTGGTACCTTGAATTTTGGTGGTAGAATGATTCTGGGTACTAGGCACAAATCTTGGGGACTTATCATCCCATAAGCTTTTGTTCCTTCAACTGCTTTGAGTTTTTCCTCGAGCTTCTTCATTGACAGTGACTAATCACCCTCTTGAGGTATATAAAGTTCATCACTTCGGCCACATTGCTTGGAGCAAGTGAGGTAAATTGGACTTGATGAGAAGGCCCGAGGTTCATGTTGGATGGATTAAACTCCTTTGGGGGTACTGGTATGAGATGGGGAGGCAGTGCTGCCTCTTGTACTTGCCTTGGGGACTGGTTAGTGGCCATCTCCGTGGGACCCCTATATTTTTCTACCGCTATCTTGGCTAACATCTCCATCATGGCCTTCATTTGATTTTGCAGTTCTTGTTGGACTTGCTCCAAACTAGCAAATCTATTTTCTGTTTGTTCTACCATTGAAGTGGTTAGTTGTTGTCGAGATCTGAGGTTGTATCGGTGCGCAATCTTGGCTGTGGCAGAAATGGACTGCAGTAAGCTCCCCTTTTTATTTTTATTTTTATTTTTATTTTTTTCTTATATTTTGCTTGTTTGTTTTTTTGACATGCATGTATGCATGAACATGTGAGTGAATAAGCATGTATGCATGGATCTACATGTCTACGTGATGCAATGCATGACAGTAAATTGTTATGGAGCTGTGAATGTATGAATGAGGGTGCACCTCTCAATGTCACGCCCCGGATTTCCAACCCGAGGAAACCGGTACGTGACTCCCCATTCACCCACACGGAGGGCAATGAGGTTGGATTTCTGGATGCCACACAAGCAAGTCTAACAATTACAATAAATCAAATAAGCCACATCTTTATTTAATTCCAAAACATCAAAAGTTCACAAAACAACCAAGTCCCTGATTACAGTTCAATCCCTTAGTACATTCCCCTCCCTGGGGTTACATAAATCATAAAAGTACATTACTGAAATGAACAATAAAGTGGAGAGGGTCTTCCACCTTGGTGTATCCACCTAACGCCTGTAAGTCCCTGGAAAAGAAGCAAACACAGTAGGAGGGGTGAGCAACCACAGCTCAGTAGGGATCAAGTCTCCCCAACCCTTCCCATGTTCCTAGCGGCTACATGCCATGTGTACAAGTGCAGTGTCGTGATACAATGATGTCAACAGGCATAATAACAACCACATCAACAACTTACAATCTTCCACTGCCACACAAGCTAACACCTTAACCACAAGTGATTTAACCGCCTCTTCAGGCCAAGTTATTTAACCGCCTCTTCAGGCCAAGTGATTTAACCGCCTCTTCGGGCCAAGGATTTAACCTCCCGGTTTAACCGCCTCTCAGGCAAAGTTATTTAACCGCCTCTTCAGGCCAGATACCACAGTCAAGCACACAACACACACCATGGTCACTCAAGCATACAACCAAACACTTGGTGTGCACCCGTTCACAAGCGCACAAACCCAGCCATTCAGGCCATAAAGCAAACATCCAGCATGCATACATTCACTAAACCACAAGTCCAGTCACACGGACATATTACCAAACACATAATGGGCATATACACACAGCTAAGTCCACACAGGCATTTTATCAACCACTTTTCATGCATCACACAAACACCAGAAACACCAAAATCGCCATTGAAGGCCAACATTCATATAGGAGGTCACACCTATATGAATTTATATATAAATATTATAACAGATATAACCCATAATCTGCCCTAGGACCCTAGGACAGAGGAGGATTTAGAAAGAACAGAATCCCTACCTTAAAACAGATCTTCCTTGCTCCCGCGCTAAACGCCGTCCTCCCCACGCAAGATGCTCCGGCAGCAACCAGCAACTCCCCTTCCTTCTCTCTCTCTAGCTCTCTCTCTCTCTCTACGACGGCTGCAACGACTGAAGAGAATCCTAAACCTAAAACAGAGGGCTTCTCCTCCTTATATAGGCAACACAACATCAAAACGACGTAGTTTTGATTAAGTGAATCCCAGCATCAAAACGACGTAGTTTTGATGGAACAAGCTAAGACCTTTCCACATCCATACACACCAAAATATTCAGAATTTCAACATGGTCCTTTGGAGAAAGTTCATTAGAATGACAAAACCAAGGGAACCATGCAAAAATATGCCTGCACGCCAATTTGCACGTGAATTCCCCAATTCACGTGCACCTCCATATGCACTCCAAATGCTCTCAAACTTCATCCCTAGCCTCCTTGCATCATTTAGAAGACAATTACACTTGCACGTGAATTGGACCCATATCACGTGCACCTCACATACACGTCCATTTGGCCTGAAACTTCTGTGGTAGATAGAGGACATCATTCTAAGCATCTTTCCTTTTGCACGTGAATTCATTGGAGTCCATTTATTAGGTCAAAATCTAGAAAAACTCTACTCAGGAGGCAAAACTGACTAACTCAAGGTACGGGTCCTTACATCCTTTCCCCCTTAAGACTTTTCGTCCTCGAAAAGAAATGACATACGAGGAAAACAAACACAAGCTACCCATTTGCCACCCGGCAAGCCACCACACCCAAATGGGTCAAACACCGCACACAGCACAACAGCACAACAACACATAACAAAGTACCACCATAATCCATAACCACAATAATGCATATCACATGTCCGCATGTCACGAATACACATCTCAAAACACATCACAAATAAGAACAGATGTCTTTAAAAGACAATACAAATACACCAAATCATACACAACTAATACAAGAAAACACAAAACACCTCACTATCCCTTGGCCAACAGCCACCTCCCACGCTTAAGATTGTTCGTCCTCGAACAAGTCTGGGCTCGCTCACGCATCACGGACTCACGTTCCCATGTCTCCTCCTCAATGCCACGGTGCTGCCACAACACGCGAACCAAAGGAATAGCACGACCACGCAAAAGCTTCTCTTGCCGATCGAGGATACGGATAGGGGCCTCAATGACGGACATGTCATCCTCAATGTCCAACGTCCCCCAATCAATCACATGAGTGGGGTCAGGGTGATACTTCCGCAACTGGGACACGTGAAACACGTTGTGCACTCGACTCAGCCGCGGTGGTAACGCTAACCGGTAGGCCACAGGCCCTACACGATCCAGAATCTCAAAAGGACCAATAAACCGCGGAGATAGCTTGGAACCTCGCCCAAACCGTCGATGACCACGTCGTGGAGAGACACGAAGGAACACATGATCACCAACAGAAAACTCCAAAGGTCGCCGCCGCTGATCCGCATAAGATTTCTGCCGACTCTGAGCTGACAACAAACGCTGACGAATCAACTTGACCTTCTCAGTAGCCTCTTGAACCAACTGTGGCCCCAAGAGAGCTGTCTCTCCTACCTCAGTCCAACACAAAGGTGAGCGGCACGGCCTCCCATACAACGCCTCAAAAGGAGCCATCCCAAGGGATGCCTGATAACTATTATTGTAGGCAAACTCCACCAAAGGAAGGTGAGTTGCCCACGAACCCCCAAAGTCTAACACACAGGCCCGTAACATGTCCTCCAAAGTCTGATTCGTCCTCTCTGTCTGGCCGTCAGTCTCAGGGTGAAAAGCGGTACTCAAGTGGAGCTTGGTCCCCATAGCTTCCTGCAAACCTGCCCAAAAATGGGAAGTGAACCTCGAATCCCGGTCTGAGACAACCGATGATGGTACTCCATGCAGTCTCACAATCTCGTTCATGTACAGCTGACTCAAGGTCCCAATAGAGTCCCGCTCGCGAACAGCAAGGAAATGGGCTGACTTTGTGAGTCGATCCACAATCACCCAAATCATATCCTTCCTCCCAGTGGTGGGTGGAAGACCGATCCACAAAATCCATCGCTATGTGGTCCCACTTCCACTCCGCTATGGGCAAGGGCCGCAACATGCCCGCCGGCCGCCGATGCTCGGCCTTCACCTGCCGACACGTGAGGCACCGCGAAACAAAGGCAGCCACATCGCGTTTCATCCCCAGGCCACCAAAAATGTCCCCGAAGCGCATGGTACATCTTCGTACCCCCTGGATGCACAAGCAACTCTAGATTGGTGAAACTCCCTCATCACCTCGTCCCTGAGGGAAGAAGCTACTACCAACCGCCCCTGAAATGACAACTCATGCTCAGGACCCTCGTCCGGTCCTCGATAGTTCCCCGGCCTCAATACGGGCACGGAGAACCTCACACTCAATGTCACCCAGGTGTCCCTCCCGGACGCGCTGGTACAACTCAGACACGCCCACAAAAGGACTCGGGATCGTCCCACCATCACGTACAACAAGCCGCACCGCAACGTCGCCAACCGCTCCATCGGCTTCCACTCTCTCATGGCCACCTCAGCTTTTCCTTTTCTCGCTCAATGCATCAGCCACAACATTACCCTTGCCCGGGGTATAGGCAAGAGTAAAATCAAAGGTCCGCAAATACTCCACCCATCTCCTTTGCCTCAAATTCAAGTCCTTCGAGTAAAGATGTACTGAAGGCTCTTGTGATCCGAGAACACCACAAACTTTTCCCCCCAAGAGGTAGTGCGCCAACTCTTCAGGGCGAAGATAATGACCGCCAACTCAAGGTCATGAGTAGGATAATTCTGCTCATGAGGCTTCACTGCCTTGACCCATAAGCTACCACACTGTGCTCCTGCATAAGCACACACCCCAAACCAACCCTGGACGCATCACAGTACACTTCATACGGAATATCCTCCCTAGGCAACCTCAACACAGGCGCAGTGGTCAAACGGGTTTTGAGAGTCTTAAACGCCTGCTGACACTTGTCAGTCCAATCAAACTTCACGCCCTTCCGAGTCAACACTGTCATAGGCGCTGCCAAACGGGAGAACCCCTCTATAAAACGACGATAGTACCCCGCCAAACCAAGAAAACTACGGATCTCAAAAACGTTGGTTGGCCTCGCCCACGATGCCACGGCCTCAATCTTGGCTGGGTCCACCCTAACTCCCTCAGCTGACACCACATGGCCAAGAAAGTGAACCTCCTGCAGCCAAAACTCACACTTGCTAAACTTAGCAAACAGCTGTTGGTCCCTCAAGGTTTGCAACACTGTTGCCAAGTGCTCCACATGCTCCCTCTCGGTCTTGGAATACACCAAGATATCGTCGATAAACACCACCACGAATGAGTCTAAGTATGGGGCAAAGACTTGGTTCATCAAATGCATGAACACTGCTGGCGCATTAGTGAGCCTGAAAGGCATCACTACCCACTCATAATGCCCATACCTACACCGAAAAGCCGTCTTAGGGATGTCCTCCTCCCTAACCCTGAGCTGGTGATACCCGGACCGTAAATCTATTTTGGGAAAACCACCGGGCCCCACTCAACTGGTCAAACAGGTCATCTATCCGAGGCAACGGGTACTTGTTCTTCACAGTCACTGAATTCAGCTTCCTATAGTCGATGCAGAGACGAAGTGTGCCATCAGCCTTCTTAGCAAAGAGCACCGGAGCACCCCAAGGTGAGGTACTCGGTCTGATATACCCCTGGCCCACCAACTCCTCGATTTGCCTCTGAAGTTCCCTCAACTCAGCTGGCCCCATACGATATGCCACTTGGGAAATCGGACCCGTCCCCGGCACCAACTCAATGGTGAACTCCACACTCCTCTTAGGTGGCAAACTCCTCAACTCCTCAGGAAAAACATCCTGAAATTGGTCCACAACAGCGGGCCACACCCTCTTTTCCACCTTACCCTCCTCAGCAAAGGTCGGGGCTGCCAACCTTGTGGGTAATGGCACCCCACCGGTCCAACACTGGCCCGGCCCGACTCGCCTCACAATCCCACTCCCCCTGCAGGGTGCAAGAGGTCCCTACAGGTGTCACGAAGGTCACGCGCTGCCGATAACAATCTATCTTGGCCTGGAAAGCCATAAGCCAATCCATACCCAAGATCAGGTCAAAAGTACGCATGGGCATCACATGCAAGTCAAAACTCAGCTCCACCTCGCCTATGGTTAACACACGATCACGACACACTCGCCGGACCTCAATCATGCCTCCTACCTGGAGACTCCACAACTAGGGGCCTCGCGGCCTCCACACAGGCTAACCCCAAGCCGTCTATTACAAGCTCAAGAACAAACGAACATGATGCACCCGTATCGAAAAGAACGAAGCTAATGTACGGGAGATCAAGAGGGTACCTCTAACCACCGATGGTCCTGCTCCACCCTCACTGGTGGGGGTGGTAGCTCGGCCTCCTCCTGGTATGTCGCCTCCAGGCGCAAACACCCTTCCTTGGCCCGTGCCACTAGTCGGCTCACTCACTAGACGCTTCCCGCTAAGGTTGCCTCCGGCCTCGGTCCGCTGCCGCTCCGGCCTCCCCCTGAGGTCGAGTCCGACCGGATCCCGCCTGGCCGGCCTGCCACCGACGAGCCGGTCTCTCACTGGTGCACGAAAGCAAGCATCACTCCTCACGCTGGATGCCGCGCCCCCTGTTCCCCTGTTGCCACTCCTGCAAACCCGGCGCAAATGACCCTCTCGTCCACAGTTGTTACATCGCCAGTCCTTCTTGGGGCACTCCCCTTTGAAGTGACCCCGCTCTCCACAAGCGGTGGCATCCGCTCGGTAGACTCCCCGGATGGACCACCCTGTCTTCCGCCGACAAAGGTGAACCTCCCAGGGTTCACAGATGTCTGACCCCGACTGCGAAAAGAACTACTATCCCTCTCCTCCGTCTTGAGCCTCTTGGACCCTGCATCTCGATCAGGCCCACTCTGCAACTGGCGACCCTGATGGGCCTGCCTCCCACCATCCAGCTCTCTCTTAGCTATACGGGCCGTCTCCACA
The DNA here is from genome assembly GCA_023512835.1 of Taxillus chinensis. NCBI lineage: Eukaryota > Viridiplantae > Streptophyta > Magnoliopsida > Santalales > Loranthaceae > Taxillus > Taxillus chinensis. The sequence goes on from CM042090.1 coordinate 46,212,749, forward strand.
GCCTCAGCATAGGTCCTCAAGCGTAGAATCGCCACCCTCTCCCTAAGGGCTGGCCTAAGACCCAGAGTGAACTTGTGGGCCTTCAGGTCCTCCCTAGCCACAGTCTCAGGAGCAAACCTACTCAAGCTCCGGAACTCCCGCTCATACTCAGGTACCGTCCTGGATCCCTGCTTCAAGCTGCCGAATTCTTCCCTCTTCTGCCATCTCACTGATTCCGGAAAGAACTCATCATGGAAGAGTTGCAAGAACTCCTCCCAAAACATGAGTTGCACTGCACGGCTCCCCGCAACGCTCGTCCACCACTCCAAAGCATCCCCCTCCAGCTGCCGAATTCCCAGTCGCACCTTATCTTCTTCCCGGGGCAGGAGGAAGGAGAACACATGCTCGATCTGTCTCAACCACTGCTCAGCTACCACCGGATCACCTTCCCCCTTGAATCGCGGAGGTTGTTCCTTTCGGAACCGTGTCACCACGTCATCCTCTGCACGAGTCGGTACACCACCCGGCCGAACTCTCACGCTCACGAGGCAGCTCTCCTACTGGTGGTGGTGGTGGTGGCACCACCTGCTGTGCTGCCATCTCACGGCGCACTTCCTCCCGAACATCCTGCCGGAGTCCCTCCCGTAGCTCGCGTACCTCCAGCCGGATGCCTTCTTGTAGCTGTGCCAGTAATAATGCATGCCCTCCAACGGATGGTCCCGCACCCAGACCCTCATGGGCAGATGACTCATCAGCCACTGCCCCGGACGCACGTGTCACTCTCCTCGGTGGCATTCTTACTACATGAAGTAAGATGCACAAACGTCAGAACGCGTTTGACTACTAACAAGTTGACTACCTCTACCCCATTATCAAGTCAAGCCGTACATGGCATTACACACATTTTAACCATGGCATCAATCAATATTGCACACAGCACAGTCCACATTGTAGTCATACCCAAGGCATTCCAAGAATATTCAGAGTTGCACAGTTCACACATAATCATGTTATGCACATCCTTCACACATGACAACAAATGCAACTAGTGCCCTAATGCCAATGCATGCAAATCCTACCACAAGACTGGACTACCCTAAGTACACCTTGGAGGCTCAAAGAGGACCATGTTGATCAGGCATGTCCCTCCAGGCTCCTCCAAAGGACTCAAGATAACCAAGTCCGCCCACTACCCTAGGCCAACTAGACCATGCTCTGATACCATATTGTCACGCCCCGGATTTCCAACCCGAGGAAACCGGTACGTGACTCCCCATTCACCCACACGGAGGGCAATGAGGTTGGATTTCTGGATGCCACACAAGCAAGTCTAACAATTACAATAAATCAAATAAGCCACATCTTTATTTAATTCCAAAACATCAAAAGTTCACAAAACAACCAAGTCCCTGATTACAGTTCAATCCCTTAGTACATTCCCCTCCCTGGGGTTACATAAATCATAAAAGTACATTACTGAAATGAACAATAAAGTGGAGAGGGTCTTCCACCTTGGTGTATCCACCTAACGCCTGTAAGTCCCTGGAAAAGAAGCAAACACAGTAGGAGGGGTGAGCAACCACAGCTCAGTAGGGATCAAGTCTCCCCAACCCTTCCCATGTTCCTAGCGGCTACATGCCATGTGTACAAGTGCAGTGTCGTGATACAATGATGTCAACAGGCATAATAACAACCACATCAACAACTTACAATCTTCCACTGCCACACAAGCTAACACCTTAACCACAAGTGATTTAACCGCCTCTTCAGGCCAAGTTATTTAACCGCCTCTTCAGGCCAAGTGATTTAACCGCCTCTTCAGGCCACTGGTTTAATCGCCTCTCAGGCAAAGTTATTTAACCGCCTCTTCAGGCCAGATACCACAGTCAAGCACACAACACACATCATGGTCACTCAAGCATACAACCAAACACTTGGTGTGCACCCGTTCACAAGCGCACAAACCCAGCCATTCAGGCCATAAAGCAAACATCCAGCATGCATACATACACTAAACCACAAGTCCAGTCACACGGACATATTACCAAACACATAATGGGCATATACACACAGCTAAGTCCACACAGGCATTTCATCAAACATGTAGCAGGCAGGTCACAGGCATTTTATCAACCACTTTTCATGCATCACACAAACACCAGAAACACCAAAATCGCCATTGAAGGCCAACATTCATATAGGAGGTCACACCTATATGAATTTACATATAAATATTATAACAGATATAACCCATAATCTGCCCTAGGACCCTAGGACAGAGGAGGATTTAGAAAGAACAGAATCCCTACCTTAAAACAGATCTTCCTTGCTCCCGCGCTAAACGCCGTCCTCCCCACGCAAGATGCTCCTGGCAAAGAACCAAAGAACTCCCCTTCCTTCTCTCTCTCTAGCTCTCTCTCTCTCTCTACGACGGCTGCAACGACTGAAGAGAATCCTAAACCTAAAACAGAGGGCTTCTCCTCCTTATATAGGCAACACAACATCAAAACGACGTAGTTTTGATTAAGTGAATCCCAGCATCAAAACGACGTAGTTTTGATGGAACAAGCTAAGACCTTTCCACATCCATACACACCAAAATATTCAGAATTTCAACATGGTCCTTTGGAGAAAGTTCATTAGAATGACAAAACCAAGGGAACCATGCAAAAATATGCCTGCACGCCAATTTGCACATGAATTCCCCAATTCACGTGCACCTCCATATGCACTCCAAATGCTCTCAAACTTCATCCCTAGCCTCCTTGCATCATTTAGAAGACAATTACACTTGCACGTGAATTGGACCCATATCACGTGCACCTCACATACACGTCCATTTGGCCTGAAACTTCTGTGGTAGATAGAGGACATCATTCTAAGCATCTTTCCTTTTGCACGTGAATTCATTGGAGTCCATTTACTAGGTCAAAATCTAGAAAAACTCTACTCAGGAGGCAAAACTGACTAACTCAAGGTACGGGTCCTTACACTCAAGTACCTATGGACTGATATGGAATAATGTTGCATGTTAAATGGGGAATGAATGGACACCTAGTACTGAGATGGTTTATGTGACCAACGACTATGTGGGGTGGAATGGAATAGAACATGTGTCTTATGTGGGTCCATGTTGGATGTTAATAACAAGAAATGAACATGGTAAGTAACAAAGTGATGTTATTTTCAAGTAGAATAAAGTTAGCACAAAAGGATAATAAAACTATGAATAGTTGTATGAGATAAGTAAAATCGTATATAGTAGTAGCAAGATAAGGTTAGAAAGAAAAACAACATATGAGATATAATCTACCACATGATAAGGTTAGTACACAAATGATGTACCTATCCTTCAAAGGAAAGGCTAGAATGGGCAAGCAATATGTGGGTCAGTGCCCCTAACGGGCTTCTATTGTCGAGCCTATATTATTCGTTGGTTCCCAAACTTCTTTTGTAGAAGGCTCTGTACACCACGGGATTTATCGGAGTGGGGTCTTAAAAGGATGAGCCTTAAAAGAATCTCAAGCTTGAGTGAGGAGTCCGGGGCCCTATTGCGGATAATGATCAACGCGCAAGGTACCGTACTAAACCTTGCTAACCTAAATTGTGACAAACCCGGGTATAGGGTTATGCATGAATGCAACAGTCATGGAAAAGCAGTAAAACATGACTAACATGAAATAAAAGCACATAAATCAACAACTATCATACAAAAATGATAAATAATAAGTAAATAAAAACAAAACGAAAACCTCTCAATCCTAGTTCTAGGCCTAACCCTCTAAGTATGTCCCTAGCAGAGTCGTCGGCTGTCATTATCGATTTATGTCTGGGCCGCAACCAAATGATGAAATTTTAAAGTCGTTACCAACTGTTTTATAGTGCAGCTAGTCACCTAAAATGTGAGTGGTCTATATTACTAGATAAAGGTTCGGGGGTTGATTACATGTAGGAAAGGATTAACACCCCTACAACGCCCTTTCAGTACCTATCTTAAGCGGAGAAGGTTTCTATTTGTTTTCACTATTTTGACTAGGTTAAAGCACTACTATTTTCCTAAAAAGTCGATGCTTTTTATTTAATTAAGTTATTTATCAAAATTTTGATTAAATTTGATTTACTTTAAATTTCTAAATGAAATCCTAAAGGTTTTATTTTGTTTTTTATTATTTTTTTATTGCTTTTTCTTTGAAACATTTTTTTTTTGTTTTTTTTAACATATTATTCTATAAAAATATTTTTGGTTTTAATGTTTGCAAAATACATCCAAAACAAAAAAATCTTTTAGAACAGTTTTTGAAACAAAATATTTTAAACGCGATTTTTTTTTCACGTCTTTCACTAGTGAATATTAAGAGTAAACACATATTGTCACGCCCCAAGTTTCCTTCCCCCTGGAAATGGGTAATGACTGCCCATGCCCGCACCCAAAGGGTCAAGGGTTCCGTGTAAACACCAAAGTGAGGACACCTATCGCGGGTGCTGTCCTATCTCTGTATCACAAGTCAACATGCCAAGGGGTATGTACCTGTTTCCAAGCCAAGCACACCACCACAATATATATACATACAGTATTCACAACACAATACATCAATTACATTGCTTAGAGGCTTCCAGCCCTTTTACAACCCACAAGGGAACAAGCTCCCAATAATAAAACCAGGGTACACAGTTCAAACAAACAGAATCTCAAATACAACGAAATAACCAAATGTATACATATATATAAGGCCATACAGCCCCAGCAGCCTACCAACTCAGCTCTTCCGCCTATCGCCTGCTAGGTCCTGCAAAGAACAGTTCATAGGAGGGGTGAGCACACCACAGCTCAATAGGGATCAAGTCTCCCCAGTCCCGTCCCACTCTAAAACTATGCATGTCAAGTGGATGCATGTGCTCGTGTAGTGACTTAAGCTAAAACAACAACCATCACCCAGTAAACACACCTCATACCTCTACCTGCACAGGAGGGCAGAGGACACCCCACCACCACAGCGACGTGACATGCCACACCAGGCAAATGTGAGTCTCATCTCAAGGGGTACAGTATAATGACTGTCCCATACTCAACTCAATACTCGCGTTTCTGGTGTTCTCATCTCAACTCCCCGCGTTTCTGGGGTCCTCAACATACACATTTCAACATATACAACTCAACAATCTTAAGTCAACAAACATAACTCAACAAACACAGTACAAACATGCAACTCATTTAGCATACAAAAAACTCAACTCAGAATATAAAACAACAGATAGTCTCAGAACAATTACATCATTTCATATAACATTATCTAACTCCTCCTGGTCCCTAAAGTCCACACATTTCTCACACTCATAGTCTGGATCATAAACAACCTTTCAAAGGAAGCTTATCCACCTCAATGGGAGCCCAAAACAAGCTGCACGTGACAACCTATTGTCGCGGGCAGAGGCAAATTAACTCCAAACATCATTCTAACCATCCCAGAAGGTCCAGGGATGATTTTTAGCCAAAAACAAGGTTGCACGTGAAAAGGTCATTCTCACGTGCAGGGGTATTTCAACTCCTATGCCTCTAAGGAAGCTCCACCTAAACTTTGGTGCAATTTGGAGCAAGAATGAATCTGCAAGTGAAAAAGGCATTCTCACGTGCAGACTCCAAAACCTTCCTTTTGTCATTCTAATCATTTTTCCCAAAAGGACCAACCTCAAATTCGTTTTATTTTAGAAGTTATTGAGATTCTAAGTCCGTAAACATGGCCTAAATCCAACTCTGGCCTCGCTCTCATTTTGATTTTCCCAATACCAGAGGCCTTAACCAAACCAGATACAGGGTTTTTCCTAAAATTCTTCATCTAAATAGTTTCAAGACAATGGGTATACAAATGACCCCTAACCCAAAGGCACAAATAATCTCACGCAGAAATTCAGAAATTCAGAAAACTCAGACAAAAACCCCAGATCATCCATAGGCTCAGGGTGAAGTTAGAAACTCAATATATATTAAAAATCTCTTTTCAACATCCCAGATCATCACATAAATTTGTTTTCTAGAAATCTATAAGAGAGAGACGGCAAAGAAACAAAACTTGAAATCCCTACCTCAGAAGTGTTGCAGAAAAGAATTGGGGAAAAGAACGGAGCGATCTGTATCCTTGCTACCTCAACGCCTCCGGCCTCCCGTCGTCTGTAGGAAATCCTTGATCATGAGAAACTCCTCCACTCTAGATCGTCTCTCTCTCTCTCTCTCTCTCTCTCTCTCTCTTGGGCGTGTGTGTGTGTGTGTGACGGCTGCAGGGAAGGTAGGGTTTGGTTTTCCTTTTCTTTTCTCCTATTTTCTTTCTTTTTATTATTTTGTTTTTAATAGAAGCCCAAGACCAAATGCAGCCCAATGGTGGTTAAGTAAACCCAAGAAGAAAGGCAAAACAGCCCACTCTCTCATATTGGGTTTTCCATTGAAGGGAGACCCAAAGCTCAAAATACAAACCCAGGTAATTTAAAAGGGAATATAAAATTATTTGTGAAATCCTGAAAATACCCCTCAGGGCCTCAAATCCCAAATTTAGTCCAAGTACAGTCAAAATTCTCCATTTGATGAGCACATCATTGTGCTGATATTCATTTGTTAAAATAAGGTCTCTAACTCAAGGCTATCTCTAAGGCCCCTCAAATACGGGTCCTTACATCCTCTCCCCCTTAAAGACTTTTCGTCCTCGAAAAGAAAATGCGGAATCAAAGGAAACAACAACCACAACCAATGAATAGACCACTAACACAAATGAATACACGCATCAAACAACCAGTTGGACAAGTACCTGACTATGTTGATGTTTGCCTTCCTCCCCCCCTTCAGGGTTGTTTGTCCTCGAACAGGTCAGGGTAGTGAGCATGCATCTCAGCCTCATGTTCCCAATGCCTCTTGCAAACCATTCCAAAACCGAGAAGTGAATCATGCATCTCTGTCTGAAACAATAGACAAAGGCACTCTATGCAATCGCACAATCTCATCAACATACAGTTGGCTCAACGTTCCAATGGAGTCTCGCTCCCGAATAGCCAAGAAATGGGCCGATTTAGTCAATCGGTCTACAATGACCCAAATCATATCCTTCCTCCCAGAAGTGGTAGGAAGTCCTGTCACAAAATCCATAGTAATATGCTCCCACTTCCACTCAGCCACAGGCAATGGCTGTAACTGACCAGCAGGTCGTTGGTGCTCTGCCTTTACTTGTTGACAAGTAAGGCACCTGGGTACAAACTCTGCTATACACCTCTTCAATCCTGGCCACCAGAACTGTGCTCGCACGGCATGATACATCTTAGTCCCTCCTAGATGCACAGCCAAATGGGAATGATGAAACTCCCTCATCACATCCTCACGTAAGGAGGACGGTACTATCAAGCGCCCCTGAAATCTTAGCTCATGCTCAGTTCCTTTTGTCCATTCCTCAGACAGTTCACCGGCCTCTATCTGGGCCCAGATCACTTCACAGTCCACGTCCCCCAACTGTCCCTCACGGACACGCTGGTATAACTCTGGCATTATAGCAATAGAACATAGGACTGCTTCCCCACTGCTAAAATCAGGTTGTACCTGCAGCACTGCTAACTGTTCCATCATTTTCCATTCTCTCATGGAAACCTCAGCTTTTTCCTTCCTACTCAGTGCATCTGCAACTACATTCCCCTTCCCAGGTGTGTAGGAGAGTGTAAAGTCAAACATCTGCAAGTACTCTACCCATCTCCTCTGTCTCAAATTCAGATCCCTTTCGGTGAAGATGTACTGTAGGCTCTTGTGGTCGGTGTATACCACAAATTTCTCCCCCAGTAGGTAATGTTGCCATGACTTCAAGGCAAAGATAACTACTGCTAATTCCAGATCATGCGTTGGGTAATTCTGCTCATGAGGCTTAAGCTGTCGTGAGCCATAAGCTATGACTTTGTGTTCCTGCATCAGAACACACCCTAATCCAACTCGGGACGCATCACAATACACCTCGTAAGGCACTCCATCCCGTGGTAGACTCAAAACTAGTGCAGTAGTCAAACGAGTCTTCAATTCCTCAAAAGCTCGCTGACACTTGTCTATCCACTCAAATTTAACTCCTTTTCGTGTCAGGGCTGTCATCGGTGCTGCTAACCGAGAGAACCCTTCCACGAAACGCCTGTAATATACTGCCAGACCCAAAAAACTACGGATCTCAAAAACATTCATGGGCCTTTTCCAAGATGATACAGACTCAATGTTGGTTGGGTCCACTCTAACTCCCTCGGCAGATACCACATGCCCAAGGAAATGCACCTCTTGCATCCAGAAGTTACACTTGCTGAATTTAGCATACAACTGGTGGTCCCGGAGCATCTGCAACACCACAGTCAAATGCTCCTCATGCTCCTCTCGGGTCCTTGAGTATACAAGGATGTCATCAATAAATACCACCACAAAGGAATCTAAGTATGGGGCAAATACCTGATTCATCAGGTGCATGAACACCGCCGGTGCATTCGTGAGCCCAAAAGGCATCACTAACCACTCATAGTGCCCATATCTACACCTGAAAGCAGTCTTAGGAATATCCTCGCTCCTAACCCTCAACTGATGATACCCAGAACGCAAATCAATCTTTGAAAACCATTGTGCCCCACTCAGCTGGTCAAACAGATCATCAATCCTCGGCAAAGGGTATTTATTCTTTACTGTCACTTGGTTCAGCTTTCGATAATCAATGCAGAGTCGTAGTGAACCGTCTGCCTTTTTAGCAAACAAGACTGGTGCACCCCAAGGTGATGTACTTGGGCGAATGAAACTTTTATCTCCCAGCTCCTTTATTTGCTTTTGAAGCTCCCTCAACTCGGAAGGTCCCATCCGGTATGCCAATTGTGAGATAGGTCCCACCCCTGGCAATAACTCGATTGTGAACTCAACACTCCTGTGTGGAGGCAACTCCAGTAACTCCCCAGGAAACACATCTTGGAAATTCTCAACAACAACTGGCCACACTCGTTTTTCAATATTACCTTCCTCCTCAAAAGTAAGTGTAGCAAGTCTATGGGTAACACCACCACATAACCCTCTCGTCAGTCCAGCACTCCCGGCATTCTCATCCTATTCCCCCACTAGGGTACAGAGTAATCCTGTGGGTGAAATAAATGACACCCGCCGTCTATAACAGTCAATCTTAGCCTGGAAGGCCATTAACCAGTCCATCCCTAAAATCAAATCAAAGGTCCTCATGGGCATCACATACAAATCAAATGTGACCTCAACATCTCCTATCGTAAGCATATACTCACGACACACTCGGTTTATTGTCGATGCACCTCCCACAGGTGACTCAACACTCAGGGGCCTATCTGCCCTCACACAATCAAGTCCAAGGCTCTTAACCAAGGACTTAGCAATCAAGGAGCACGAAGCTCCGGTATCAAACAAGACAGCAACTATAGTGCGAGATATCAAAACAGTACCTTGAACCACCGAAGGTCCGGTTTCGCCTTCCTCGGAGGATAATGGCAACTCCTCCCGCTCGGGTGGTGCTAAAGTAAGTGCAAATACTCTGCCATGGTTTACCTTGCAACTAGCCTCTCCTATTTGTCCTTTGATCCCTGTCTGATGTCCACTTAGACGATTCTCTGAACCGCCTTGTGGTTGCTTTTCTCCCTGTGGCCTTGCATGAGTAGAACCAGCCTGAATCGCCTGCCATGAACCTGCTGGCCTCGGAGTTGGGGCCCGAAAGTGGGTCTCACTCCTCCCTCCTGATGCGAATCCACCAGCTCCCCGGTTGTTCCCCTTACTGAAACATACCGTACTAAGGTGTCCTGTCTTCCCACAGCTATGGCACTGTAGGTGCTGCTTAGGACACTCACGTTTCATGTGTCCAGTTTGGCCACAACAAGTACACTCATGTGGGAAACCTCCAGCTGAGTTCCCTGGTCCTCCAGAATAATGGGACTTTGGTGGAGCCATTGGTGATTGGCCCTTGTACCTGGGGAAACTGCTACCTCCAAGCTCAACTCTCGATCTCTTGGAGTCTCCCTGCTTATCGCGCGTACTTTGTGCTTGCCGCTCCTGATGAGCCTGTTTACCCTCCTCCAGTCCTCTTTCCACAATCTTAGCTGTCTCCACGACCTCAGCATAGGTCCTCAGCCACAGCATTTCCACCCTCTACTTCAAGGCAGGCCTGAGTCCCATAGTAAACTTATGGGCCTTCAGGTCCTCTCTAGAGATTGCCTCAGGGGCAAACCGGCTCAGTCCTCGGAATTCACGCTCATACTCAGACACAGTGCGTGATCCTTGTTTCAAACCACTGAACTCTTCCCGTTTCTGCCACCGCAAGGACTCTGAGAAGTACTCCTCATGGAACAACTGAAGGAACTCCTCCCATGACAAGGTCTGCATGTCCCGGCTACCTGAAATGCTGAGCCACCACTCTAAGGCTTCCTCTTCCAACCGCCCGATCGCTAACCTCACTTTATCCTCCTCCCGGGGTGGGAGAAAGGAGAACACGTGCTCAATCTGTCGCAGCCAATGCTCTGCCGCTAGAGGATCAGCTCCTCCCTTGAACCTCGGTGGTTGTTCCTTCCGGAATAGAGTCACCACATCTTCCTCCTCCCGTCTCATTGGTATCTCTTGTCTACGTGGAGGGTCTGTCTCACGGGGTGGAGAAGGTAGCACTGTCTACTGTGCCGTCATCTCCCGCCTAATCTCATCTCGGATCTCTCCCCTGAGATCCTCTCGCATGCCTTGTACATTCTCACTTAAGGCCCTAACTTGGGCCATGATCCGCTCCATGGGATCATCACCCTCTGTTTGCTGCCTTCCCTCTTGTCCAGCACGTGCAGAAGACTCATCCTCTGTAGCTGGGGTAGCCCGGGTAATTCTCCTAGGAGGCATTGTCTACACATTTCAAAAACAAGTGGAGCTGGAATCAATATCTCTCAAGCTTAGCACACCCTCACCTCTAGGACCATGAGGTACTCAAACAACATCTCATAAGCATACACATCATGTTCACAGGATCTCAACATACATATTTCAATCTCATACTTTTAAATTTTCAACACATCATAGTTTCTCAAATCAGCATGTCTCAACACTTTCCACAGTATTCACATTTCAATTCATTGTATGCTTATTTCAAATCAGTTACTCATTTCAAATCATGACACTCATATTATAATTAAGCTAGTGCCCTAATGCCAATGCATGTATGCACCCCATCCCAAATGCAAATGCCCTACTCCTTGGTCTAACTACCCATGAGTGCACCCCAGAAAACCAGATAGAACCACGGTGATCAGGCGTGTCCTATACAGCCTCCTAAGGGTCTCAGAAGCAGTTATCCCTCCCCACTATCCTAAGTCCACTAGACCATGAACTTGGGCTCTGATACCATAATGTCACGCCCCAAGTTTCCTTCCCCCTGGAAATGGGTAATGACTGCCCATGCCCGCACCTGAAGGATCAAGGGCTCGGTGTAAACACCAAAGTGAGGACACCTACCGTGGGTGCTGTCCTATCTCTATATCACAAGTCAACATGCCAAAGGGCATGTACCTGTTTCCATGCCAAGCACACCACCACAATATATATACATACAGTATTCACAACACAATACATCAATTACATTGCTTAGAGGCTTCCAGCCCTTTTACAACCCACTAGGGAACAAGCTCCCAATAATAAAACCATGGTACACAGTTCAAACAAACATAATCTCAAATACAACGAAATAACCAAATGTATACATATATATAAGGCCATACAGCCCCAGCGGCCTACCAACTCAGCTCTTCCGCCTATCGCCTGCTAGGTCCTGCAAAGAACAGTTCATAGGAGGGGTGAGCACACCACAGCTCAGTAGGGATCAAGTCTCCCCAGTCCCGTCCCACTCTAAAACTATGCATGTCAAGTGGATGCATGTGCTCGTGTAGTGACTTAAGCTAAAACAACAACCATCACCCAGTAAACACACCTCATACCTCTGCCTGCACAGGAGGGCAGAGGACACCCCACCACCACGGCGACGTGACATGCCACACCAGGCAAATGTGAGTCTTATCTCAAGGGGTACAATATAATGACTGTCCCATACTCAACTCAATCCCCACGTTTCTGGGGTTCTCATCTCAACTCCCCGCGTTTCTGGGGTCCTCAACATACACATTTCAACATATACAACTTAACAATCTCAACTCAACAAACATAACTCAACAAACACAGTACAAACATGCAACTCATTTAGCATACAAAAAACTCAACTCAGAATGTAAAACAACAGATAGTCTCAGAACAATGGGAGCCCAAAACAAGTTGCACGTGACAACCTATTGTCGCGGGCAGAGGCAAATTAACTCCAAACATCATTCTATCCATCCCAGAAGGTTCAGGGACGATTTTTAGCCAAAAACAAGGTTGCACGTGAAAAGGTCATTCTCGTGTGCAGGGGTATTTCAACTCCTATGCCTCTAAGGAAGCTCCACCTAAACTTTGGTGCAATTTGGAGCAAGAATGAATCTGCAAGTGAAAAAGGCATTCTCACGTGCAGACTCCAAAACCTTCCTTTTGTCATTCTAATCATTTTTCCCAAAAGGACCAACCTCAAATTCGTTTTAGTTTAGAAGTTATTGAGATTCTAAGTCCGTAAACAGGGCCTAAATCCAACTCTGGCCTCGCTCTCATTTTGATTTTCCCAATACCAGAGGCCTTAACCAAACCAGATACAGGGTTTTTCCTAAAATTCTTCATCTAAATAGTTTCAAGACAATGGGTATACAAATGACCCCTAACCCAAAGGCACAAATAATCTCACATAGAAATTCAGAAATTCAGAAAACTCAGACAAAAACCCCAGATCATCTATAGGCTCAGGGTGAATTTTGAAACTCAATATATATTAAAAATCTCTTTTCAACATCCTAGATCATCACATAAATTTTGTTTTCTAGAAATCTATTAGAGAGAGACGGCAAAGAGAGAGACGGCAAAGAGACAAAACTTAAAATCCCTACCTCAGAAGTGTTGCAGAAAAGAATTAGGGAAAAGAACGGAGCGATCTGTATCCTTGCTACCTCAACGCCTCCGGCCTCCCGTTGTCTGTAGGAAATCCTTGATCGTCAGAAACTCCTCCACTCTGGATCGTCTCTCTCTCTCTGGGCGTGTGTGTGTGTGTGACGGCTGCAGGGAAGGTAGGGTTTGGTTTTCCTTTTCTTTTCTCCTATTTTCTTTCTTTTTATTATTTTGTTTTTAATAGAAGCCCAAGACCAAATGCAGCCCAATGGTGGTTAAGTAAACCCAAGAAGAAAGGCAAAACAGTCCACTCTCTCATATTGGGTTTTCCTTTGAAGGGAGACCCAAAGCTCAAAATACAAACCCAGGTAATTTAAAAGGGAATATAAAATTATTTGTGAAATCCTGAAAATACCCCTCAGGACCTCAAATCCCAAATTTAGTCCAAGTACAGTCAAAATTCTCCATTTGATGAGCACATCATTGTGCTGATATTCATTTGTTAAAATAAGGTCTCTAACTGAAGGCTATCTCTAAGGCCCCTCAAATACGGGTCCTTACACATATTAAATGAACATGATGTATGTGCTTGTGACATTCACAAATAGAAACTCACTTCTTCTTCTTCTTTGTTTGCTTTTTTTTTTTTCATGTCTCTCTGTTTTGTTTGTTTTTTATACTTTTATTTACCTTTTTATCCCCATCCAAAATGCCAAAATAGATTACCTTTCGAGGATTGTTTTGGAAAACCCGTATTTTTCCTAAATCAATGTTTTTGAGAAATTCGCATAGTCACTTTTTCGGGCAGTTTGACCAGGGGCATTGATCGTCTTTTGACGAGTTTGACTTTTTCCAACGAAAATTATTTTGGCTATAACTTATTTGTTTTAAGTCAGAATTGAGCACGGTCAATTGCGTTAGTCTCCAAATTTCATCCTCTATCACCTAGTATTGTCCTTGTGGCACTTCATGGCTTGTAGCAGAGGTTCTCAATTTTGGGCTTCCCTGTTCGTGTCACAATGTGTCCATCTTGCGCAAATTGAGGTTTAACCTCACCTCCAAACCTGAGATTGAGTCCATGGTAATGGGAGATCTTCCTATTCAAAAAAATATGGAATAGGCAGATAAATATAAGAAATGGGGTTAGTATGTCCAACCCTTTCATACCCAGCAGATAAACGAATCCATTTCCATAACCAATCTATCGGATCTAAACTCGAAACCAATGGAACTCTCAAATGGTCACTACGTAGAGCAATCTCTTAGAGTGAACTTGTAGAAGGATCCATGAAAGAGCTACCTTTCATCATAGCCCTTTTAGTCCTAGAAGCCATTTCCTCCATCAACCCAAGATGTCGCTTTGTTCACACTTAGGTGTTGACCTTAGATGTCTTTACCTCCAGTCATAGATGTTGATCCCTTTATTCGACCCAGGATATCATGCCTTTTATTTTTACGGTGTTGACCCAAGTTGTCTTACCTCCAGCCCTAGATGCTATTTTCATTCATTTAACCCATGATGTCATGCTTGTCATTTTTAAGGTTTGACCCTAGATGTCATACCTCCAGCCCTAGATGCTGATCCCTTTTATTCAACCATAGATGTCGTCTTTTTTATTTTCAAGGTATTGACCCTAGACGTCATGCCTCCAGTCCTAGATGCTGGTCCCCTCATTTGACTCAGGACATTGTTCCTTTCATTTTTAAGGTTTTGACCCTGGATATCATACCCCCAACTCTAGATGCTGATTCATTCATTTAATCCTAGCCATAGATGCTAGTCCCATTCATTTAAACTTAGAGGTCATACCTCTATCCTTAGTTCCTAATCCCGCTTCAGTTCTCTTGAGCCCCGAACACCATCTTAATGTCATGGTTGAGCTCACAAACCCGAAAACCATGGAATGTCTTTCCACAAACAATGCGCAACCCCATGGGAAAGAAGGCCAACATGTCAAAATGGGTATTAGATTATCTTTGCACAATGTTTGTACATAAACAATGTACAAAGAGGGACAACTATTGTACCCCATTTTTACCGGGCCAAATGGCAATTAGACTCTATAAATAAACAATGCCTCAAGACCAGTATGAAATGGTAAAAGATGAAATTTGGAGACCAACGCACTTGACTGGGCTCAATTCCAACTTAAAATGAAGAAGTTATAGCCAAAATAGTTTTAGTCATAAAAGTCCAAACTTGCGAAAGGATGGTCAATGCATCAGGTCAAATCCGAAGCATCAGGTTAATCCCGGAGCATCAAGTCAAATCCGGGGCATTAGGTCAAATCTAAAGCATCAGGCCAAATTTAGAGAATCATGTCAAATACGGAGATTAGGCTAAATCTAGAGCATCAGGTCATATCTGGAGTATCAGGTCAAATCCAGAGTATCAGGCCAAATCTGGAACATCAGGTCAAATCCAAGCAATCCTTATCACCGAATAAGAAATCTGAGCCTTCCACTAGCACGGAG
This sequence comes from Taxillus chinensis, assembly GCA_023512835.1. Classification (NCBI taxonomy): domain Eukaryota; kingdom Viridiplantae; phylum Streptophyta; class Magnoliopsida; order Santalales; family Loranthaceae; genus Taxillus; species Taxillus chinensis. Next base: position 46,228,191 of record CM042090.1, read on the forward strand.
TAAGGAATCTGAGCGGTCCTTAGCACGAAGTAAGAAATCCAAGTGATCCTTGGAACAGAGTAAGGAATCCATGTGATTCTTAGCACGGAGTAAGGAATCCAATCGATCCTTAGCACAGAATAAGGAATCCGAGCGATCTTTAGCATAGAGTAAGGAATCCGTGCCTTCCACTAGAACGGAATAAGCCCCAATGATCCAGAACGATATGCAGCTTTAGTAATCTAGAATGATCTGCAGTATCAATGATCCAGAATATGCTTCCAATGATCCAGATTGTCTTTCGATGTAAAAACCTGTATTTTAGGTAGCATTGAGAGATAGTCATTCTATGGGAATGCAACTATCTAGACGGTGATGTGATTATCAATGTGAGTGTTTAGACACTAGTTTGGCCCGATTCCGGGTCGGGGCCCCGAGTGGCCCGATTGTTGACTTTTTAGAGGTTTGTTGGTTGACCTTGCATTTGAGCAATCAATTGAGTTGGAAAACATCTGGATATTGATATGCTCGTTATTTTGAGCGTTTTGACTGTGGTTGAGCTCAATTCGGAGTTCGTGACCTCGGGAATATCCAGAAATATAAATAGCTGGAGGAAAGAGAGAGAACGTAGTTGTGTTCATTCGGGTTGTGCGTGGAGGAGAGCTTGGAGCTTGAGGAGCTTAGAGCTTAGAGCCATGGTTTGGCGATTTGTGGCTATTCGATTTGTTGTAGTACCTCCAGGTAGGTGATTCTATCTCTCTACATGAATCTTAGTGGGATTAGCATGCATGATTTGGGTGAAATCATGAATTTGGGGATAAACCCTTGACTTTGGGGAAAACCCAATTTTGAGGAGTAAACTTCAAATTAAGGTTGTTTTGGTAGCCTAATATGGCTAAGATGAGTTAAGAATTCATTTTAGGGTTGAATTGATGCTTAGAACTGGATTTTTTGAGTGATCGTACTGGTTTTTCGAAAAAATAGCAGGTTACAGGCCCGTCTGTGTCACGCCCCGGATTTCCAACCCGAGGAAACCGGCACGTGACTCCCCTTTTACCCACATGGAGGGCAAAGGGGTTAGGATACAAACCAAGAGTTTTACATTTCAAACATCCACAACACATTCAAGAAGGAAATATTCATAAAATAATCCAAACCAGTTTATTACAACAGAATTCTTTCCAATCCCATCCCCACTGGGGTTACATCAGTTCCCATAAAAGAAAACAACATAAATGGAAGAGAGTAAAATGGTTAAGGTCTTCCACCTTGGTGCATCCACCTAACGCCTGTAAGTCCCCTGGAAAACAAGCAAACACAAGTAGGAGGGGTGAGCAACCACAGCTCAGTAGGGATCAAGTCTCCCCAACCCTTCCCATGCTCCTAGCGGCTACATGCATGTGCACAGGTGTAGTGACGTGTTACAACAATCTCAACAAACAATAACAAACCACATCAGTAGTCACAATTATCCACCACACAAAACACAAGTGATTTAACCGCCTCTTCAGGCCAAGTTATTTAACCGCCTCTTCAGGCCAAGTGATTTAACCGCCTCTTCAGGCCAGTTACCACAGTCAGGCACACAACTTACACCACAGTCACACAAACATAAAACCAAACACTTGGTGTGCACCCGCTCACAAGTGCACAAACCCAGTCATTCAGGCAACAGAACACACACCCAGCATACATACATACACTAACTCACAAGTCCAGCCACACAGGCATATTATCCAACACGTCATGGGCATATACATACAGCTATATTCACACAGGCATTTCATCGAGCACATAACATGTAATCCACGGAATCACACCAACATGCCATCGAAGGCCAACATTCATATAGGAGGTCACACCTATATGAATTTACATATAAATAATATAACGAGATATCTCATATTCTGCCCTAGGACCCTAGGACAGAGGAGGACTTAGGAAGAACGGAATCCCTACCTCAAGGAAAACGCAACAACACAAAGAACGGTCCGATCCCAAGCCGAACGCCGTCCACCCACGAAGCACCGACCACCCACGCAAGACGCCCGGCAGCAACCAGGAGCTCTCCTTCCCCTCTCTCTCTCTCTCTGCGACGGTGGTGAAGCAACAAACCCTAAACCTAAAACAGAGGGACTCCTCCTCCTTATATAGACAACACAACATCAAAACGACGTAGTTTTGATTAAGTGAATCCCAGGATCAAAACGACGTAGTTTTGATCACACAAGTTACCACCTTTCCGCACCCATATAGGCCAAAATACTCGGAATTTCAACATGGTCCTTTGGAGAAAGTTCCTTAGAATGGCAAAACCAAGGGAACCATGCAAAAATATGCCTGCGCACGCCAATTTGCACGCCAATTCCCCAATTGGCGTGCAGCTCCAAATGCACCCAAACTTTACCCCAAGTCTCCTTGCATCTTGTAGAGGCCTGAGAAGCAAAAATATGCTTGCACGTGAAATGGGTGAATTCACGTGCAGCTCCAAATGCTCTGAAATTTCTGTGGTAGATAGAGGACCTCATTCTAAGAAACTTTTGTTCTTGCACGCCAATTGTTTGAGGCCATCTACTAGGTCAAAAGTGAGCTCCAAGATCAGCCAAAACAGCCTAAAACCGCCTGTAAACGCATAGCATCTTCCTAGGGCATAAATGTACGCTATCGTTTGACACATGCACCTCTCAAAAGTCCCCTCTTGGGCTCATCTCTTACCTTAAACTTGTGTACCAACATCCAAGGTGTTTGTGGTTAACTCCTTACACACGGGTTACACACGGGTCATTACAGTCTGGTCGAGTACCGACGACAAGGTCGACCTAGGTGGTTAATGTGGTCGATGTGGTTAACCTGGGTCGTCGACGCGGTCAACCTGGGTGGTCGATGTGATCGACGCGATCGACATGGTCGATGTGGTGCAGTAGAAATAATCAATGTGGGGTGGTCGAGGTGCAGTGTGGTCGACATCGACTAGGTAATGTGGTCGACGTCGACCTATGAGAAGGTCAACATCAACCAGTTAGAGTTTCAAGGGAGTTGCAAAGTAGCAGTGTTCTAAAGGACCATTTACATTGTAAACCATTCCGCATCTCCACAGTTAAGTAATATACTTAAGTTACAATGTAAATAAGGAAATACCCTCCATTTGGATTCAAAGAAAAATACTATAAAATTAAATTCTTACTCCTTCAAAATGTGAAAAATGAGAATTAGCACTGAATCCGGAAAAAATCCAGTTTTTGGTTTGAGGTGGCTATTTGCGCACTGGTTAGATCTCTCAGAAAAATCCTCCAAAATCAAGTTTTCTTAGTTATGATATGAGGAACCATTATTGGGACTTTTCATTTTAGGAAAATACTTTCTAAGAAATCCTCTCTATTGGTCAAGACGTTAGGATAGATTTGTGGAGACTGGCCTCTGTTACAGAGCGAGTGTTGTGAAACCTTAGTGGTTGTCTTATATTGCTATATTGTGCATTAAGTTGCATGATTGGGGGAACTTGGGTTTGTGAGTTATATTATAAGTTGTTTAGCAGTGTTACGACGTTAGTTTGTCCGCTGCATGTATGTTTAACTCCGAGTTGGAGGAGGTTAAAACCTATGAATTTGGTTATTATTGGGGTTTCCATGGGGAATCTGGTATGGGAGAAACATAATGTTCTCTGTTGCGGATTGTTTGGGATAGTTTTGGGCTTAAAGGAGTCTATGGGTTGCCAACGGGCACTATGAGTGCCTAGTGAGGTTGTGTGATGAAACCTTCGTGGTTTGTCATGGTTTGTTTGATGTTATGGTTAGACCATGAGGGCTAAGGTTCCATTGGGGAGGTGAGGATGGTCGGCACCATGAGAGCATCATGGTTTGTTTTGTTTGCTACTATGGTTAGCTTGTATACATACGTGTACTGTATGGGACCTTTGGGTCTGTTGTGATATATGATTTTTCTTGTATATCTGTGTGTGATATTTATGTGACATGTGGGACTCTTGAGTTCATGTGATATGTTTGTTTGTGCCTAGTGGCATATTCGGTGGTTGAGCTTGAGCTGAGTTGAGCTCTGTGTGGTTGTGCCCTTGCCTAGTGGCTACGGCCTGATGAGCTCTTGACGAACTGGGATCCTATTGAGGATCGTGGACAAGATGTCCTATGTAAATAGGCTGCGTCCTAAGACTGATGCAGCCTGTTTGGCTGTGATTGTGGAAGTTTGTATGGATGTGATTGTGGAAGCATGTGTGGCTGTGATTGTGGTAGCCTATGTGACTGTGATTGTGGTAACCAATAAGGCTGTGGTTGTACTTGCTTATGTGATTTTCCAATGATCTTTTGGGATCGTGGGGGACATGTCGAGTCCTAATATGGACAGGATGTGTCACGCCCACAAATCCTGAAAAAAACAATAGAACTAGGGACGCAACTTCCCCATGCCCACACTACAGGGATTGAGGGGCTAGTGACTAATCCAAACCTGTACAAAACTACAACAGGGGTAGAATTGTACTCCAATGAGATAAAATTCAAAACTTAAATAAATAAGTATGAGAGTGCAATCAATCCACATAAATATAGTAAAATAAGGCCCAACTAATCGAATTCATACAAGTGCTATGGACCCAAGTCCGGGAAATAAAATAATCAGAATAGTAAATAAGTCCATAAAATGAATCCTACACCAAAGATGTCTCGTCCCGCTCTGCTATGGCTCCACCAGCTACTCCCTATAACCTGTAGAAAAATAGAAATAAAGTAGGGTGAACACGAATGCCCAGTAGGTGATCCCCAACTCCACTATCCTGTAACATGAGATCGTGAGACTACATGAATCGTGCATGCTCATGCTAGTGCAGTGTCAAAACCTAACACATTTAGATTATGTCTAATCTCAAAATAAAACATCATCACATTTCAGTCATTAATGATCCACACTGAAAATCCAACCATTCTCAAAATTTCCGCTACCCGCACCAAACATCCCAATCTCCACCAGACAACCATATATGGGACCTACGGTGCCCCTAATGATAACCCGCCACATATGGGACCTGGATTAACCAGCCACACAGGAGACTCGCGGCCTCTTGCCAGCCCTATGTGGGATCCGCGATTAACCCAACCAATTTAACCTCAACGTCCATATATAATTAACAAACAACAATTTTAAATAATCAATATTCAGTGCAACAATCACACAAACATTTAGAATATCCATCCAACAATAACATATCACAATGATAAATTGAATATATATATATATATATATATATATACATCTATATGTATTCGTCAAACAAGTAATAATTTAATTGACGAATTACTAACATCAAACTACACCTATTACCTTACTTTATTAAACTTTAACATCATGCTCGAACGCCATTTTTTTTTATTTTTTATTTTTTTTATTATACAGCTTATTTATTTAATTATTATTATTATTATTATTATTATTATTATTATTTTGGTGTAATAGTCAAGAACTAACCCAACTGGACCGGCCCCAAACACACCAGCCCGTTAGGGCTAGTGTTGACTCATAGGGCGGCAAGACGCCGCCCCCCGTCTTTTCCTTCCCCTCTAACTGGCGCGCAGGCACGCGGCCACCATGACACCAAACGTCGTCGCCCGTCCTCTCTATTTCTCTCGCCGGCACGTAGCGACCCGCCGTCCTCTTCTCTCTCTCCGGTACGCCGCGACCCTCTCTCTCTCTCTCTCTCTTGCTCTCTCTCACTAGCGCGTAGCAACCACACCACGCCGACCTCTTCTCTCCCCCGCAGCCAGCGCACGACACACAGTGGCAACCCAGATGCAACCGCTGCTGCTCCGATCCTACCCTTGCCAGCGTGCGGCATGCGTCCGATCCTCAGGGATGGCGGCGGCGCTGTCGTTCCCTCTCCATGCCCAGACATCGGTACATATATACCTCAAATATACATATATATAAATACTCATATACATACATACATACATATGTAAATGAATAGGTTCAACACGAACTCTATAGAATCTGCGTTCATACAATGATGGAATCGAAGAATCACTTACTTGGATTTGGTTTCGAATGATCAATAGGCCACAACGGCTTCAAACCCTGCTCTCTTCTACCAAGCTTTGTGCACGCACAACAGACCTAGGGCTTCACCCTAGGTTATCCCTTTTTATACTATTTAATATATATTATTAATCCCTTAATAATAATAATAATAATAATAATAATAATAATAATAATGACCTTAAAATAATAATAACAATAACAATAATAACATTATAATAATATCAACTCAGAATATTATATTAGTAATGATAATAACATAACAATAATAATAATAAATTTACCATTATAATAACAACATATTTAAAATAATTATTTTAATAATTATAATAATATCTAATAATGCACTCAAAATATTAAAATTATCATATTAATAATAATAATGACCCAAAATACTAATGCTAAGACCACGCTGTCGAATGGATTTTCTCATTCTGTTCAGGGGCTAATTCCAATCACACCTAGGTACTAGTCTTTACAGGATGTCCTGGTGGGATGATTGTGACTGAGATGAGTTACTTGGGTTATATGCCTTAAGCTGGTGGTCCTAATGTTTTTTGTTTATTTGATTGTGCATTGTGCATGTATTGCATGGTAGAGTGTAAAGTTATAGGTCACCTACTGAGCTTATGGCGCACCCTTACTGTTTTTGTGGTTGTTGTTTGTTGTTGTTTACTTTTCAGGTGTTGTTAAGGCTAGTAGAGGCTTTCCTTCCAGGAAGACTTTGCTTATTCATACTTTGAGGTGCGGTTGTGACCTATTGTTAGAATATCTATATTGTGATGTATGATTGTTCTAGTTTGTGATCGAGACAGCACCCGTGGTTTTGTCTTTTTTTGATGCTTGTCACCAACCCCTTGACCCTTCGGGTGCAGGCAAGGGGAAGTCATGTTCCCGGCCTGGGTTCTTGGAATCGGGGCGTGACATCTAGTTATCTCCAAAAACTCATATTTAATATCACCACGCTATATGCACTCCATCTGGCCTCTTGGGACACGTTTTCCAGGAAATCATAAAAACTCTTTTCGATGTTCCGAAACTCTCATTTTTAAAAAGTAGCAGCTGATTGAAAATTAATCGCAGACTCCTCGAATAGTGCAATAGACATCTGGGAGTTCTGAGGTATTTAATGGAAACTCTCACCCATTTCCAAGAGGGTTGTCTATTCCCTCCTCAACCTCAATAAAAAGGCCACTCGCCCAAACGGAAAGGGAGCTATGATCTATTATCTAGCATCTATTATACATTATCAAAAGCATCGATCGATTATCATAAGAGCATAAAGGATGGAGTACACAAAAAAAGAAAAAAGGCAGAGAAAGAAGAATTTTCAAGAGGAGTATACACGACTTTCTTGATCCTTTTGCATGTTTTTTGCTGCCCTTTGCCAGAATTCCTCAAGCATTCCAAGGAGCCAAGTACAACATGAGCATCAACCTCAATACTTCCAGGTTCTTTCTTCCTTTCATCTTTTATCTTCTTTTTTTCCTAGACAAAACACCAAGAGAAACCCCAAATCTTTTTATTAAAAAAAAGGCACTGGTGGTGATGGGATTGAGCTCTATGCTCATATCCTCGCCACCTAACCAACATTGTTTATAGTAATGAATCCGAGCTTCATAGTATGCTCTTCATGCTACTAGACCTTCTTTCTATTTTCCTAGATAAAACACAAGGATAAACCTTTTTTTAGAAAAAAAAAAAAGAAAAAGGCCCCAACAGCCCTAGGATTGAGTAGTATGTTCATATCCTAGCCATTCGGGCACACATCAATTGTGGCAATGGTCTTTTTTAATAAAGTTTTTTTCTACACCATTGTCACTAGGATCAATTTCCAAATTTGGTTTTTCTAAATAAAGGCTCCCTTGTTACTAAAAATATAAAAAAAGGAAAAGAAATAAAATTAAAACAATTAAGCACCCATAGACAAATACTAGGTACCAATTTTGGGCGCTTTGGGGGCGAAAGAGTTCTTCTTCCTTCCCCACACGTAACCAACTCCTGAACCTATTCTCTGGAACTGTAGACTCCTTCTAGGTGGCCAAACACACCTTCATTTTTGTTTGGTGACGACTCATTCTTCTTTATCTCTCTTTTTGGTTTTATACGAGCTGTGTCGATGATGGCTCATTGACCAAATCTCCATCCAAAAGAGTATTTCGCGGTAGTCACGATCCCAGACGACACCAAGTGATGACAACTAGTTTATAACAAATCGCATATCCACCCTATTGACGCAAAATGTAGAATAATAGTAAGAAGGGAAAAATCAGCATGCCATAATGTAGACTAAGGCCATTAGCAACAACAAAACTTGTCTGATTGGATCGCCACAAACATAACAGAAGAAATAGAGGAGGGAGCAAACCAGACCAGATAAATAAACAAATAAAGAAGTTACCCAACAACCATGCTAGAAAACAATACCCACCAGAGACCACAAAGACAGTGCGGACAAAAATAAAAACACTTGATTAAACATATCCATGCTAGAAATCACCAGACATATACAACAGGAGAAACAGGGGAGATAATGTACACATAACAATGACTGGACAACCAGAAAATGCACCAGCCATAACAATCCTAATATCCATGACAAAGACATATAGCTATACCAGAAAACGTAACCAACTAAAGACCCCAAAGAAGACAAGAAAATAAACTAGTTCATAGCAACAAAAATTAGGAAGAAAATAATAAGCAACATGTTGTTCCCGCGAGGTTAAGTTGTCATTGTTGTCAACATTATGTAGAAATGGAATTCGCAGGGTCAAAGGTCTGGGTCGAAGATCCGTACTTGGTTAGATGACTTTGTAGAGTGTCTCTTAGAGTGAGCTCATAGAGGGAGTCTACCTATGTAAATCCTTAACTTGAAGATCTGTAGACTCGTAGATCAGGCGACTCGAAGGTCGTAGATCAGGTGACTCGAAGGTCGTAGACCAGGCAACTCGAAGGTCGAAGGTCGTAGACTAGGCGACTCGAAGGTTGAAGGTCGTAGACTATCAAACCATGGAGCTCGAAGTACCCTCGAAGGACCATAGGGTCGAAGCTTTGAAGAGGCACAGGGTCGTAGTTTCATAGACCCAAGGTGCAGATAGGTGAAGAGCCGTGTCTTGCAGACTCAAAGCAAAGACTCGTAGAGTTACAGCATGTAGGATCGTAGAGTCGAAGCTCGCAGGGTCATAGATTGAAGGACCTATTGCGAAGACCCGTGAACAATTAATCAGCAAAGGCAGAATGCAGCTATTACTGACTTGAAGACTCGTAGAGCTCAAAGGCTCATAGAATGAGATGTTAGTTAAGCACTGATTCTGATCTAGCTTTGAAACCAGAGAGCAGAAGGAAGTTCGAAGACTCTGACTCGTAGAGTCGAAGATGAAGACTCGTAGACTCATAGAAATTCTATGAGGCAATATCTTTGAGACGGTGGCTGGTCAAAGGAATGGAGCGCGCTGCAGAGGAGCAAAACGCGCTGAAGTTCATCATTTAAGTAAGTCATTACCCAGGCAACGATTTTAAGTATGCTTAGTACTGGAAAAAATGTCGATGTCATCCGAGAGTGGTTTAACATGTTTCAACCGTGAAGATCAAAGGAAGAAACATGTTTAACCCTAACAGAAGGGTTTTTGACTTTGGCCGACCTATAAAAGCAAGGAACGTGCCTAACTTGCAAGCAAGCGCCCACAATATTTTGAGCAGACAAGAAACGTATCTGAAGAGATAAAAAAAAGGGGATGCAAAGTAGTTTATACGACACACACAGAGAGAGAGAGAGAGAGGAGAGATAACAGTGAGTTAATTTGTCTTTCTTTCTCACACATTCAAAGAACAGATCGTGAGTGCGGCAAAAGGAGTAATTGAAGGTCAAGCATAGCAAACGGCTGAATACGCAGGAGCAGATTGCGTCAGACAGTTCTTCACAGTGAGTGAGCTCTGGAGTAATACTGTTTCTGTATTTACATTTAAAAGAAAAGAGAGTTGATCCTATTGTAACAAGGGCTAGACCCTACTATATTAAAAGAAGATAGTGGAATAGACTCGGTGTAGGTATACCCTCACCACCATGGAGTAGAACACATTGATTGAACCACGTAAACCGTGTATCTTTCTCTTTTACTTTTCATGCATATACTTTGTTTAGTTGATCTTGCATGAGACACCAACATACCACCCAAATAAGAACCACACCTATTGGAATACCTCTAAAGTATCCTACTCTTTAAAACTAAAGGAATAGTTTTAAAGTATACATATTAACCCCCCTCTCTGTATATACACATGCATACCAAGACGATCACGCTTGGAACTTGGGAATGTCAATTGGTATCAAAGCTAAGTTTTCACTAGAGGCAGATCTATCACTCTGTGAAGAAGTGATCTCAGATCGATATATTTGTGTATTGCTGAGATCTATGGCTTAACAGTTTAGTGACCAAGCAAGAGTCTAGTTGGTATATATTTTAAGAGATGGAGATTCCTATCAGTGGAATGAGTACCAGCTCCAACTACGCAAAGAGGGTGCTTATCTTTGATGGCACAAATATAAGATGTGGAGAGCAAGAATGGAGACTGTGTTTATGTCCATGGGTATGGACGTTGAGTGGGTAATCCGAGATGGTTACATAGAACCAGCTAACCACAGAGAACCCACAGAAGCTGAAAGAAGAACCTATGAGCTAAACGACAGAGCTTTGAGTGTAATTACATCAGCACTCACAGACTCTGAATATGTTAAGGTTATGGACTGCAGGGTTGGAAAGGATTTATGGGATAGACTAAAAAGTGTAGATTAAAGGAAACTAGGCTACAACTGTATACTCAAAGATTCAAATCTCTCAAAATGGAGGAACAAGAGAGTATATAGGAGTTCTTTGTTCGTTTGACTGAGATTGTCAATGACATGAGAAGTCATAGCAAAAACAAAAAGAACTTTGCAATTGTAAAGAAAGTTCTGAGAGTTCTACCCAGGAGAATCATCCCAAAGGTAGAAGTTTTGGACAACAGTTGAGACTTGGAAACGATGAGTTTGCAGGAGTTGCAGTGCAATTTAACTGTATTCGAGATGAAGTTGCACTCTTATGAAGAGCCATTTACTTCAACATCCCAGCCCACAGCCAAGGAATCAAAAGAAGTAGCCTTCAAGGCTATGAGAAAATTAAAAATTAAGAAGGAAGCTGAGTCCTCAGAAGAACAAGAGGACAGTGATAGTGAAGACGGTGAAGATGAGGTGGTAGCCTACTTCACCAGAAAATTCAAAAGGAATGGAACAGGAAAGCAAGCTAGAGGAAAAGGGAAAGGAGGACTTTCCCTCAGATTCTTTAAATGTGGAAAGTGGGGGTACTTTACATCTCAATGTAAAGTGAAAGCTAATGACTCAGATGATAAAGCCTCGGATGAAGAGGATACAAAGTGGAAGAAGTCATCATACCGAAGAAGCAATTCCACAAGGAGACCAGCAGCTCCACAGAAGAAGGGTTCACACAAGAACTACATGAGCCGGATTACTAAATCTGATGATGAGAATGAATGTTCATCAGATTGTGCTTTTGTCGCCAAGATAGAGGTAGACAACAGCAGTACTGCCTCTGAGGAGGATGAGGCAGTAGAAGAAGAAGTAGATCTGGAGGAGGAGCTCGAGACTTGCATGTTTGTGATAATTGCGGCAGTGAACGTCACAGTGCAAGAAAAGTGCTTATTCCAGAGCAGGATAAGAAGAAGAACACTGTGAAGTTGCGAGAGATGAAGAAGGAGAAAGCATCTCAAAAGACTGTGGAGTCCAAGCCTCAGGGGGAGTGCTTCAAGTCTAAAGTAAAATAGGAAGAGCGCTTCAAGTCCAAAGTAAAACAAGTTTATATGGCTAAGGAGAAGGAAATGGCTTATATTGCTAAGATTGCATCGAAAGAAGACATCAAGGACAGACAGTGGATCCTTGATAGTGGCTGCTCAGGTCACATGACTGGTGACCTAAAGAAACTGTCAGATGTGAACAAAGATAAATCTAGTAAAGTAAGATTTGGCAATGATAGCTCACTAAAGATCAAGGGGATAGGATTATCCAAATGGGGAAAGAATAAACTAAAGGATGTTCTGCATGTCGAAGGATTGAAATACAATCTAGCATCCGTCAGTCAACTGTGTGATGCAGGTCATGAAGTGACCTTTACAAAAATTGGTTGTCAGGTGAAAAGAGAAAATGGCAACACAGTAGCAGTTGGAAGAAGGACAGATGGGGACTTGTATGTAATTGATGAAAGCAAGACCCATAGCTGTCATATAATAAAGGTAGAAGAAAATGGACTCTGGCATAGAAAACTGGGATATCTGAATCAAAAGAATATGAGAAGACTTGTTAATTGCAAGGCTATCAGGGATATCCCAGATATTAAAAGAGAAAGAGAGCATGTCTGCTTAGCATGCTTACATGGAAAACAAGTCAGATTTCACTACCATATGAAGGAGTATAGTTCAGAAGCAGCTCTGGATATTGTGCACACAAACCTGTGTGGACCAATGAGAAACAAGGAACTCAATGGTGAAAGGTACTTCATTCTATTTGTGGATGATTTCACCAGAAGGACCTGTATTATATATTTGAAGCACAAGACAGAAGCTCTGGACTGCTTCAAGAAACACAGAAGAATGGCTGAGAATGATTGTGGTCGAAGGATTAAGATCTTAAGATCTGATCAGGGTACTGAGTTTACTAATGTTGCCTTTGAAAGGTACTTAAACAAACATGAGATTCAGCATCAACTATCCACAACGAGAACTCCACAGCAAAACGGGGTTGTTGAAAGAAAAAATAGGGCTGTCATTGAGATGGGCAAAACATTGCTTCTGGAAGCTAATCTTCATGCAAGGTTTTGGACAAAGGCAACAAGAACAGTAGTACATCTCCTGAACAGAGTAACATTAAGACCAAGAACAGACTGCACACCCTATGAATTATGGTGTGGGAAGAAGTCAACAGCCAAATACTTCAGAATATTTGGAAAACCTTGCTTTGTAAAGGAGCAAGGAAGAGGAAAGTTTCATGCCAGATCTAAGGAAGGAACATTCATTGGATACTCATATTAGGCAAGGAGATATAGAGTTTTTCTTCCAAGACTTGGAAAAGTTATAACTTCAAGTGAAGTTAAAGTAGATGAGAATTGGAAGAAAGATGTAACTGAGGATGAGAATTCAGATTTTGAAGTAGCAGAACCTCAGATGGAAGAAGAGACTGAGCATGAAAAAGAAAAGAAAGATGAGGACACAGGCTCAGAGAAGTTTGATCAAGAAGAGAAGGAAGACTCCAATCCTAGTGAAGATTCAACTAAAAAGACCAGGAGGAAATGGTCCAGTGTGCATGAGAAGGATCAGATCCTTGGTGATCCCCAAGCAGGTGTAACTACCAGGAGAAAGTTTACAAGGGCTACTGCACTGCTCTCTCAAATAGAGCCAAAAACAGTTGGAGAAGCAGTAGAGGATGAAGCTTGGATCACAGCAATGAATGATGAGCTAGACCAAATTGAAAACAACAAGACATGGGAGCTGGTTCCAAGACCAAAGAGCAAAAATGTCATTAGAACAAAGTGGGTGTTCATAAATAAACTGAATGAACAAACAGTTTATAATTAGCATCTTTAACTTCATGGCCTCATAATCTAAGTAACACATTAGCGAGTTATACAAGTAATCACAGCCATAGCCACATAGGCTACCACAACCACAGCCACACGGGCTGCTACATCCTACCCACACAAGCTACAAACCACCCACACAGCCTCACACCATAATCCCACATAACATAAGTTAAAATACATCACAATCATACATATTCATACTCATAATGAGGACACACCTTAGAGCATCCAATACTGCATATTATATAATTAATAATAATATGTCTCATTTATAAGCTATGTTACCCTCCAACACATCCCCCCGTTATTGTCCCATGAAATCCCATCACACAACTAACATGAAGATCGCGGACATGAGACAGATAGCAAATAAACACACCAATGACCTCCACAATCAATTTTTACGAAACGGACCCTCAATACCCACTAACCCCAGACTCATTGACACCCGCAAGCATAACAAGCTAATGAAGGTCAACATTCATATAGTAGATCACACCTACATGAATTTAAATATATGGATATATATACATATACTAGTTACCAAAAGACCTAAACTTAGAATAGGTCCAAGAGTACAAAATCTCTACCTCAAATTCGGCTGAACGAGCTTTGACTTGAAGGATCTTCCTTGCTCCTTGCTCCTCTTTGATAGGCATCTTCCACCCTCAAAAATGCAACGACACGCTTGAACCAATGATGATTTCTCTCTCTCTCTCTCTCTCTCTCTCTCTCTCTCTCTCTATCTATCTATTTATCTATCTATCTATCTATCTATCTATCTATCTATCTCTAACGGCTTCAAAACAATACCCAAAACCCAAAGATCGCAAAACAAAAAGACATCAAAAATACGCTACTACTGGATCGACGTCGACTAAACACACCTAGGATCGACCACATCGACCATCTATTCTCACATCGACCAGACACCCACATCGACCAATTTCCACATCAAACATGGTCGATCTACAACTAGGTCGATGTGGGTGATTCCTTGTCCAAACACACAAATGACTAACTCCTTACGTCCCTAAACATAGGTCATTATATCCTCTCCCCCTTAAAATTTTTTGTCCTCGAAAAAAAACAACATACCGACTAGAACCGCCAAAAATAACAAACATATGCAACCCATTTGCATAATCATAGGTCGCAACCACAAATGGATCATACATTGCACACACATCACACATCACACAACATAACTCATATCACCAACTCAATAAAGCATAGCACAAAGGCATAAATGTTTCCTCCCCAATGAAAACAGGATGACATATCTGATCACCATCAAACAACGCATATAATACATATCCTCATGTCTCAATATACCTCTCAAATACAAATACATGTCTCAAAAGGACAATAATCATATGAATAATATGTAGTGAGTTCCCAGCCGAGGCGTTGTGCCCTCGAACTCCCGCTAACCGTCTGGTCAAGAGTCCTTGCCTAAACACACAAATGACTAACTCCTCACATCCATAAACACAGGTCATTACAAACATCCTCTTCTGACATCAGCCGGTTATCGTGGGGCATCGAGTTAACTTTGCGCAGAATGCTTGGAATCGCGTAGTGGATCAGGTGACATTAGCGTAGTTGATAGTGGACCTGAGAGGGCTTCTGTACCAGCATTGGGGGGAGTAGGTGACGCTTTATGGGGGTGATGGGCGGGAAACTATGCTCCATCACTACCGATGAACAGAGTTCCGACCAAGGGGAGCGGGGACTCTCTGTGGGTTTGAAGGAGAGGGGTTTTGTGTATTTGCTCTTTTTTTTCTTGAGTTTCAAATAGAGATAGAGAGAGCCCACACTTGTCGATCCATTGCTTGAGTTTATATAGGCAATTGGGCTTAGGTTTGAATCGGAGCATCAGGGGGGGGGTTGGTTCGGTGTGGCTACGGCTTGGCTAGAGTGGGGTGATTCGGCTCAGATCTGTATGGACATGGTGTGGGTAGGCATGGCAGAGGTTGGACGAGAATGGGGGTGGTGGCTTGGCATGGCGGTCGCAGCTGCCATGGTGTGGAGTAAGGAAGACGATGAAAGAGGGGGGAGAGAGAACAGAGAAGATGAAGAGATAAGGTGGATGTGTGGTTATAATTTTTATTATTTTGTTTTGTTTTTATTTTTTCATATTTAATTTTTTCCACCACTCTTACGTCGACACATGGATAATAAAAGGAGGAAAAAGGAAAGGTTGGTGGCTAGGGTTTCTGACCTTTTCAATCGGATAATTTTTAATTATCATTTTTTTATTTTTGGCAACTCAGGTTTCAAAACAATTACGAGAAAATTATTTTTGGACTCAGGGTGTCACAAAAAGTGACCCCATGTCATTTTTATTAGAAAACGTTCTCATTTTGTGTCAAGATTGTACTGTGCATCCAAAAACTATTTTATTACAAAAATATATATTTATGATTTTTTAAAAAAATGCATCGGGAGTGAATATGTGCAATACATATATCAAAATTCTCATAACGATGAGTGAAGTAAGAAAATGAAGTTCGTGACCTAATCTGAAGTGTCATTTTGAAGGTCAATTATCGTTTGACCATCATTAGCGGTCTAAATGCTATTTTAACCATAATTTCTTCATTTAACCTCGAAATTGAGTGCGGTCGAAGGCGTTGATCCTCAAATTTGATTTTCTATTGTCTAGGAGTAGCTCTTTGGCATTTGAAGGCCTTTCTGAATAAATCATTGAAATTGGGCATTTTTGGCTCAACAGTCACAACTCTTTTATCCTTTAAAATTCTGCAGCAAGCGAGGGTGAAATGAAAGAAATTAAATTTGATAGAACGTGTCCAACCCAGACAAAATGTGGTCCAATAGCTGCCCTTCTTTGAGTATCATTTGTGTACAAACGGTTCACAAATATAAAATAGACTTATTTTGGATGGGTTGGACGGCTTACCTAGCTTAACTGCTGTCAAGGGAAGGTGGGTATGTCCTCGAGAATGAAAAGAGGCTTCTAGGGCTGGTGACAATTGAAGAAATATGAAAAGGCATCTATGACCAACAAAAATTGAAAAGGCATCTAGGGCCGACAAGAATTGAAAAGGCATCTAGGGCCTAACAAGAATTAAAAAGACATATATGGTCAATAGGAATCAAAAAGGCATCTAAGGCTTGACAAAAGTTAAAAATAAAAGATAGGATAGGTGCAGGGGAACTACCTGTGGACTTCTTAAAAGGAATTAAAAAAGAAGGATAGGTATAGGGGAACTACCTGCAAACTTCCTTAAAATTTAAAAGAAAGGGTGGGATAACTGTAGGGGAATTGCCCGCGGACTTCCCGAAATTAAATTTAAAAGCTGAAGATAGGTACTAGGGAACTACCAGTGGACTTCCTAAATGGATGAAAAAGATAATGTGGGATAGGTGCAGGGGAACTGCCTACAGACTTCCCAAAGGGATAAAAAGGATACGGATGTGTACAGGGGATGACCTCTAACGTCGTGAGTGACCGAAATGGCATCTAGGTCCTAGAAAAGAATCAATGATTACTTAAGAAATTTGCTATTGATTCAATAGGGGCTCCCTCTATGAGTTCACTCAATGAAATCACTCTATGAGGTTACCTAAAAAAAACAAGATGTTTATTCGGTTGTCAAAATGATGCTTCTAGGGCTTGGAAAATTGCAAAGAATGACTTCTATAGTTGAACAACAGAAGCCTTTAAGGCTTGGTTATTTTGGGAAGCTTGTCGAGGATGATTTCTTGGGATCTTCAGAGGCGTCAACATTCCTAAAATTGAAGAAAATGATGAATATATGCAAGTGATGCATGAAATACAATTTTCTTATGAGATGCATGTCTAGGATGCATAATGAATTTTATGTTAAAAGGGGGCTTAAACCGCCATGGGGGTTAGTGCTCTTGGAATATATATGGACTTGTTGGGGAATTGGATTCAGATTTCATCTAGAAAACTCTTTAGCTGAATATGCATCGACTACTGGGGAGGCTTGCTTGATTTCTTCACAATTTCAAGATGCATAAGAAACTTTTCTGAATCAATTCTACTTTGCTTGAGATGTACTCTGAGACAGTATCTTTGGCTTCAGTTGGGGAAGTAGGTTCATTCGGTCGGGGAACCCTTTCTTGCTGCAGAGTGACACCCTAAGAAACTCAGCTGGGGCATAAGCTCTTTATTGAGAGTAACGCACACAAAGTAGTAGAATTTAAAAAATAAAATTTTGTTGGAAATGATTTTTGAAACATGATGCAATGTAAAATTATCACTTGTTTTCTCGTTTGAGAGAGGTAAAAACTTTTGAGGGAAAGCCTCCTAAAGTTCATCTGAACTATCTTGGTATAGCCTTCAGCTAGGCCTTGCATGGATTGGAGAATTTGATATTCTCGCATGTTGAAATCTTAATGGGTTGAGCTAGTTTATGTGAAAATGGAAAACTTTATTTGATGGTTTGAGTCCAGGTACTCAGAGACTATGTTAAGGAGAATACTTGATTATTTGAATCTTGAGGCTTTATGACTCAATTAGAGATTCCGGCTACTTGATAGTCATGGATTGTTGATGCTTTAAAGCTCAAATGGAAAATAATAGATGATCTTGGACCTTGATGATCAAAGGCTCAGCTGTAGAAGATGTCTATAGATCTTGAGCTTAGTGTGTAGAAACTTGATCTGAAGGGATACCTGATTGCTTAAGTCTTGATGCTCAGAGACTCAATAGAGAAAGTGTTGACTAATATTGGGTCTTGATTGCTTGATCTTCCTTTCTTGGCTTTAAATTTTGCTCTTAGTGCCCTTTCGGGTTTTCCCTAAGCCCTCCTTATTTTCTACTTATTGTTCCTCCTGCCTAGTAGTTGGCTTTGTATTTTACCCTTGATTCCCTTGCGGGTTTTCATCAAGTCCGCCTTAAGTATCTATGACTCTATTCTTTTTAAAGCATTTGAGAAATAATTTTGATCACTTAATCTGAGAAAACTTTATGTAGGACTGTAATGTAAGGTTGGGTTATTGGTTTAACAAGAAAGGATATAAAGTGGCTTAAACCTATTCTAGGCTAGATTTGATCCATAGTTCAGATTTAAACTTTATTTCTTCTATGAAAGAATATGAAATGAATAACAAAAATTGCCCCAGCGGTAGGGGTACTTTACAAAATTGCTATAATTGCCCCAGTGCGGCTGTACTTTACAAAACTGTCCTAATGTGGGATCTTGCTATAAAATTTTTTTTTCTTTTTTCTCTCGCTCTCTATTTTTTCTATTTAAAAAACATTCCCCCGATTGTGAGGTATATCTTTATAAGGGGTCTTAAAAAACTGCCGCAACATGAGCGTTATACTTTTTCCTTCTTTCTTTTATTTTGTTTTTTTTTAACAAAAATTGCCCCGATTATGGGGTATGTCTCTATGAAGGGTCAAAAAAACTACCCCAATGTGAAAATTATTTTATAATACTGCCCCGGAATGAGGTGAACTATGGACCGAGTTATCTAAAAAAAATAAATGCAGGCTCAAAAGGGCTAACAATGATAGTATTGCGAGGTGAGAAAAGACTACCTCTCTTCATTTTAAACAATCATAATTTGTCTCAAAATGCCCAAAATAAAAATAAACTTATCTCTTGACAACAGAAGGAATCCTTTGGTGTCAGATGCCCTTTTCTAAGCGGATGCTGCTCTCTTGGATCAGGTCCCTTAATTTCGATGTTAATTGCTCATCTGATCGTCCTTTTAGTTTCGACTAAACCTAGATAGCCTAGATTTTCTGTTTGGTATGCCCCTGTTGAGCTTATTACCCATGTCAAGAGAGTAAACAAGTAGTAATAGACATTGCATGCAAATGTGGGTAAAACAACTTTTAAAAAGACAAGCTTGATTATTTTTCCACAAATGCTAATCAAAGGAACAAAGTTCTAAAATTTCAAAGAGTATGCAGAATGTATGTACATTTTGTTTTATTGGAAAACAAAAAAAGACCCTCATTTTCCTAGCCAAGAAAAGACCCTTATTTTCCTTTCCAACTCTTTCTCTCTCTCCCCCCCCTCTCTCTCTCTCTCTCTCTCTCTCTCTCTCTCTCTCTCTCTCTCTCTCTCTCTCTCTCTCTCTCAGGCCCCCAAATTCCAAGGAACCAAAAACATGACTTCCCCTTGCCTGCACCCGAAAGATCAAGGGGTTAGTGACAAGCACCAATAGAGATTACACCACAGGTGCTGTCTCAATTATGTAAACATGTACATGTATAGTCTCAATTAGGGTTCACCACACTCTCTTTATAATAGAGCCAGTCTTCATAAATCTATCCTCAGGCCTTGACCAAAGAAGAAGATTTTCGTATAATGTGTTTTCTTGAAATAAAAAGTCCCGGCAATGTTTCCTCATATCATAACTAAGATAATCTGATTTTTGAAGATTTTTCGAAGAAGTCTAACCCCAAATTTCATGTAGTTACCCTTACGAAAAACTATTTTTTTTCGAGATTCAGTGCTAATTTTCATTTTTCACATTTTGAAGGAGTGAGAATTTGATTTTCTAGTATTTTTCTTTGAATCCGAAAGAGGGGTATTTCATTATTTATATTGTAACTTAAGTATAATACTTGAGTGTGGAGAGGCATAATAGTTTACAACGTAAATAGTCCTATTATGCTTCGGAACTACTAACCTAAACCCGTAGAACTGCTGACCTGAAGATGCGAAACTGTTGACCCAAAGACTTGAAGAATCGAAGTTCTAACTCGAAGATTTGACCCAAAGGTTTGACTCTAAGGTTTGACCCTAAAGTTTGACCCGAAGGTTTGACCTTCGACCCTTCAAACCTTCGACTTCGACCCTCCGACCTGCTAACACTTCGATCCTTCAAACCTTCGACCCTTCTAGTTTGCCTAGGGTACTATTTATCATCATTTTAGCCTGTTTTTCATCTGGAATCAACTCAGCATCCCCTCAAATGCTTACAAATACACTTTTACTCAACAAACTACAATATATACCTCAAAACGAATCCTGAATGCCTCTAAATCGCACGATAACAATAGTAATACACGTATATATATACATATTATATCCATCTAGATATAAATCTAGATTTTCATGGTTGACTTCTCAACCCTCATGCAATACACGGTTATAAAACCTCCAGATCACAAAAAACATACAACAATATATATATATATATATATATATATATATATATATATATATATATATATCAGATCTTATGCTAAATCACCAGATCTAACTCCAAATTTGATTTCCCCCAAAACCCAGGGGTTCATGCTAGATTTCATAAATCAGGGAAAAATTCTTGCATATTAAGAATAAAATCGAGATAAGAAGTACAGCAATAACTACTTGGCGTGATTCTTTGAGATTCACGAACTCAATCGTCCCAAATCGCCAAGCCTTCAAGAGATCTCTCTCTCTTTCACCTAGGTTAAGAAACGCAAATGACCACACGCTAGGAGTTTCTCTCTCCTTATTTATATTTTTTGTTAATTCTTTAATTAATAAACATCCAAAATTACACAACTAGTCTTCCAAGGTCTCCAACTACAAATTAGACCCAACTACAACTAAAACGCTCGTATCGCCTGTAGAGTCTGGGGACTGTACAAGTCTCACATCAGCTAGGGAGGAGAATGAAGCATGCCTCTTAAGAGGGCATGGAGACCTCTCCTGGCACGAGGCCTTTTGGGGTGCCTGTGTGACACTACCAAAAACAAAACCGGGGATTGGGCTTGGGTCATAAACCGGACAATATCGTGCTACGGGGAACTTGGGCTATTACATCACCAGGCACGATACCAAAATTGTAAAGACTCGTATTTGGGTAGTTTTGAGAGATAGTCATTCTATGGGAATGTAACTATCTGGACGGTAGTGTAGCCGTCGATGTGAGCATTTTGACTATACTTGGGCCCGATTCCGAGTCGGGGCCCTGTTTGACCTGATTGTTGACTTTTCGGGGTCTATTGGTTGACTTTGCGTTTGAGCGGTCATTTGGGTGTACTAATATCTGTGTAGTATTGTGCTCGTCATTTCGAGCGTTTTGACTGTAGTTTGACTCAATTTGGAGTTCGGGACCTTGGAGGTTAATTATTGACTGGGTCAATGATTGACTAGGTCAGTTGACTGGCAAAAATATAAATAGGGGAAAGAGAGCTTCCACGTTACGTTTTAGCATTTCTGCATCTGCGTTGGAGAGCTTAGAGAGAGAAAGAGAGAAGGAAGCTTGGAGGGCTTGGCGATTTGGGGCGTTTTGAGCTCGTTCAAGCATCAAGAATCATTCCAGGTAGGTGTTCCACTGATTCTTCACCCTTTTCTTGCTGTTTTTTTTGGATTAACATGTAAGAATTTGATGAAATCATGCAAATTCGTGTTGAACCCTAGAATTTGGGGAAAAACCAATTTTTGGTTGAATCTTGTATTTAAATGCGTTCTGAGGGGTAAGACGTGATTTAAAACCTAATATATAGTATTAGGTATGAGTTTTATGAGATTCGGGTTGAATCCAGACGAGAAACAAGTGAAAAACGATGATGAACAAGAATCGTCGTGAATTGGGTAGAGAACGGCCGATGAGATCGACTGGAAATTGGAAATTTCGAATGTGCAGTTTCGAAGGTTCGAAGGTTCGAAGGTAGGTTCGATGTAGTGTAATTTCGAGTGTCGAATGTGCAATTTTCGAGTATCGTTTCGAAGGTTCGAAGGTACTTCGAAGGGAGTTTCGAAGGCAGTTCATGGGTACTTCGAAGGTAGTTTTCGAAGGTAGTTCGAGTGTAGGTTCGAGAGTCGAAGGCGGTTCGAAACGAGATTCGAAATGCAGATTCGAAATGCAGATTCGAAAATGTAGTTTCACTGGCAGATTTGAAATACAGTTTGACTGGACTGGACCTATTTACATTGCAACCTATACCCATCTACACATTTTAAGTACTATACTTAAGTTACAATGTAAATAACGAAATACCCCCCATTTGGATTCAAAGAAAAATACTAGAAAAATTAATTCCCACTATTTCAAAATGTGAAAATTGGGTTTTAGTGTAAAATTTCGGAAAAACCCAAAAGTTCGTAGTGGTGAATTTTTGGAAAGTGGGGTTAGACGTCTCAGAAAAATCCCCAAAAATCAGATTATCTTATTTATGCTATGGGAACCCAATGCCGGGACTTTTAATTTCAAGAAAATAGCTGCTATGGGTACTTCCTTCATAAATCAAGGATTGAGGATTTACTTGTGAAGACTGGCTACAGTTCCAAAGGAAATGTTGAGAATGACATGCCATACTAATGTTAGTATGTTGGTGTGAGGTATTAGGGCATGGACTCCGTGACTTGTTTGGGTTCTCACCGTGATGCACCGATGGTGCGATGTGGTTGACATGGCAGGCATATGCACCGATGGCAGGCCGGTGTGGCGACTGTGTCCGGGCATATAGCGCTGTGGTAGGGCTGAGTGCCCTGAGCTGGGATCCTGTTGAGGATCGTGGACAAGCTGTCCCGTGTGGGCAGGCTAGGTCCTGATGTTTGTTTGCAGGCTGAGTCCTGATGATTGTGCACACTACACGGTGCACGAGTACACTGAGCATATAGTATAGACTTATATGTGTTGCATGATGTGGAGTGTTAGGGTCACCTACTGAGCTTGTCGCTCACCCCTACTTGTTGTTTACCTTTTTCAGGTGTGACCCGAGACTAGTGGAGGACTTTCTTCCAGGAAGGACGTGCCCACTACTCGATGTATGATACGATCGCGTATTCGTATTGTGTATTGTATTATGTTTGTATCTCGGACATGAGTCCGTGGACAGTTATATTTGCATACTGTTGGTGATGTGATGTCTGTATGACTGTTTGGCTTATTGTATGCATGATGATGTATGGGAAAGTACAGGATTACCCTTGATGTATGACTGTACAGGGTTGCATATTTGAGACAGCACCCGCGGTGTAGTCTCTATTGGTGCTAGTCACCAACCCCTTGACCTTTCGGGTGCGGGCAAGGGGAAGTCATGTACCCGGTTCCGGGTTCCCTGGAATTCGGGGGCGTGACAAGTTGGTATCAGAGCATGGTCTAGTGGACCTAGGTTAGTGAGGGGTGGTTAATTGATTCCATGTGACTTGGAAAACTGTAAGGAGGGCGCCTGATCAACGCAGTCCTTATAGGTATTCTAGGTTATGTTGGTGTCGGTTAGATCATCCTAGGAGCATACATAGGGTGCATTGCTAGTGGTATGATTGTGTGCATATAGGGCACTAGATTGTCTTTGTGTGTGATGTGCTCGTATGTGGTGCCAGGATGGCACGTGGCCGTGAGAGCCAGGACTAGATGTGGTGTACCCTATGGGGTGACACGATGCTATATGCATGGTTGTGGACCTACGGGTCATGTGGTGTACCCTGATGGGGTGACACGATGCTATATGCATGGTTGTGGACCTACGGGTCATGTGGTGTACCCTGATGGGGGACACGATGCTATGTGCATGGTATGGACCTACGGGTCGTGTGGTGAGAACCTACAAGTCGGTTGTGCCTTTGATGGCCGTTTGTCTTATTGATCGTTTGTTGTTTGTTGTTGTGGCCGGTGTGATGGCACCACCGAGGAGAGCTGTCCGAGGCCAAGGCCCAGCAGAGGAGCCCACGATAGAGTCGGGGCACCGGGGGCAAGCAGAGCCCGCAGCGAGAGATCGTCGGCTCCCGTTGTGGGACCTGATTTGGCTCAGGTATTGATTCGATTGCAGGAGGCTATGCGGGGTATGCAGGGCTCGATGAGGGATATGGCTAGAGAGGTGGATGAGCTGAAGAGGCAACAACGGCCTCGGCGGCCACCACCAGCCTCGGCAGCAAGGAGGCGAGGGTGGTGCAGGATGTGCACCAACAGGAGGTCGTGATAGAGCCCGCACGACGAGGAGTGGATTGGGCCGCACAGTTTTTGAAACATGCACCCAGGACTTTTGAGGATGGTTCACGGCCTGAAGTAGCCGAGGACCGGATTAGATGGACAGAGGACATCTTTGAGATGATTGGGGTGCCAGGATGAGGAGCGGGTGCGCGTCGGCGACGCACTATCTGTTGGGTATCCCACGCAGGTGGTGGGAATCCACTAGAGCTGTCCATGGCAATCGGATGAGCTGGAGAGAGTTTGTTGAGCGCTTCTTTGGGGAGTATTTTCCCGGCTCGTTGCGGTATACTCGACGTAGAGAGTATTATGAGCTGGTGCGGGGTAGCATGATTGTGGGGGAGTATGTGCAAGCCTTCACGGATTTGGGGCGGTTTGCTCTGGAGTCTTGGGAAAAGGAAGGCCGGAAGACGCAGGACTTCATTCAAGGCTTGAGGCCATCTTTGAAAAGACACTGGAACCGATGCGGTTGACCGGCTACCTGGGAGGCGGTCGACAAGGCGATCATTATTGAGCGAGGTCAGGATCGGCGAGAGCTCGGAGGCCGGGCGGTTCGGCAGGTCCGAGCAAGAAGAGGCAGAGTGGGGAGAGCGGTGCCGCTCGGCCTTGAGAGGAGGCAGGTGCAGAGGGTTTCCCGCCAGGCGGTGGGACCCCGTGAGAGTTCGGCCACGGAGGCCAGGTACTGTTGGAGTTGTGGTTTGACCGGGCATGTCTCGAGAGACGCCCAAGGAAAAAGATGACCTGTTTCCGATGCGGGAAAGTGGGGCATGGAGCTAGGGAATGTGTTACCCTTAGCTCAACCAGCAGTGTAGGCCCTCGTCCGAGAGATCAGGGACAGAGGAGTGGGGCTCCATCTCAGAGGTCAGTGCCGCCGGCACAGAGCACGCAGACGCGACTGCGGTGCGGCAGCCTCGGCGGGAGGCACAGGGTCATGTTGATCGGCGGGGCAAGGCCCCAATGGGCCAGGCTAGTGGCAGTGGACCACGAGGGAGGACTTTTGCCCTCACCAAGAGAGAGGCGAGGTTCCACCAGGTGGATGAGGCAGGAGCAGGACCTTCGGTGGTGAGAGGTACCATCATCATTTCTTATACTATTTGTTCAGTTTTGATTGATACCGGTGCTACCCATTCTTTTATTTCGTATGCTACGGTGGTTGGATTAGAGTTAGACCAGGAGACAGTGAGTCGGTCTCGATGGTTGCTTCACCTTTGGGTGGAATTGTGATACTTGAGAGTATCTGTCGTGCTTGTCAGGTAACACTTGGGGGTGTTAACTTGTTGTGTGATTTGTATATCATGGAGTTAGGTGATTTCGATGTTATCCTGGGTATGGACTGGTTGGTCTCCGCGGAGGCCAAGATTGATTGTTTTCGACGGCGTGTGACGTTCCTCACACCGGGGGGCATGCGGGGTGTCTTTGTGGGTGAGTGGACCGAGGAGGCATGCAGGTTGGGACCATTGAGGCATGGGTGGGGTGATGTGACCCACCGGTTAGCCACTTGACATTGGTTGACAGGAGGAGAGAGGGGAAGGCTGTTTTGCCACCCATTGTAGATCGGTTCCCGGATGTGTTTCCCGAGGACTTGGTCGGTTGCCACCCGTGAGGGAGGTAGAGTTTTCGATCGAGTTGTTGCCGGGGACAACACCGATCAGGTTAGCGGCCTACAGGATGGCACCGACGGAGCTTAGAGAGCTCAAGAGACAAGATAGATGACCTATTGGCGCGAGGCTTTATCAGGCGGAGTAGCTCACCGTGGGGCGCTCCAAGTGTTGTTCGCCAAGAAGGCGGATGGTTCACTCAGGTTGTGTATAGACTACCGGAAGTGAACCAGGTGACCGTGAAGAACAGGTATCCATTGCCGAGGATCGACGACTGTTTGATCGGTTTCGAGGTGCAAGATGGTTTTCCAAGATAGACTTGAGATCTGGATACCATCGGTTGAGGGTTAGGGAGGCAGATATCCCAAAGACCGCATTCGGTTGTCGCTATGGGCATTATGAGTGGCTTGTGATGCCGTTTGGGCTCACGAATGCTCCAGGCAGTGTTTATGGGATTGATGAACCAGGTGTTTGCTCCATTTTTAGATATGTTCGTTGTGGTGTTCATCGATGATATTTTGGTCTATTCGGCGACCAAGAGGGAGCATGAGGAGCATTTGCAGGTTGTGTTGCAGACCTTGCGAGAGCATCGGTTGTACGCGAAGTTCACAAAATGTGACTTCTAGTTGCAACAAGTGCACTTCTTGGGGCATGTGGTATCTTCGGAGGGTATCACGGTGGATCCTGAGAAGATTGAGGCGGTCATGTCGTGGAAGAGGCCCACGAATGTGTTTGAGATTCGTAGCTTCCTTGGTTTGGCAGGCTATTATCGGAGGTTCGTGGAGGATTTTTCCCGGTTGGCGGCTCCTATGACACACTTGACTAGGAAGGGAGTTCCTTTCATTTGGTCTCGATGCGTGTGAGAGTGCTTTCATGGAGCTGAAGGCACGATTGACCTTAGCACCTATCTTGATTCTTCCACAGGAGGGTGTGCCTTTCGAGGTGTATTGTGATGCTTCCGGGGTGGGACTTGGTTGTGTGTTGATGCGGACTCGGCGGTGATTGCTTATGGGTCTAGGCGGTTGAGACCACATGAGCAGAGCTATCCCACGCATGATTTGGAGTTGGCTGCAGTGATCTTTGCACTTAAAAGCTGGCAGCATTATCTCCTTGGGGAGAAGTTTGTGGTGTATACGGACCACAAGAGCTTGCGATATATCTTCTCTCGGCGAGACTTGAACCTTAGGCGAGGCGGTGGGTGGAGTACCTGCAACAGTTTCGGTTTGATATGATGTATACCCCTGGGAAGGGTAATGTGGTGGCGAGATGCTCGAGTAGGAAGAGCAGGGCCGTGGTGGCCCATTGTGCCATTAAGGAATGGGAGATGATGGGTCGGTTGGCGGCGATGAGGTTGCGAGATGGTGACCAGCGAGGGGCGAGGGACCCTCGGTGTTGTTGTAGCAGTCCCAGAGATGCGGCACGGGATCATAGAGGATCCAGTGGGGACGTTGATTGTGAGGTCATCCGCGACAGGATTCGGGACCGGGCAGGTATCTTTCGATCGGACCGAGGATGCAGAGCACGTCGTTGCGGTATAGGGGTAGATTGATAGTTCCCACTTCTCTTCGGGAGGAGGTTCTTCGGGAATTTCACCGGTCGAGGTTATTGTACATCCTGGTGGGACCAAGATGTACCATGCCGTGAGGAGGCGTTTGGTGGCCAGGCCTGAAGAAGGCCGTTGCTGATTTTGTGAGGCGGTGTTTGACCTGTCGGCAGGTCAAGGCGCAGCACCCGAGATCAGCCGGTGAGTTGCGATCATTGCCGGTGCGAGTGGAAATGGGACCACGTGACCATGGATTTTGTCACTGGACTTCCTCGTTCTAGGGGACACGACACTATATGGGTAGTTGTCGACCGGTTGACCAAATCGGCGCATTTTATTCCGATTCGAGAGACAGACCCAGTGAGGACTTTGGGACAGGGGTATATTGATGTTATTGTGCGGTTGCATGGAGTCCCATTGTCTATTGTATCTGATCGGGATGCGAGGTTCACCTCTCGGTTTTGGAGACGATTGCGGCGAGCTTTGGGTACTAGGGTGAACCTCAGTCGGCCTTTCATCCTGAGACGGATGGCCAGTCTGAGCGGATGATTCAGACGCTCGAGGATATGTTGCGTGCCTGTGTCCTAGATTTTGGAGGTTGTTGGGAGACTCACCTTCCTTTGGTGGAGTTCTCTTACAACAACAGTTATCAGGCCACGATTGGGATGGCTCCGTATGAGGCGCTATATGGGCGGCCTTGTAGATCACCCTTGTGTTGGGCACAGACGGGGGAGACAGCAGTTCTCGGTCCCGATATGGTTCGAGAGACCACAAGAGATAGTGCGGCTGATTCGACAACGCATGTTGACGGCGCGAGTAGCGCGAAGTCCTATGCGGACCAGAGGCGTCGACCCTTGCAGTTTGAGGTGGGTGACCGTGTATTTTTGCGGGTTTCGCCGCGTCGAGGGCATCGGAGGTTTGGACGTGGATCCAAACTTTCCCCTCGTTTTGTGGGGCCGTTTGAGATTGTTGCCACCGTGGGCGCAGTGGCTTATCGGTTAGCTTTGCCACCGGAGTTAGCGCGGGTACATGATGTGTTTCATGTGTCTCAGTTGAGACGGTATCACCCAGATCCTTCTCA
Organism: Taxillus chinensis; assembly: GCA_023512835.1. Classification (NCBI taxonomy): domain Eukaryota; kingdom Viridiplantae; phylum Streptophyta; class Magnoliopsida; order Santalales; family Loranthaceae; genus Taxillus; species Taxillus chinensis. The sequence goes on from CM042090.1 coordinate 46,256,943, forward strand.
TGTCTCGGACTATCGCGAGATAGACTTGGGTGATGATGGTGCCGTCGTTGAGATGCCGGCACGGATTTTGGACAGCGGGACCAGGTCTTGCGGGGCAAGACGATCCCACTAGTTCGGGTGTTATGGCGACACCGAGGCATGGAGGAGCAGACTTGGGAGAAAGAGAGCCAGGATGCGGGTTCTTCATCCCGAGCCGTTCGAGGACGATCGATCGTGAGGTGAGGAGGATGTGAGGACCTTCCTTGAGGTATGAGTTATGTTTTATGCATTTGTTTTGCATATGTTGTTTGAGATGTGGTTTAGCTTGTTGTTGTTAAATATTGTGAAGCCTTTTTGGCTTGTTGTGAGTTGCATTGGACCTATGTGATCGGTGATCATGTTTGATGTTTTGTTGTTGGGACATTGAGCTTGAATTTTGCTATGTCATTTGGGCATGTGTTTTATTTTCGAGGACGAAAAGTCCTAAGGTGGGGAGGATGTAAAGACTCGTATTTGGGTAGTTTTGAGAGATAGTCATTCTATGGGAATGTAACTATCTGGACGGTAGTGTAGCCGTCGATGTGAGCATTTTGACTGTACTTGGGCCCGATTCCGAGTCGGGGCCCCGTTTGACCCGATTGTTGACTTTTCGGGGTCTATTGGTTGACTTTGCGTTTGAGCGGTCATTTGGGTGTACTAATATCCGTGTAGTATTGTGCTCGTCATTTCGAGCGTTTTGATCGTAGTTTGACTCAATTTGGAGTTCGGGACCTTGGAGGTTAATTATTGACTGGGTCAATGGTTGACTAGGTCGGATTGGCGGCAAAAATATAAATAGGGGAAAGAGAGCTTCCACGTTACGTTTTAGCATTTCGCATCTGCGTTGGAGAGCTTAGAGAGAGAAAGAGAGAAGGAAGCTTGGAGGGCTTGGCGATTTGGGGCGTTTTGAGCTCGTTCAAGCATCAAGAATCATTCCAGGTAGGTGTTCCACCGATTCTTCACCCTTTTCTTGCGTGTTTTTTTTGGATTAACATGTAAGAATTTGATGAAATCATGCAAATTCGTGTTGAACCCTAGAATTTGGGGAAAAACCAATTTTTGGTTGAATCTTGTATTTAAATGCGTTCTGAGGGGTAAGACGTGATTTAAAACCTAATATATAGTATTAGGTATGAGTTTTATGAGATTCCGGGTTGAATCCAGACTAGAAACAGTGAAAAACGATGATAAACAAGAATCGTCGTGAACTGGGTAGAGAACAGCCGATGAGATCGACTGGAAATTGGAAATTTCGAATGTGCAGTTTCGAAGGTTCGAAGGTTCGAAGGTAGGTTCGATGTAGTGTAATTTCGAGTGTCGAATGTGCAATTTTCGAGTATCGTTTCGAAGGTTCGAAGGTACTTCGAAGGGAGTTTCGAAGGCAGTTCATGGGTACTTCGAAGGTAGTTTTCGAAGGTAGTTCGAGTGTAGGTTCGAGAGTCGAAGGCAGTTCGAAACGAGATTCGAAATGCAGATTCGAAATGCAGATTCGAAAATGTAGTTTCACTGGCGATTTGAAATACGGTTTGATTGGATGGACCTATTTACATTGCAACCTATACCCATCTACACATTTTAAGTACTATACTTAAGTTACAATGTAAATAACGAAATACCCCCCCATTTGGATTCAAAGAAAAATACTAGAAAAATTAATTCCCACTATTTCAAAATGTGAAAATTGGGTTTTAGTGTAAAATTTCGGAAAAACCCAAAAGTTCGTAGTGGTGAATTTTTGGAAAGTGGGGTTAGACGTCTCGGAAAAATCCCCAAAAATCAGATTATCTTATTTATGCTATGGGAACCCAATGCTGGGACTTTTAATTTCAAGAAAATAGGCTGCTATGGGTACTTCCTTCATAAATCAAGGATTGAGGATTTACTTGTGAAGACCGGCTACGGTTCCAAAGGAAATGTTGAGAATGACATGCCATACTAATGTTAGTATGTTGGTGTGAGGTATTAGGGCATGGACTCCGTGACTTGTTTGGGTTCTCACCGTGATGCACCGATGGTGCGATGTGGTTGACATGGCAGGCATATGCACCGATGGCAGGCCGGTGTGGCGACCGTGTCCGGGCATATAGCGCCGTGGTAGGGCCGAGTGCCCTGAGTGGGATCCTGTTGAGGATCGTGGACAAGCCGTCCCGTGTGGGCAAGCTAGGTCCTGATGTTTGTTTGCGGCCGAGTCCTGATGATTGTGCACACTACACGGTGCACGAGTACACCGAGCATATAGTATAGACTTATATGTGTTGCATGATGTGGAGTGTTAGGGTCACCTACTGAGCTTGTCGCTCACCCCTACTTGTTGTTTACCTTTTTCAGGTGTGACCCAAGACTAGTGGAGGACTTTCTTCCAGAAGGACGTGCCCACTACTCGATGTATGATACGATCGCGTATTCGTATTGTGTATTGTATTATGTTTGTATCTCGGACATGAGTCCGTGGACGATTATATTTGCATCTTGTTGGTGATGTGATGTCCGTATGATTGTTTGGCTTATTGTATGCATGATGATGTATGGGAAAGTACAGGATTACCCTTGATGTATGACTGTACAGGGTTGCATATTTGAGACAGCACCCGCGGTGTAGTCTCTATTGGTGCTAGTCACCAACCCCTTGACCTTTCGGGTGCGGGCAAGGGGAAGTCATGTACCCGGTTCCGGGTTCCCTGGAATTCGGGGGCGTGACAAAAATGATATCTTCATTACCAAATCAAAACTATCTCATAAATCGACCTAAACATAGGTCTTTACAATTTCTCTCTGCAAAGACAAATTTTTGTAGAACTCACTTGCCCAAAAAATACCCAACTCTCTCTCTTTTTTCATTTTTCCAGTTTTTTTTTTAAATCCTCACCTTTCTCATTCTATCCATTCCCAACGAATTTTCATCCAAAACCAAAAAAAAAGTGCCAACTCAAATCTTTCCTCCTCTATCTCCATTAATTCCCATCAAGATCAAAAAAAACAAAGAGGATTCTCCATAGGTCCAAAGTACAAGTCTCCATCACCTGGTCATCCAAATTCCAAGTTGCCATCAAATCGGAAAGGTGTGTTACCGGTGCCAACGAGTGGTCTTGGACGTAGTGCCTCTACCGAAATCGACTCATCCCAAGTCGGTCCATGATTTTTGTTTTTATTTGTGTATCTTTAAATTCAATTTTTTTGTTGTAAGTGTTTGTTTTTGCTTTTATTCTTTTTGTAGTATGTAAGATGTAATATGTAAAGAAAAAAGAAAAAAAAAAGATAGAAAGGGAGCGCTTTTAATCTCTCACTTGCACACACCACACTTTTAAAAAGCAAAAAAAACAACAAAATAATAAAGAGTAAAAAATTACAAAAAAAAAACATTTTATATTTTGATTTCTCTTGTATTCTTTTCTTAACCACAATAAAAATAAAGAACTAAAAAAACACAAAAAATATAATAACTTAAATTCAATCCATGCAGTCAACTAGGGTAGACCAACATTTGAGAAGACGACAATCATGTCTATCCCCTGACAGTAAGATCAATAATAAAATGATTCGAGCAAACCACTATGCATTGAACCAATATTCTTCTGACAAAAAAAAATTAAAAAAATCAACAAAAAACAATGAAGCAATAAAACAAATAAAAACCTCTTCCTCCTAAGAGAGATCTTGCAAGGGCATTGTAGGAGTGTTAATCCTTCCCTACACGTAACCAAATCCGGAACCCTTATCTGATAACATAGACCACACATATTGTAGGTGACCAACTATATTCCAAAAATAGTTAGTGGCGACTATATATTTCATCATTCGATTTTAGCCCGGACAAAACCAGTGATAACATGTGCTATGTTGCATAATGGCTTGCGTGTTTTTGGCTTGTCTGTGAGATAGTAAAATTTCCTTCCTAGTGTGATTTTTTTCTAAAATGAAAAGTATTTATGGATGAGAGGATATAATAATCTGTGTTTAAAGGATACGGAATTAGTCATGTGATGTTTCCGATGAGGGGCTGCTTGATGAGTTAGAGCGTGTTTGGTACCTTGATTCGTTTCCTGTTTTTTGTTTTAAAATACAGAAAACGCACCTGGTATCTTGTTTGGTTAGTGTTTTTGCTTTTAATTTTTGAGAACAAAACGTTTTTGAGTGCAAGAAACAGAAAACATTAATTTTGTGTTTTCGTTTTGTTGAGAGCTGTTTTCAATCGTTGCCGCCCGCTCCCTCCCCCTGCAACGCACGCCCTCCCGCTTGCCGCCGCCCCCTGCAAGGCACACATGCCGTTTACCGCCGCCTCTGCCCCCTGCAACGCCTCCGCTTCCGATCTGTGGCCTCCCTCCCTAGCGACGGCCAACCCTACCCCGCGATCTGCCCCCCTGCCATTGCACAACACCACCGCGCGACCCACCGCTGCGTGATCTGCGCGACCCACCGCTGCACCACCGACCTCTCTCCCCAACGATGGCCGATCTGCGGCCTCCCTTGCCCAGCGACGGCCGATCTACGACCTCCCTGCCCCAGCGACCTTCCTCCCCAACGACGACCTCGCCCCTTGCCGCTGCGAGAACTCTGGCTGCCGGATCCGGTGAAACAAAAACAGAATGCAGGTTTTACGGAAAACAACTACCAAACAAATAAACGTGTATCCGAATACACAACAAATAATTTTTAAATATTATTTTTTAAAACAGTTTTTAATAAGAGAAAATAAATACTACTATCAAACATAGCCTTAGTGAATGCGAGAGGATGCCAGTGGCCAATGATCTTCTTGCAGAAGAGGATGGCAAAGAGCTGACAGACATTGGGGGTCGTGGCGATGCAGAGGTGGTGGATGAGGGCCAGGACTACCTATGGGTCCTTGGCCAACCACTTATCTCATCCTCTACCTTCCGCTACCCTCTCTTCCCACGTCCTCCTTCCTCTTGTGATGTTTGAAAACAAAATAACCAATTTTAATAATTAGGTTGGTGCACTATTATTAATTTAATTACGTTATTTAGGATAATCACTTAATACAAGATATATTGAGTGACATTCATTTTAAAATATTATATTCTTTCGCATCACATTTGTCATTTATTTATAAAAGATTAAGATAAAAGAATAAATAAATATTTTAAAAATAATATTTTAATTAAGAAATAAAAACAAAAAATGACTTTAAAAGATTAGATAACTTATAAAAATAGTACTGCTGCATACAGAAGTGTATGCACGATACATCACGTACATCTCAACGAAACTGTGCTTGCTGTAACTTACCATTTTAATATAAACAAAATATAACTTGTTTGACGCCCAGGTTGACAGGTTTGAGGGGCCAAGTGCGATAAACTGGACTAAAAACCAGTTCAGCCGATTTTGAATAGGTTTTAGAATATTCAAATTTAAGCGGGCGACTGTCGTATTAACAATATAGACGATTGCAGGCTCCAATATTTATAACGTCCCCTTCGCAGTCATATAGCGGGAATAAAAATTTTAAAAATAAGTGAGAAAACTAACATATTATGATAACAAATAAATAAGATACCTCCCAAGATTGTCCCAGTATTTACAAGCATGGCAGGCAAGCACGGACAGTCCGTACCAGTCAGCAGTTTATGTCCGTGACACGGGACATGGCAGTATTTTCGGCAGTGCGTTAGCTTGTGCTGCACAAAAGTAATTTGTGTCCATGTAAAACCATCCACTCAAACGACCCTGGACTTGATACAGGGACTTCAAATCCCCTATAATAAATGTACCGTATAGTTACCTAAAATTACATAGTATTGATGTTTATTTTAAAATTTACATATCAAAACTATCAGCTTCAACTTTGCCATAAAAATACAAAAACTATCTAATTTTTGAATAATTGTAGCATACAATTATTATTGAGGATCTAAACTCTTATATAAGATGCTTCCCTTTGATAAAAGTCATGGAGATAAACAAATCAACTTCAACTTTGCCATACACATTGCAGCCTGAAAAAGGGAAAACAAATAGGCCAGTAATGATTAAAAGCGTATTCAAATTGTGAAAATTATTAAATTCCAGCAAGGATAAATGCACCTAGGAAGAGAAAAAACATTAACAGCTTAAATAGAAGCAAGTATAGGGTACGGATAAGAATATTACTCGAGAATACTGTCACACACGTGAACTGGTCCGTACAAAGCTTAGGTGAGAAAGATAATTGCTCTCAGCAAAATCATGTAATGTACGACCAACTCGGCCCACTTCAGAATCAGGTTTGACAAAATCTTCTTTCAAGAATCTCCTGCAGTCATCAGCATCCTAAAGGAATATAGGATAACTGGTTAGGATATTTCATATGAATATATTATAGAAACCCAAACACGGGTACCTAAACTGAAATAGAGAATCTATTATATAGAGAATCGATGCGTAAGCTCCTGGTCCTTGGAATATGATATGACGTGTTTCCACATCATCAACAAGGAGAAAAATATCCATTCTTCATGGAGAAGAGTTCTGAAAAATGGTATAAAAGACGGCTATAACGTGTATAGTTCAAATGTTGTGCTATTACTGATCCACATATAGGATCATACTTACAAATTAGATGGTGTACACGGATAAAGACCACCCTATGTCAAGATCTAGTAAGAGAAAATACACACAAAGGCTAATTCATTAATTCAAACTTGATTTCAAAGGTGCTAACAAAGAAATAAATAACCACACAAACCACTATTTCCACTAACTCACTAAGAGCATTCACAGTGGAATAGTCAAATGTTTCAATAAATTTATTCACATGAAACAATATTAGCCATAAATTTAACTCGAAATTTGTGTTTTAACTAAAATTTTTATTAAATATCAAACTTCGATGCACCAACTAGACAAATTTGGCTAGCCAATGCCTCGAAATTTGAAATTTTAACAAAACTTACAGTGAAGTACAGATCTCAAGTCGAATTTGTGGTCAATATTATTCCATGTAACTAAATTTATTGAAACATTTAGCTATTTCACTGTGAATGCTCTAACTCCCCCTAATATTTCACAACTAACTTCTCATAATAATATAAAAATTATCTAGTGCCTTCATAATTAAATAGGAAATAAAATGAATAAAACACCTAAGGCTTAACCACCCTCTTCCTCTCATGAGAGCACTAATAGCAGATTTCTTATAGAAGTCTGTTTCCTTTTATTTAGAAAAAAAGGATAAAAATTATAAAATCATCCCCACAGCAAAAGCTTTATATTTAACTTTCTCTATATGATTTATACAGTATTTCCCAATGTATTGGAAAGCACTGTTCACTTCTTATAATTATTAAATTATATAAAAAATTTTCTTTACCTCTCCCATTCGCGTTAAATTATAAAAAAAAATATTAAATAAAAAAATATTATAAAATATTATTTTAATCATATCGAGAGTGATTAAGAGAATTTATTGTGATGTATATTTATAAGAGAAAATATGTAAGCATCTGCTGTGACTACCCTAAGTAATAAGATAATACGTAACATTCCACCTCTGTTGGAAAGATGAATTGTCCTCAAGATGAAACAAAGGAAATTGTTGTTTGAGCAAAGTCATATTCTTCCCAACTGTTATCTTCCAACGATGAGAGATAATTTCCTCTAAGTGGACAATAAATTCAAAAGCATCATTAATTGGAGGAACAGCCAACACATCCACACAAGTACCTTCAATAGGACGAAGTAGGGAGACATAAAAAACTGGATGCAATTTCGAAGTAGGAGGAAGCTCACTGAAATGAAGAATGTTGTTGATTCTCACTTATGAGAAGTCCATTATAAGGTTGGCAATCTGTTTTTTTACGGATACAACATTACCAACAGACATCACTTGCTAAACGATGTGAAAAATGTCTCATTTGCCTTTTCATTTGTACAATGGATAGATATATATACATATACTAGGTAATAATCTATAGTCTTACAAAAAATAAATGCATAGTAACTATATGTTATAGTTACAAGAGAATAAATTCAACTTGAAAAAACTAAAGGACACCCTATTATCTTCATTCTAGGAAACTAGAGTCAATTTGACTCTTTGGCTGCTCCATTAATAGTGTCCATTACAATCCTTTTGGTTGTTTTATTAATGGAGTTTGTTACAATCCCTTTGGTTGTTCCTACTTCCAACACTCCCCCTCAAGCTGATGAATAAATATTTTCCATTCCCAGCTTAGATAAGATATTTTGAGAAACTTGACCACTTAAGCCTTTAGTAAGTATATCAGCTAGTTGGCCATATGTAGACACATAAAGTGTACAGATCAAACCACTATCTAACTTTTCTTTAATAGTGTCTGTCAAACTCAATATATTTCATCCGGTCATGTTAGATTGAATTATGTGCTATGCTGATTGCTGCTTCTATACTTGGCCAATAAAGGTACAATACTCAGAGGTTGACCTCCTGTCAACAATTGACGCAACATAGTCAACATCTATATAGACTTCAAGAATCAATCTTCTATGCATAGTCAACATCTATATAACTGCCTACAAGTGAATTTCCCTTGGGCTATGCGTGAATTGAATGATAGTACTTTTACTGCATAAGAAATATTGGAGTACTTACTGGTTTGCATATTGTCTTATCAATTTCTTTGAGAAGATCTGTGATGTACTTCTGTTGTGATATGAAGATACCTTGCTAAGAGTGAGCCACTTCAATCCCAAGAAAGTACTTTAGCCTTCCTAGCCTCTTGATCACAAATTACTTGACAAGACACCGACTCAAGACCTGCTATTCCTTGTGATCATTCCCTGTTACTATTACATCATATACATACGCCAAAAGGGTAGTGACTCCCCCTAAAGGTGAATGCTTAATGAACAGTATATGATCCCCTTGGCTTTGTTTATAACCCATGACCCACAACTCTTGCAAATCTTCCAAACCAAGCTCGTGGTGACTGTCTAGGGCCATACAAGGCCTTTTTTAACTTACACACAATATAGAGGGCCAAATTATCTCCATAACCAGATGACACCTTCATATAGATTTTCTCTAAATCTCCATGTAGAAAGGCATTCTTTACATCATATTATTGCAAGTCTCAATCATAGTTGGCTACTAGATATAACAAGAGTCTGACTATATTTATCTTGGCAACTGGAGCAAAGGTTCCTAGGTAATCAATTCCATAGGTCTGAGTATAACCCTTGACTATCAACCTGGCTTTGTATCTTTCTATAGACCCATCTGCCCTATATTTTACAGTGTAAACCAATTTAAACCCCATTGGTGTCTTGTCTTTTGGCGAAGTCACCAAGTCCCAGGTATTGTTGTCCTCCAATGCTTTCATTTCCACATTCATAGCTTGTTCTCATTCCTCTTTGGATAAAGCCTATGATAAATTGGTTGGAATGACAATGGTGTTCAGGCTAATAAGAAATGATCTATGAGATGGTGAAAATTTATTAAAAAACACAAAAGTGAAAAGAAGTACAAAGGTCATTTCGTACATTCTCTAATACCTTTCCTAATAGCAATGGGAACATCAAGATTAAAAACGGATTATTCAAATACTAAAGGAGAGTCAGACAATGTTACCTTATTTTCAAGATCCATGCTAGACACATGATCATGCATAGAATCAGGAAGAGTCTCTAGCCTCCTTAAAAATACCTTACCAAATCTCCCATTATTAAGAACAAAGTCTGATTCTGTGGATGATCAATTTTTTCTTGTTCAGGGTTTTTAGGTGCATGGCCAGGACATAAAGTTTTGATAGAATCAGATTTAAATATAGGAAGGGACAATGGGTCAAGAAAGTTGGCTCCATCCTTATCTTCCATCTATGAATTCTCCCCCTGAAGATAATGAGTGGTGTAATAGGATTCCTCCTCACAAAAGGTGACATTTGCATAAACATAGAACCTGTGAGATAGAAGATAATAACATTTATATCCTTTATGAGTGGAAGAATAACCTACAAAGATACATCTTAATGCTCTCGGATCAATCTTGCCCTGATTTCGACTATGAATATGAAGAAAGGACACACAACCAAATATTTTGGGAACAAGGCTATGTTGGGTGCATTGGTGAGGATAGAATGTTGAGAGAACTTCCATTGAACTCTGATGCCCCAAGACCTTTGAGGGTAAACGGTTAATGAGATAAGTGCATGTGAGAATAGCTTTCCCCCAAAAACGTTTAGGAACATTCTTCCGGAAGACAAGGCCTAGTGCATTCTAGAAGAGGGCCATTTTTCCTCTCCGCATATACCATTTTTTTAAAGAGTATAAATGCAGGATGACTCATGGATTATCCCTTCCTTCTAGAAATATGAAGTTAGAATCTAATTAAAATAATCCCAAGCATTATCAGACCTGAACTTTTGAATACCAACTCTAAATTGAGTCTTACTAATGGAGAAAAAAAAATGGAAGCATAATACTAACATCAAACTTTTGTTTAAGGAGAAATATCTAAGTTGCTCGAGTGAAATCATCAATACACAAGACAAACCAACATGCCTTAAAGACATTTGGGATCGCTAATGATCTCCAAATATCACTATGGACAAGATGAAAAGGAGTTGGACTTTTGGTACTACCAGTAGGAAAGGATGTGCGCTTGTGCTTAGCAAACCATAGTTTTCAAAGCGCCAAGGGACTCAAGTGTTGAGGGTCCAAGCTAGGCGAGTGATAGGAACCCGAGCAAAAGAGTATTTTTATTGATAGATGAAATATGAAACAAAACAGAATAGCTGGTCTGCAATTCAAGAGGCAGCCGACTCTCCCAATACAATATCCTTCTAATTGGATTTTTCCCAAAATCAAGCATATCCTCACTCACTCCTTGATATCCTTTTTATAGCCAAGTCTCTCATTTTTCAAATTCACACAATAAATACCCCAAATAGAAACTCCCACATTCAAACATAATAAATGACCTAAATAAAACTCTCCAATTCAAACATAATAAATACCCCAATAGAAACTCTCAAATTCAAACGTAATAAATAACCCAATTAAAACTCTCAAATTCAAATTCAAATAATAAAAGACAATCCTATCCTCTTGCCTTGCGCCTAACATAGGTTTGTATGGGTTTGGGCCCAACAGCAAGCATCGCCTAGGCGACGCCTAAGCGGTGCCTAGGCATTTTTAATATATATATATATATATATATATATTATATAAGAATTTTTATTTTATTCTAAACATTAGAACATAAAAATATAGAAGAAAAAAGTAAAATCAATCAAACTTAATGCATAATTTAAGAAAATTTAATATAAATTTACAATATATTGATAGAGAACATGCTTACTCACAATGTCACAAATAAATAAATTTAAATCATTTAATAATTAATACATAATATATAAAAATTTAAATCATGTAATGTAAATGAATGAATACATATTGATAGCTCGGGTGACTTGTCGCTTGGCGGCGCCTAGGTAACACTTTAAAAACTATGTAGCAAATGCACAAACATCACAATGTAAACTTTCAATATTTATTCCTTTAAATAAATAGAATAAATAAATAAAGGAATAGTTTTAAAAGATGAATGTTCGAGTCAGTGATGATAAAGCCATAACTTTTCCATAAAGACCATCCCATTCTTTAACATGACCAATCATCTTCCCTGAATGTTGTCTTGAAAAATGCAATAATCATAAGTAAAAATCACTTTACAAAATAAATCTTATGTAAGTTTGGAATACAATTTAGGAACATGAAGGACTGTTTAGAATTGGTGATGGACTGATGGTGATCAAGGTACTGTCAACTATAGCTATTTTCTTATTATTTGGACATGAAGAGTATGTGATAAAGATATTTGACGAGTAGGTCATATGATCTGTGGCCCCTAAGCTCACAACCCAAGAAGTGTCAAGAGGTGTAGCCAAGACTTTTAATCCAAAGGAGATAGGAAACTCACCTGAATATGCTAAGGAGTAGGTACCTGAATTCTTACCAAGTGTGCCAAGTAGAGACCACACCTTCTCAACCTCTTCTCGATTAAGACATCGTAACTCCTCTGATCCAACCTCATTAGGTTTCACTATAGTCATATGAGCTTGACCATTGTTCATAGAGAATTCCCCTTTTCGGCCCCACATATGACTAAGAGGTTTTCCATGGAGTTTCCAACACCATTCACTCCTATGGCCCCTTTCTTACAGTAAGTGCACCACTTCGTTAAAGCATGGTACTTTTTGCTTTCCAAGAATTTGGATCTTCACTTGGTCAAACTCTAGATTAAGTCTAACCAAGAAATCATAGACTCGATTCTATTTAATAAATTCCATCAAAATAGCAGCATCATCAGGACACTTGGTTTTGATGACCCGATAATGATCAAACTCCTGCCATAGACTTTAACTGGTTGGCATACTCAGTGACAGATTTGTGTCCTTGTCTTGCTGCCAATGTCTTTACCTTCACCTCATATACTTGAGTTGCATCTCTGGCTTTGGAATACGTTTGTTAAACTACAACCCAAACATCCTTACCAGTAGCTAAGAATATACAGGTATCACTAATCTCCGGGATCATGGAGTTCCATAGCCATGACATGATCATGGAGTCTTTTTCATCCAGGCATCAAATTTGGGGCCTCTAGGTTTTGGTCCAGCTCCTGTGAGGATCTTGACCATACACAATTTTAAAGGGGGACATGCCAGCTGAGGAATGATAACCAGTCTTAATAGAATATTCAGCCCAGGCCAAAAAATTGCTCCAACTCTTGGGTTATTCCATGGCAAAACAGCGAAGATAGTCTCCAAACAATGATTAACAACTTCAATTTACTGGTGATAAGAAGAGCTCATTCACAGTTTCATACCACTCAGTTTTAAAGAGTTCAATCCATAAGGAACTCACAAATGGGCGTGTACAATGTCACGATAAAAGTGAGCGGTAACCAACTTCGCCAAATAAGGATGAGACATGTCGATGAAATGGACGTACTTGCTTAAACAATCCAGAAGAACTATGAGGACAACATCCAAGCCATCAGATTTGGGTAAGCCTTGTTAGGGGGGTTTTTCAAACTTATTTAGTGTTAAATGAAGATGAATTATTGAGAAAAAAATCACATTTTTAACTTCATTTTGATGAATTTGATTGATTAATGAGCTAACCCCCTAACATAGTAGCAATAAATCCTTTTGTGGTGTTTTTGTTGTCTTTGAATGAAAAACAGGCCAAGTACAAGGTCCAAAGAAAGAAAGAAGGAGCAAGGGACAATCTGCACTGCGGTCATTTCAAATTTGAAATGACCAAAAAGAAATGACGGAGCCAATTGACTTAACCAAAAGCTCCCGAGAGCTTAGTCATGTGAAACGGTCATTTGAAATTGAGTTGACCAAATGACTTGACCGCGGGTAGTTTCTGCACAACGTAACCTGCTGATCAACGAACCTCCACAGATGCCACCTGGACGGCCTGTAACTCATCATTAAAGGATCAGACGGCTCTCCATCAACCATTTTGAGAGGAAAACGAGCTTGAATTAGTGGAGAGAACGGTTTCTAACGGTTTCCAGCGGTTATACAGGGAATTAGGAAATATATTGGGAAAAATTTGTAATTAATGGGGTTCCTGAAATCGTTCACTGGAGAGAGGGAGAGAGGATGCGTTTTGGATTTCTATGGCAAGAACAATTGTTTTGTTTATCACTAGATAGCTTAAACCTCTATGGGAGGAGAATGGATATTGATGTAAGCCTTTAATTTCTTTTCTTTTGATATATTAATTTAAATTCTCTTTTGTGTTTAAATTCAACTTCTTTCATTGTATGACTAACTCTCACCGGAACGCTAATTCTATTAGCACACTTCACATTGATGGTATTTTCTCGACGTGTCAGGAGTATATTCAAGGTCACATTGTACAGTTTTATGGGGCTCTTTTTCGTGTAGTGGCTCGCACTCGTCCTCTTATCAATGGGTCTAGTTTGCTGTCCTTCTAGAGGAGGATGCTGCGTGGCTTGAGCACCCATTTGTGAAAGAGGTAGAGTCCGTGGTTCGGGGCTACAATGCGAATAAGGCTCCTAGTTCGGATGGGTAGGAGTGTTAAACGGGTGGGCCATGCTGAGCAAGGCTCAGCCCACTCGGGCCCAAGCCTAAATAGGCTCGCTTTTAAACGGGCCAAGAAATTCTGACCTATCCCAACCCGCTTGCAGGGCGGGCTGGCCAACAAATTGGCCCTTATAATAATAATAATATTATTATTATTTATTATTATTTATTACGCAAATAAACTCATTAAGTATCATATAGCCTAATGGTTGGATACTTTTTATGTTTTAGAGGCAGTCAGGGGTTCGAGTTCCACTAATAACATATTTTGCAAAGGTTTTTTAGCATTTTAGAGGAGGTGAGCACTGAGTTGGGGCTAGTGTAGGGGCGTGGGTTGGCTTACGGGCTATGTGAGTCGTGGGCTAGGCTAGGAGGGAGGAGCCCTACATTCTGTAGTGGGCTGGGCGGGGGGCCCTGCAAGCTACGTGGGCAGTGGGCTGGGTAGGGTGGGTGTGGATTCTAGGGTTGTGCACGTACGGACTATGGCCTGGGCTGGCTCCGTATCAATGCGGGCCAATCCTATTTAAACTGTGGCACGCGGGCCTAAAATTATATAGACACGTTGTAAAATGGGCTAAAAAAATACAACCTGGCCTAGAAAAGGCCTATGATCATGTTCATTAGGGGTTCCTTCTGTATGTTTTTGGCGTTGTGTATTCTCGGCCAAGTGGCGGTGTTGGGTTTCCTTTTGTATATCTATTGCCTGGTTTTCGATTCTTGTGAATGGCAGCCCCTGCGGGTTCTTTTTGGGTTCCCGAGGTCTCCGACAAGAGTACTTGTTGTCTCCTATGCTTTTTGTCATCGTGATGGAGGCCTTTAGTCACTTTGTGGGCAAGGCCTCTTTGGCCGGACTTCTTTTTGGGTTCTCAGTGGGCCGCCAGGGCCGAATAGGAAGGAGTCTCTTATAGTTTCTCACCTCCTTTTTGTCGATGATACTTTGTTGTTTTGCTAGGCGGATCAGGGGCAAATTCTTCACTTGCGCTCCCTCCTCATCTGGTTGGAGGCTACTTCAGGGTTAAAGATTAATCTCAGCAAATCTGTTTTGGTTCCTGTTGGGGATGTGCCTCAATTGAGGAAGTTGACTAACATTTAAGGGTGTTATATTGAGCAGTTTCTAATCTTATATTTGGGTTTTCCTTTAGGGGCTCTTTTAAGGATTCGAATATTTGGAACCCGAATATTAAAAGGATGGAGCGTAATTTGGCTAGGTGAAAGTGACTTTACCTCTGTAAGAGCATCTCCAATAGGTTAGATATTTCATTAGCTATAGTCAAATATAGATGAAATGTTACTCCAATAGGTGAGCTATATGACCAACTATAGCAATAAATTTAGGTAAATTTACCTAAATTTATAGCTATTGCTAAAATACCACATCACCAAATTATTTGCCAAAACCTAAAATACCCTCATCTATACCATCACACATTGCACTTGCCACCAAGCAGTCCTTGATAGTGTCCATGGGGACGGAGAACTCGTTCCCGTCCTAGAGGAGAGGGCCGTCGATCCCCATAGGAATCTGGACGTAGCCAACCAATATCTTCACTATAGCAAGCTAAATATGCCTTTAACTCATTTTATTTAACTAGAATGATTGCAGATGCTCTAAATCAGCTATTTATTGCTTTAGCTAATAGAATTTTGCTAGAGATGCTGGAGATGCTCTAAGGGAGGACGTCTCATTTTGGTTAAGAGGACCCTTTCCAACTTGCCGACCTACTATCTTTCATTGTTTCCTCTTCCAATGGCTATGGCTTCTCAGCTCGAGAGGATCTAAAAGAATTTTTTTTGGGAATCCATTGCGGGTAAGTCCAAACCTCATTTGGTTCATTGGGATAGTGTGTGTTTCCCTCTTTCTCAGGGTGACTTGGACTTTAAGAAGCTATGCCAATTTAATGTCTCTTTTGGGAAAGTGGTCAGGGCGGTTTGGGGTGGAGCGGGAGGCCCTGTGGCAGGAGGTGATTACGGTTAAGTACGGAGTGGGGGTAGGGCCTCATTGATGCCTCGCGATCCGCATGGTATGGGTGTATGGAAATTCATTTGAGCATTAGTGTTTGAGTTTGGAGACGGTACTTTTATTTGCTTTTGGAATGATGTCTAGTGTGGTGCATCTCCCCCAAAGCTCGATTGCTCGAAGTTATATTGGATTGAGTGCTCCCCTGATGCTTTTGTGGCCGACGTTCGTTGTCTTTAGGGTACTATCATGCAATGGGAGATGTTTTTGTGGGCTGCCCAGGATTGAGAATCAAAAGCTTTCTCATTTTTTCCAATTGGTTGTATTTAGTTTCCCTAGCGACGAATGTGGCCAATAAGCAATGTTAGCGCCCTAATCAGGCACATGGTTTTTAGGTTAAGAGCCTTTACTTTCTTCTAATGCCTGCTCGGCCTGGGATATTTCCGTGGCAGTGTGTGGAAGGTGCGAGTTCCGTCTCAAATAGGATTTTTTGCATGGACTACGGTACTTGACAGGATTCTTACTGCTAATAACCTGCAACGCCATGATTTCGTTCTTGTTAGCCGATGTTCCATATGCAATTTTGAGCGTAGTCCATAGATCATTTATTCCTCCACTGTCCATATGTTAGGGAGCTTTGAGACATAATTATGAGTTTGTTCGGCCTTCTCTAAGTAATGTTATCATCCCTTTGTGTGTTGTTTGAGTGTTGACTCGAGGGATGAGTAATGGAATCCTATCTATTTCTATCATGATCAACAACTGATCATTAGTCATCCTAATTCAACAACTAGTGCTAGGCTAGGTCAGTGTAGTTAAAAGTGAGCGCCCTAACGCTTAAGCGCACTAAGCGCGTCAAGAGGGGCAAAACGCAACGCCTTCAAGGAAGCGCAGTTTTGGGTGGCACGAGAAGCGCTCGCTTCATATGCTTCCTTCACCCTTACGAAAAATAATAAAAAATTGGAAAGATAGATATGCTTTCCTATTATGCTTCCTTCCATCGACACAACTTCAATCGACGCGAGGTGAGCTAGTAGCAACCCCATTGACGAGAGGCGTCAGACGATCTAATACCATCTCCAATCATTCGACAGCATACGATTGATGACCTATGCTCCATGATCGGCGATGACGACCTCAGCTCCACGATCAGCGACAATGACCTCTGCTCCACGATTAGCAACGATAACCTCTGCTCCATGCTCCACGATCAACGATGACAACCTCTACTCCACAATCGAGAACGATGATCGTCTTTGCTCCACAATCGGAGACGACAACCTCTGCTCCGCGATTGGCGACGACCTCTGCTATTGTAGTCTATGTTTGTGAGCTATCGTTATATTAAATAATAAAATTATTTCTACAAGTTTTCTCAACAAGATGATGTAAATATGTGATTATTAAATAATAAAATTATGTTTATTTCATATATTAAATAGTGAATCTGTGATATGGATATTGGTAGTTCTAAAGGCTCTATAGACCATGGCGTGAAAGAAAGAGATAAGAATTTTGATGAGTCAAAACATTATGTTGAAGAATACAACTCTAATAATGAAGAGATTTATGATTTATTTATAATGAGAATAATCCGTAAACATTTTATTTGTTGTATTATTGCTTATGAATAATATATTTTTTTTTCTAGAATATGCGTTTTGCTTCACTAAAACGAGCACTTTTTTGCGGTTTGGCTTCAAGCGACAAAGTAGAGTGCCAGTATTGAACAGAGGGAGTGACAACAATTAGCTAGGTGATAACAATTAGCTAGGTGATAAACCGATGGAGTGACAAAGTGGGAGCCTGGGAGGACCAGGGACAAACCTAGTGAATACAAGCAAACATACCTTTCAACTTTAATTCAAACAATTAAACCTCATGAGTCATAATAAAATCTTACATAGTGCCAGTATTGAACAGATTTTTTAATTATTAATTATCTAAATCATCAAATAAAACCGATATCTATAAATGAAAAAAAACTCTAGTTTGTAGCCAAATATTACCCCATCTTAAGGTAAACTTCAAAATGAATACTTATCCATAAAATTTACATGGCCTACCTGCCCACTTTTTTCTGTGTTTACATAAATCATGGTGTAAACACAAGGGTATATTTCAGTGCTGGGTAGCATAATCATTTGAATGTAGAGAGAGAGAGAGAGACTTGCCTGTAAAAATTCCAGCATTTGCTCTTCAATTGTTCCACGCATTGCTAAGGTTTCAACATGAACTGGACAAGTAGCACCCATTCTATGAGCTCGACTAATGACCTGTTCCTCCACACTGATAAGAAAAGGCCATAACTTCAGAGAAAGATAGAACCCACCAGGAAACTAGAAGTTTGATTCTTTTAAAAAAAAAAAGATACATGCAAATCACCCGTGTTATTCCAAAAGAGTACCTACCTTCTGTCCCAAATGGGTTCCATTAAAAATACATGTGTTACAAAGCTCAAATCAAGACCTAATGCTGCACTTCCATCCATCAAAAGAGCCATACAATTCACATCATGTTGGAAGACCGCCAGTGATTCAATCTATTTAAATGATAGTGAGTAAATTAAGAGTTCAACTTGCATGAAAGAAGCAGTTAAAATAAGAATAAAATAAATGTATGGATGCATACCTTCTTGCTAGAATGCATTGGACTATACATTCCAGCAAATCTGATACCAGCAATGGTTAACTGGGAGAAGAAAAACAAGAGATTTATTGGAACATTCATTTGCATTAGGAAAATCATCCAACGGTGTTCTAAAACTAGAATAGAGGATGATAGCTACCTGCTGTTCAATGACATGTATATGCTCCAGAAATTGAGAAAAAATTAAAACTTTCTCTAAAGATATCTTGTTGGGCTTAGTTTGGGGTCTACAGCAGTCAGCCTGCTCTAATAAAGCAGTTGAAATGTTTCCAACAGAGGAACAAAGAAACTCTCCCATGTGTTTTGCACTACTGTGCTCTTTGTTAGTTTCCTGTAATGCTCTCAACCTTTGTACAAGGTATGCAACTTTGCTGCTAGATGTTGACTGCCAATCAGGATCCCAATCATCCTGTACAGATTGCACAACAATATTTATAGGACATGCATGTTACAGAACGTGATGAGTGGTGTCATAGAATTCAAGTTCCTGAATACGTTTGATTTTTTGTTGTTCCATATAGCCAAACCCAAATTATTGAGATAAATGCTAAGTTGAATGCATGTTACAACAAAGTAAAAATTGATATAAGATCAAATTTGGAAGCAGACCTGCTTATATGAGGGCTGCAATTCAATAAGATCTTTTGGGACCGGCCACTTTGGGTTGGGATTTTCTGGCCGGGTTAATATCTCAGGAGTCTGCATCTCATACAAGTAACCACAACCAGAGAAAGTACATTTCTCACTGTTCAATGCAACACAGTCAAGGCACAAGAGATGCCTACAAGGTGTAATGACAGGAAGACGACACCATTCTTTGCATCTATCACATAAAAAGGCAAACAATTGTTTCAAAATAGAGAAAAATTAGAAGTGGTACAGAAAACATAAAATCCAAATCTTACCTCAGGCAATTACCACCATAAAGAAGGTTATATTTTATAAAAGCATGCTCTATGGAAGTAGGATCCAGACCATTTTGAACTAATATATCCATTGTTTCTTGAATATCTTGACCAGCATCTGACACTTTTATATGTCCAGCCACACAGCAAGAGAGTCTCACATTTTTTATAGTTGAGCTTCTGAATTTCCATTGCTTAGGATTCAGTAGACTCTCCACGTGTGAAGGATCATTCCAGTCAGCCATTAATATATTGCGCCGCACTGTAACTACCAATTCATTGTAACTTCTTGCATGTTCCTCAGTGAAATGGAGGTATGTCACCTTCTTAATGCAAGGAGGTATAGTGTGCAAATCTATCTTTCTAGCACTGATCATACACTTGCAAAGTAACTGCAACAGACGGGACAGGCCCTCATCCATCTCTGCTTCGAAAGGCCTAAGAATGCCAGCTTCCCATGATTTTTGATTCTGTCCATAAGCTTCCTCGTGAAGGAACTTAAGCATGGGTTGAAGATGGGACAGTTGATTATTGGGTGTGTTAGGAGTTGGTGTTCCTGTTAATATCCAACGGTTTGATGTTTTGAGTGAAACAGCCATTTGCAATTTATTAGTCAAGGCAAGACTTGACCCAAGGGTGTGCCCTTCGTCTAACATGACTCTAAGCCAATGGACTTGCATCAATACGCTTCTCTTACGAGGCCCCCACTCTGCACTTAAACGGCTAAAGGTAGTTATAACTACATCATAGTCCCAAGCAAGATCATGTGCAGAAGGCTTTGTATGATCAATCCACAAATAAACCCGCAACTGGCCAGGTCTCACATGCTTTTCAATTTGGGTTTTCCAGTGATCAACAAGATTTGATGGAACAACTACCAAAGTTGCTCGTGACAAATATAACCGAAATGAATCTAATAGTGGCTCACAGAGAGCGATTCTTAGAGCAGACAAGTCAAATGCCAAATTCTTAAGTGTCTTTGGATAATACCATCGGCTAACACCCTTCGCATCCCTCTGTAAGAGACCAAATGCTTTAAAAATTTTATGAAACCCAGGAGTGTCTCCAAGGGATACAACTTTAGTGCCCCAAATAGGACACACCAGACCCACAGTTTCCATTTCTGAGAGTTTGTCAGAAGATAGATTAACTAGCCACGTTAAGGCCTTCTTTGTTTCAGAATTCACTAATGAATAATGCTCCTTAAGAACACTGATGAAAAAAGATACATTTTTTGGTCTCTCCCCGGGAGTTCCTTTGGAGTAAAATCCAGGTAAATATGTGATAGCCTGCTGACAATCCCATGATTCTTCCGGAATGCTACAGCTCTGATATGATGGATCATCATTCATGCTACAAAACCATGCCATAGCAGTATCCGTAATATAATTATCAGCAAGTTTTCTCCATTTGCGACAACCATCACACTGAACCCAATGATCATTAAATTCGGCAAACTCTGAGGCTGCCTTCCCCAGTTTCTTGTAACCATGTGATTTTTTATCTGAAATACCAACGTGTTGATCCACACAACCACTACGCCTTCTTTTGGTAGAGTTTTTTCTCACCTTCCTTTCACTAGCCCCACCATAGGAATTAAAGATATTTTTCTGGATGTGATTAAAGTCCCTAGGACATCGACCAGCATGAACTGCTGGCAGCCTAGGGTGCAGGACTGAGGATGCCACATCTTTTTCATCAAGAGACAAACCACAAGATCCTGCAATTTCTTCATCGCAATCCATTAATCTGGGCCTTTTAGGTGAATGTGAAGTAAATTTGTCTAAACAAAGCTGTCCCCATCGAGGACTCCGATTCAGAAATCCTTTCCTCAATAAAATGTTCCCACCATTAATTTTATGCCTGCTGAGCTCATAGAACCCACACTTGTGGCTAGTATCATCCCTACACCAGACAACTTTTGCACCATCCGGTGGCTTTGCCAGTGTACCTTGTGTCTTTAAAATTAAAGAAAGAGCAGTTATAGTCTTTCCTAAACCAGGTTCATCACAAAACATACCCCCACAAAAATCCCTTATGGTAGGAACTATGCCAGTAACTATTTCACCAGAAACACAATTTATATGAAAAGAAAATCCATCTTCAGTCCTGAAATCCAAATACAAAGGATGTGGCAAGATTTCAGCATTCCGTTCACGTTGTAACATCCACTCGACTGCTGTCTGTTGATGAGGAAAAAGTTTAAGTTTCATACAAGGCATGACTGGCATCGCCAAGGATCTCAGATGGCGACAAGTTGCAGCAAGCCTGACAAGATCCATTGGACCAAGTAACATAAGAATATCAACCAAAACATCATCAGAAACCTCCCAAATGCCAGAACCAGATGAGCTATCTGCAGGTTTCATTCTTGAAGAATTAGGATTTTCCCTTGTTAGAATACTAGGCAGACTTTTAAAAACTTCATGGAGTTCAAATAGTATTTTTTTAGAGCTAGAGGTTCCACAGTGCAGTTGACATCCAAGAACGTGGCAGTGAGGAAGACTCCAAATGCTTTTATTTTGCCTATGAATGTAGTTGCAACACTCTTCCTCCACAGAAAGCATTGAATTTCTTTCTTTCCAGTCACAGCTGCATAATACGATTGAGCTTTAACAACATTAGAAAGGCATCCACATAATCCAGTATATATTTACTTTAAAACTATATTTACCAGCTCAGTGAATCCAATTAATCAGATGCATAAAAGAAAAGAAATCTGGTCATTAAAACCCAATCATACTTAAGAAGACTGTCAATTGCATCCAGGCCAGTCAAGCCATATTTATGCAATATCAGGGCATCCACCAACGCACATGCTAATCAAATAAATAGATTCTGAAAGCAAGGCGCCAGGGCAGCCCATAAAAATGGTTTCCACTAATTTATTTACAAGTGAAAGTTTAGGTAAGTATAGTATTAAAAACATTTACTTTAGAATAGTTTTATGCATAGATACTAATGATTATCAATAAAAACTCAAACACAATATGCTTCTAGAACACTTTTCTGGCTCAAAAGCACAAGCCCCCGGGCAAGGTATGACTTAACAACTGTGAACATAAACAATCTTCTATCAAAAAGCACCTACAAATCTCATGTATCATTGATCTACTGATCTTTGCTTACTAAACACAATACTAAAACAAACTTAACTTGCCAAATGAATAGATACTTTGCAATTATTAAAGAGAAAGATGGCAATAAGATGAATGCAAAATCAGAGTGCTCACCATGTTAGGGTTCAAACCAAATCTATTTATTATAAAATTAGCACAATAAAGGGGGCTCCACAATATAGAAACGCTACTAAATATAGGAGTACAATATTCTCAGAACTCTATCGTAATTCATAATAAAACTTTACAATTCCTCATAAAACAAAATCAAAAATATTAAATATCTAACCCCCCACCCCCCTTTTAAGTAAATATCATACATTTTGTAATGAAAATATAATTTCAAAATGAGTTCCAACATAAGCACTGCTATCACTGAACCGCTGTCTACGCTCCTCCACAGAGCAGTCTTAAAGATTGTCACGACGTTCATGAATAAAGAGAAGCACCAACATGCATAGAAAATGCATTCATCAAAGTGCGTTCAACAAAGAATATGTGATCCTTGTTCCTACTATAATCCCCTTTGAAGCTCCAACATCCTTCCCATTATGACTCCTATTATCTCCTGTACTGTAGCTCTCTCAGACATTTCTTTCCAATGCTTTCCATGCCTTGAAACTTCTTCCTCTCTTACATCCATCAACTCCCTGCTGATGAAGCATGACCATGTGAAATAGCCTTGTGTTTCAGTATCGGACACTTCTCAGACACCGACATGCTTCTGACATGTCGGGGACAAGCTAGAAATGAATCAACAATCCTTTTGAGGTCTGACACGCTTCTGAGACTCGTCCGACATGTCCCTTCCTTTGATATGCGTGGGACACATTTCATTTTTTTAAAAAAATGGAACTTAAAAAAAGTAGTGCGGCTTTCTTTCCTCCTTACTCCTACAGACGAAACTAGGGTTTGAAAAAAACAAAGGGCGTGGGATCAAGAGGAAGACAGGAGACCTGGAAGAAGATGGGTGGCGGAGGCCTGGACAGCAAATAGGTTTTTTTAATTCCCTTCACCTTCCCTGGTTTCCATGCGGCTTTGGCCGACTCCTTGTCCTCTCTTATGCATGATAGAACTAATCATTGATAAAAAAAATGGGCACTATAAGGGGAAAAAATAATTAAAAGAGGAAAAAAGAGTCATGGTTCCTGCAGCTTTTCTGTGCATTTTATTTTTCTCCTCTTTTTTCTTTTTTCCCCAACAACCTCTTTTTTTCTCTTTTTCTTTTCACCTTAATAAATAATTTCGTAGTTCTTGAAAAAGAATATAAAATAAAAAACACTAACCGAGAAGAGAACACTAGGCTCTTCTCTTTTCTTTTCTTCTTTTGGCCGTGTTAGTTGTTTTCTAAAATCATAAACCAGCTGAGCATGATGGCACTGAAATAGGTAGAACCATAAAATGAATAAGTTAAGTGGAAACTGTTATAATGAATTAAGATCCCACTAGTGTTTCCATGCAGAGATGATGACATTAATCAAGAAATGATGAAATGCTTAAGAAAATATTTTTCCATGGAAGAACACACTAAGATCAACATCATGCAAATTTCATCCGCAAGAGTAGGGTTTCAGAGACTGGTTCCATACAAAATAAGTGGAATATGAATAGTCTTGGTGATTTCTTTGAGGCTTATCTGCACCATTATTTTTAAAACCTTTTTCTTCATGTGCCAAGAGAAATTGGAGCACAAACAATTTTGTGCACTTAAGAAATAAGATTTCATCCAAATATGCGGAGGATTTGGTTTTCATCTATAGTAATTTTCATTTTTTATAAAAAAGACTCCACAATACGCACAAGGAGATATTGGTGGCAACATTGTCAAAAGCAGTGTAGTCAAAAGCGCTCGCCCCAGCGCTTAAGCGCACGAAGCGCAGCGCTAGGGAGGTCCATCGCCTGAGAGAGGGCAAGGCGCAGTGCCTTCGGTGAAGCGCGTGCCTTGCCTCGCTTCGTGGGCTTTTTGTCAACGCGAGAAGCGCACGCCTCGCTCACCTGGCGTCACGCGACGCAGACGAGACACGATCCGTGCCTCCATCGACGCGATCTCCGCATGACCTCGACGACGGCGACTACCTCTGCGACAACGACGACGGAAGACCTCTCGCAACGACGACGACAACCGGTGTAGTGAGTTTGGCAAGTGTTTTTAAAAAAAAAATCAAATACAACCTATTTTCAAATCACATAAAATGAAAACACCAAAATGGTATTTTTTGTATTTGGTTTTCTATACTCACTTCTCCCCTCCCCCACAATCCTTTATGCGACGCCACCCCAGTCCTGCCCACCACCACCCTTGTCTGTTGCGATGCCCCCCCAATGCCTAGTCACTTCCTTAATTGCGAGTTCTTTTATAATAATCTAATGTGGAGTTTGATGAGGAAGTGACAAAGGCCTTTTAACTTGCATATCAAAGTTAAAATACATAAGAAGTTAAAATATATCAAACTTCCAAACGAGAATTTGCAAATGAAGATTGTGAATGAATTGTTAATATATAAGAAGGCGAAAGCCATTTTTAGTTTTAGTTTGGCAGTGAAAACAAGAAAGACAAAGGCTCCAAATAAGAAACGTTATTTTATAATATAAAACTCATATTATGTTTAAACTCTAAACTTTTAAATTATTTTACTTTCTAAATTTCTTATATAGTTGAATGATGTGATTGGGAGCTCTACTCTTATTTTACAACGATTGGTATGCAAAATTTTTAGTCTCACATACAATGCTTCTAGATGTGAACCCAATTGGAGTATCTTTGAACAGGTAATTTAGACTTATAATTTACTTAGCAATTAGTAATTTTATCATAACTAACATGAATATTATGCTTAGTTACTTACTTTTCATACTTTGTATGGTTATAGATTCACACCAAGCAAAGAAATAAGCTAGAAATGCAAAAACTAAATGACTAGCTTTTGTGAAGTACAATCAAGCACTCGAGGATAAATATGATTGTAAGGATGTCATCGATCCAATAGCTTTGGCGGACATTGATGATAGCAATGAGTCGCATATTGGAAAAATAGGAGTAGGAAATAGTAAAGATGAGATGCTAAAAATGGAGTTTTTGGTGATGACTTGACATGGGATGGGATTGAAGAACCCTCAAAATTTACTAGAAAATAAGCCAAGTCAACTCAAAAAAGGTTAAATTTAAGCATTAGTAGTTTTAAAAGCTCTACAAACCATGACCTTGAAGAGGAATATGAGGATCACAATGAGTCAGAAGATAATGATGAAAAATACAACTCTAACAATGAAGAGATTGATATTAGCTATAATGAGGATTTTGAAGATAAATTTTAGACATTAAAAGATCACAAATTTTATTTGATGGATCATAATTTATGCATAATAAATATATTTGTTCTATAAGATGTGCTTCACTTCACCAAGGTGAGCGGCTTTTTTATGCTTTGCACTTACAATGATAGGATACTCTTTGCGCCTTATGCTTTTGACAAACTCAATTGGTGGTAATGCATTCAATTCATTTGAAGATATTAGAGTGCTTGAAGTTGCAAATCTTTCGCTTGATGTGTCAAACATGAAGGGTATTATTTAGTGGTGACGAGTCTATAATCTTTAATAATAATTAATGTACATTGATTGTTGAGATTATTAGTATTTTAATTTTAAACACAAAGGTCATTGTTATCATGCCATTTTTCATTACCTTTGTTTTTTGATAAGTAAGAAATTACCTTTTTTTTACATTT
The DNA here is from genome assembly GCA_023512835.1 of Taxillus chinensis. Taxonomy (NCBI): domain Eukaryota; kingdom Viridiplantae; phylum Streptophyta; class Magnoliopsida; order Santalales; family Loranthaceae; genus Taxillus; species Taxillus chinensis. The sequence continues at coordinate 46,283,358 of CM042090.1, forward strand.
GATTGTTGAGATTACAATATTTATTTGATGATGTATGATATTTTTATCCATAATCTTGTATTTAATTATAAATTTTATCATATTTCATTTATTAAAATTATATATCAATCAACGTGTCCCAATGGGTCAAAATTTAAATTTTTTGAACAATTGTGTGTTGAGTGTCATTTTATGTGTCAAAACTTCATGTCTACCTGCTACAACCACACTACCTTTCAATGTCAAAACTTCATGTCTGACAGTAATTCCAATCAAAATCCACCTTCATGAATATGCAGTAAATTAAACAATTTCAATTGTTGATTTAATCATATCACGGATGATAACAATTAATGGAATTCAGAAAATTCATTTGGTAATTGCCAATAAAATAACTTAAATTTGTGTTTCGGACACAATCTTAAACTCCAAACACGTTTTTCATGGTTCACAACAATTTTAATTCTTAAAATAACTACAATCCTAATTCTACCGAGACAACAAAAACTGCCAATGTGACAGACAATGCAAAGAATATCAATCAGGGTTGAAATCCAACAGGGTAGATACGAAATTTGCTATAACGAATCTCTAAAATATATACAAACACTAAGATTAATGGTAAATATGCCAACGCAGTACTTATTACCTACTAATAACCTTGTATCATTTCAAAACCCACAAAAATTTCAATGATGGAGAACATTGTACTGCACCTTAAATGCCTGGATAGCGAAGCAGCAGCGGATCCGGATTTGGGAAACTGCCAACCGGACCACAAAGCGACTGGAAGATGAACGTCGACCAGAACCACAACTCTGGCATCCCCATTCTCGCCGCTCACAGTTCCGATCACCCTTGACGCGATCTTCAAACACTTGTGCGACACCAGAGCGTGAAGCTGATGCACGGCACTGACACTCCCACGCACCATCCCAATGCTCTTCTTCCTCTGACCTCTCTTCCCGCCTCGATCCTCGCATTTCGACGCATCGATCGAATCGATCGAGGACAATACGGCCCCGTTCTCAGCCCTGAATCCGACCGTGGATCGGTCGCGGAAGATGTGGCAGCGCGAAAGGGGCCGGAGGGACGCCAATGCCTCATCAGAGTCAGGATTTTCGGGGAAATTGAGGGACAGGACGGCGCAGAAGAAGCCGCAGAGCTTGTAGTCGGGTATGGTGGCGTTGACGTCGTCTTCATCCATTGGAATTGCAGAGAGAATGTGAGAGCTAGGGTTTATGGAAATCCTGATCGACACATGAGAAGACGAAAACGACGATGGCTAGGGTGTTTGATCCATCGATTCGATCACTGTGTGGATTAGTGGAGGCTGCGAATCAGTTGTACGGACGGCGGCGTTTGTTTCGCGAAGGAGACGATCCTAGCGAGCGAAGACGATTCGACCGGGTCCACGTGACGTCTTGACCTGCGAGAAACAGGAAATCCTTTTTTGGGGGCATTCGTAAAGCTTTATACTATTTATATCATATAATTACTAAATTATATATAAAATAACTGTATTTTTTTCATTACGTTTTAAAAAAATTTATTATTTATTTTATATTAAATAAAATAAATAATAAATATCTACTATCTTAATAGAATTATTTTTAAAATCTCATATAATTTGATAATATTATTTTAAAAAATAATGAATTCGATGAATTTATATTATTTATAAATAATTTTAAATTAATTGAACTCACTATTTTCAAAAATAATTATATTTCTAAAAATAATATGTACTAGATCAAATTTGAAATTTGAAATATACAATTAAAACCCTATAGAATTTAAATTGAGATCATTATTTTGGTTATTTTAATATGTTACATAAGATAAGTCATAGAGTAAAACCCTGGTGATATTATTTTGAGTCTTCAAGGGTTGACCTTTGACCCTTCGAGGGTTGATCTTCAACCATCCTTTAACTCATAGACCTTTGAGCTTCGACCTTCAATCCTACCGACACTTTGATTCTCCGACCTTCGACCCTCCGACCTTCAACCCTACTAACATTTCGACCCTTTGACCTTTGACCCTCGCTGTTTAGCCTCATATGCATGGCTTTTTCCTGTGTAGTCACAAGACGCATTTTTATTAGATGGTCATTTGTCAAATATGCTTTTCAATGTCTGTTGGTCACATGTGTTCATCCAAAAAAAATAAACAATCATAGGTCGTCAATCCACCCAACAAAAGATGGAATCTGAAAATAAAAAATGTTAGCATTAATAATATAGCAATAAATGTAACAATAATGAGTCCAATGACATTAAAAAGAAGTTATTACAGGAAAAAAAACATACGAACTCTCTGAAAAAACCCCAGACGAACTCTTTGACAACAAAAACTTTATGTCATTTTCTTTAAAATTCGCCCAACTCATGCATTAAAAAAACACACAATCTAATTCCTTTTTCATTCTTTCTTTTCTTTTCTCACCACTTCTCTCCTCGCTTTTTTTAACACCCATATATACGCTCTCTCCCATCTTAAGCTCAGAAATTCTGAAACGCCATTTTCATTTTCCCAGTTCTATTTCCCTTTTTTTCATTATATTTCCAGCAACAATATCAAAATCAAAAAAATAATGAAAAAAAAAAAAAGAGAACCAGGTTCATTTGCAGTTCCGACTAGTAGTTCTTGGAGTACTTTCGGCCCAATTCCAACTAACCAGTCTTTGGAATCTCGTTTTCCCGCCAACATTGTTGTTATCGGAGCCCCAAGTCAATGACAAAGTCAGTTCATATTTTTATTTCGCTGCCTTAATTATTCTTGTTTTACTTTCTGTAATTGTTATATTGTGTTGTTTTTTTCTTTCTATTTTTGTTTTTCTTTATTGATATTCCCAAGATTCAAGCAAGATCGTCTGGGCATATGTGTGTATATATACAGAGGGGGGTGAATTTGTATACTTAAAACTATTTCCTATAGTTTTAAGAGTAATATGATATTTAGAGGTATTTCAACAGATGTGATTCTTCTTTGGGTGGTATTTCAGTGTCTTATGTGTTGGGTCTCTAACCTCCTGTGGGGAGTCCCAAAGAACAATCCCACATCGGTTAGGGCAAACATTGATGTCGTCATAATGAGGAGGTTCATATGTACCTTGTCACAATGCGTTTTAACGGGTCGCGGCCCGTTAGAAACAAATTCATGCGGGCTGTGGCCCATGGGTGGGTGCGCGAGTGCCAAAGCGGACAATATTGTGATAGTGAGTGCCCTGGCCGAGGTCCAACAAGTGGTATCAGAGCTAGGTTCTCTAGACCGGTGGTGGGATTGGGGGGAGACTGTTGGGTCTCTAACCTCCTGTGGGGAGTCCCAAAGAACAATCCCACATTGGTTAGGGCGAACATTGAGGTCATCCTAATGAGGAGGCTCATGTGTACCTTGTCGCAACACGTTTTAACGGGTCGCAGCCCGTTAGAAACAAATCCGTGCGAGCTGCGGCCCATGGGTGGACGCGCGAGTGCCAAAGTGGACAATATTGTGATAATGAGTGCCTTAGCCGAGATCCAACATTATGCAATATCAGATTAAACAGCAAGTATGTATGGAAAGTAAAAGACAAAGACACGATTTATGTAGTTCAATCAATGTGATCTACTCCATGGTGGTGAGGGTATACCTACACCGAATCCAATCCACTATAAGCTTTGGATACAATAGGGTCTAGCCCTTGTTACAATAGGATCAACTCTCTTTTCTTTTAAATGCGAATACAAAAGTAGTATTACTCCAGGAACTCACTCCTGGATAGAACCGTCTAGCGTAACCTACTCCTGTGTAATCAACTGCTTGCACTGCTCGACCTTCAATCACTCCTATGCCAAACTCACTGACTATTCTTTGAATGTATGAGGAAAGAAAACAGATTAACTCACTGTTATTTTGCTTCCAATCTTCCTCTCTCTCTCTGTGTATACTATACGAACTACTCTGCGTCTTATTTGTATTGTACAATATGCCTTTCTTGTGTTCTCTAATGTTCTGATGCTTGTTTGAAGTAAGGCATATGCTTGACTTATATAGGTTGGTCATAGTATGAAACCCTTCTGCTAGGGTTAAGCATGTTCCATCTTCTAATCTCCATCATTGAAACATGTTAAGCTAGCCTCAGATACGTCCATGTGTTTTTCAGTGCTTAGCGTGCTAAAGAAAACATTGTCTGAGCGGTAACTTACTTAAATGGCAGCCTTCGGTGCGTTTCACTCCTTCGACTAGCCACAATCTCGAAGATGTATGCGTCGTAGCCTTGCTGTTACCTCTCCAGGCACACACGCTATTACCTCTGAGTTTTCACCTTTGAATCTTCGAGTCTGAGTCTTCAAGCCTTGGATCTTCGAATTGATTTTCCAATTCTTTTACTCTTCAGCTTCGAATCTAGGTTAGAACAAGACTTTCACTTTACAAGTCTTCGAGTCTTCATGTCTTCGAGCCAGTGACAACCTTATTCTACCTTGGCTAATCATCTGTTCATATCAACGGGTCTCTATTCTCGGCAACGGGTCTCCCAATCTTCAACCCTACGAGTTTCGACTCTACAACGTTGCCACTTTACACCCAATGGGTCTTCGAGCCTACAAGTCTTCGAGTCTCCGAGACGCTGCTCTTCACCTGATTTCACCTTGGGTCTTCGAATCTTCGACCCTATAGATCTACGAGTCTGCGACCCTGTGTTCCTTCGGTGATGCTTCGAGCTTGATGGTCTGATGATCTTCGATTCTGCTTGTAAAATCCGAGATTTTTAATAAAATAATAAATATTTATTATGTTATTTTATGTTTATAATTAAACTATTTTGATCATATATTCAGAAAATATTATTTGATAGCATGTATGATAATTATATTAATGTTAATTAAATTTACATAAGATTTACTTTTCATAAATAAATTACAGTTTAAGAGAATAAGTGTGTTATTAAGTTTTCTAATGAGGTGTTATATTATTATTTAAATTATTTGTTTAATTATAATAAATAATTTCTTGGTTGACATGTTGAATCTAAATCAAATAAAATAAAACTTTGAATTTATCACATCAAAATTTATTGAGAGTTGTAAAATACAAAAATGTTCATTAATACTCCATGGTCAATAGTTATGCTTAGAAAGGATAGAATACCGTGATCCTGGAAGTCATCTTTAAAAATTTATAACTTTGTCTATGTAGCTCTAAATGACTTGATATTTTTATAACGTGCTCCAAATTTAGTTATATATCTTTGGTTAAAATTTCAGACTCATTGGATCAGCCCATTAGGAGAAACAATTTAAACAGTGCACAATGGTCTAATAGCATGCCCAGAATTTCTAGTCTCACTTCAAAACCCAATAACTTTTGATATACAAGTTCAATAGACTTAAAATTGGTCTTGAAATGTAGATAATTAATCTAGGAATCCATCCCAATTAGCCTTATTTAATTTAATGAATAATCTAGAAATTTATAGTCAAAATAGTAGGTCATGCACCCATATGACTTTTGTGACCAAAAGAACTTTCAAAGTCAAACAAATCCAAAAAAAATTCAAAAATGGGGGAAAGAAAGGGGCCACATGGTAGATAATAATGGGATAAGAATCAAATGATTTCAAAAGGAGAAAATTAGAGGAGAAAATAAGGTATTAAGTGTAGGTCCCAAAGTGAGTCTAGAGGGGGGGGGGGGGGTGAATAGACTTTCTTCGTTTGCGGAAGCTAGACTGTTAGCTGGTTCTCGATTCTTCTATGAATAACTATGATGGAAGTATTTATGGAGAAGACGACAATAGTATTGTGAGCGATAACATGAGTGATGATGAACTATCAGACAAAACTGAGATAAAAGTAAATGCTCTTTTCTCAACAGATCTCAGTTTGTGAAAGTGGTGGTTTATGATAGATCGACGTGTGGAAAACAACACAGAGATTTGACTTAATGGAAGTGCTAGATCTTTGATGAACAAGAGGTTCTTGAATAATCAGATGGATTACTCTTATTCTTGGTTCAACGCGGCGCACAACACTTAGAAGGATTCTCTCAGAGTTTCTCTCTCTTGCGTTGGAACTCACTTGTAGTTGGTTCACCAAAATTATTTCTTTCAAGTATGTCAGAACCATTATCTCGTGTTCTATGTGTTTCTTTCTTTTGAGAGAGAGATTAAACTCTTGATTTTTGTCGTTAAGTGAGTGAGAGATATATTTTTAAGGTCAAAGTGCTCGTGCGCCATGTTGTCCATCCCGATACTGACTTCCCGCCACCGAAAATGCGGAATGTCGGGGGGATGGGCTGATCTGCTCGATTTGCGGATCGGATGCCCATACTACGTATTTGGCATGCGGTCGATCTTGGCCGTTCAACCGTGGATGGTAGTTGGCGGCAATTAATGTGTCATTAAATGCGCTCACTGCTCGGGACGGTGCAAGCTTGCTATACAAACCCTAGCGACGATATTGCTAAGTGACTATGTTTAGGGTTGTAAGTCTGCTTCGGAGGTAGATGCCTCGTAGGTTCGGTGACTCGAAGATTTCAGTTAGAACCTGTTGGAGGTGGCGAAAGTTTGCTTCAGGCTTTACAGCGTTTCTACGAGTTTACGACTCATATCTTCGAGTCTCGAGGCTAGAGCTCAGGTTGGATTAGTCTTTTGTGTCACTCTATTAATCGAAGTCTATGACTCGTGAGTCTACGACTCTACGAGTGCGACTCTTCGAATGACGCTTAGAGTGACTTCTTTGTAGTCCGCCCAATCTACTTGATGTTATCGCTACGAGTCTACGACCCTAGCTCTACGGGTCTACGACCTTCGGGTCTCTCAATTTACTATATTTGACTAAGTGGCTCTGAAAATCTTCGACTCTATGAGTCTTAAACTTCGCTTTTCTTCCTTAGTCTTTCGCAGAGGCTCATAAACTGAGTTTTTGTATGGCTACAACCCTTGAGCTATAACTCTCAGCCTTCGATCTCCGAGTCTATAAGTTTGGCAATTTCTTTAGAGTAATCGTATCCCTTGAGTCAACGACTCTACGACTCTACGACCCTTGAGTTACAGCTTCATTTGTTTGCCAGTCTTTATAGCATCGACTCTTCGACCTTCATCCTACGAGTCTACGAGTCCTGTTTTCTTAACAGTGTTCGAAGGCTTCGACTCTACTACTTTCAATCTACGAGTCTATGAGTCCTATTTTCTTAACAGTGTTCGAAGGCTTCGACTCTATGACTTTCAATCTACGAGTCTACGAGTCCTGTTTTCTTAACAGTGTTCGAAGGCTTCGACTCTACGACTTTCAATCTACGAGTCTACGAGTCCTGTTTTCTTAACAGTGTTCGAAGGCTTCGACTTTACGACTCTACGAGTCTTCGAGTCTAGTGGTAGTTTAAGTTCTGTTAATTGATTTAAGTTTTTTTTAGGGACTACAGTTCTATGGGCTGTGAGTCTACGAGTCATTTATGTAAGGACTCGTATTTGAGGGGCCTTGGAGATAGCCTTGAGTTAGAGACCTTATCTTAACAAATGGATATCAGCACGATGATGTGCTCATCAAATGGAGAATTTTGACTGTACTTGGACTAAATTTGGGATTTGAGGCCCTGAGGGGTATTTTTGGGATTTCACAAATAATTTTATATTCCCTTTTAAATTACCTGGGTTTGTATTTTGAGCTTTGGGTCTCCCTTCAAGGGAAAACCCAATATGAGAGAGTGGGCTGTCTTGCCTTTCTTCTTGGGTCTACACTTGGGTTTACTTAACCACCACAAACCCTACCTTTCCTGCAGCCGTCACACACACACACACACAGAGGGAGAGAGAGAGAGAGAGAGAGAGAGAGAGAGAGAGAGAGAGAGAGAGGGAGGGAGGGAGGCAATCCAAAGTTGGAGGAGTTTCGACGATCAAGGATTCTCTTCGAACGACGGGAGGCCGGAGGCGTTGAGGTAGCAAGGATACGGATCGCTCCATTCTTTTCCCCAATTCTTTTTCGCAACACTTCGAGGTAGGGATTTCAAGTTTGTCTCTATGCCGTCTCTCTCTTGCTGATTCTAGAAAACAAAATTTATGTGACATGATCTGGGATGTTGAGAAGAGATTTTTAAATATATTGAGTTTCGAATTTCACCTTGAGCCTATGGATGATCCTGGGGTTTTTGTTTGAGTTTTTTGAATTTCTGAATTTCCGCGTGAGATTATTTGTGCTTTTGGGTTAGGGGTCATTTGTATACCCATTGTCTTGAGATTATTTAGATGAAGAATTTTGAGAAAACCCCCGTATCTGGTTTAGCTAAGGCCTCTGGTATTGGGAAATCAAAATGAGAGTGAGGCGAATTGGGTTTAGACCTTGTTTACGGACTTAGAATCTCAATAACTTCTAAACTAAAACGAATTTGAGGTTGGTCCTTTAGGGAAAAGTGATTAGAATGACAAAAGAGAGGTTTTGGAGCCCGCCCCGTGAGAATGACTTTTTTCGCTTTCGGATTCATTCTTGCTCCAAATTGCCCCAAATTTTAGGTGGAGCTTCCTTAGAGGCATATGAGTTAAAATACCCCTGCCCGTGAGAATAACCTTTTCACGTGCAACCTTATTTTTGGCTAAAAATCATCCCTGAACCTTCTGGGATGGTTAGAATGATGTTCTGAGTTGATTTGCCTCTGCCCGCGACAATAGGTTGTCACGTGCAGCTTGTTTTGGGCTCCCCTTGAGGTGGATAAGCTTCCTTTGAAAGGTTGTTGATGATCCAGACTATGAGTGTGAGAAATGTGTGGACTTTAGGGACCATGAGGAGTTAGGTGATGTTATATGTGATGATTTGATTGTTCTGAGACTATCTGTTGTTTTACATTCTGAGTTGTGTTTTTGTATGCTAAATGAGTTGCATGTCTGAGCTATGTCTTTGAGTTGTGTTTATGAGCTTACTGGTTGAGTTGCACAGTATCTGTTGAATTGTGCTTATTGAGTTAAGCTCACTGAATTGTACTGTGTTTGTTAAGTTATGTTTATTGAGTTGAGATTGTAGAGTTGTATATGTTGAAATGTGTATGTTGAGGACCCCAGAAACGCGGGGAGTTGAGATGAGAACCCCAGAAATGCGGGGATTGAGCTGAGTATGAGACAGTCATTATACTGTACCCCTTGAGATGAGATTCACATTTGCCTGGTGTGGTATGTCACGTCGCCGTGGTGGCGGGGTGTCCTCCACCCTCCAATGCAGGCAGAGGTATGAGGCATGTTTACTGGGTGATGGTTATTATTTTAGCTTAAGTCACTACACGAGCACATGCATCCACTTGACATGCATAGTTTTAGAGTGGGACGGGCTTGGGGATACTTGATCCCTTCGAGGCCGTGGTTTGCTCACCTCTCCTATGAACTGTTCTTTTGCAGGACCTAGCAGGCGATAAGCGGAAGAGGCGAGTTGGTAGGCCACTGGGCTGTATGGCCTTATATATATATATACATTTGGTTGTTTTGTTGTATTTGAGATTCTATTTGTTTGAACTGTGTATCCTGGTTATATTGATGGGAGCTTGTTCCCTAGTGGGTTGTAAAAAGGGCTTGAAGCCTCTGAGTAATGTAATTGATGTATTGTGTTGTGAATACTATATGTATATATATATTGTGGTGGTGTGCTTGGCATGGAAACAGGTACATGCCCCTTGGCATGTTGACTTGTGATACAGGGATAGGACAGCACTCGTGGTAGGTGTCCTCACTTCGGTGTTTACACCGAACCCTTGACCCTTCGGGTGCGGGCATGGGCAGTCATTACCCATTTCCAGGGGGAAGGAAATTTGGGGCGTGACAATTTAACATTGGTTACTGTTCTTTAGAATTCTTCGACTCTACGAGTCCCCGAACTTGTCGATGCTTGCAATAACACTCTCTTTTTCGTACTATGACTCTACGACCTTTGACCCTGGATCTACGAGTCGCAATGTTCTGTCACTATTTCGCTTTGAGTCTCCAGACCCTATGAGTCTACGAGTCTCTTGCCAATACGTCCTATGACAGTTTTACTTCTACGAACTCGACTCTTCGACTCTACGACCTTCGGTTCTTCGAGTCTCCATACTTAGACTATATTTTGGCAGCTTCATCAAATCCTATATTCTCAACATTAAGGACAAAAAATTTACCTACCACACCTACCACCTACCACCATCCTTGCCTTATATAAGTAGTGTTTTGCCCCCCTCTTAATGAACAAGTCCCTCAAGCCATACCACAAAATTCCCTCTAAAAACATTCCTTTAGGCTCCCTTAACACCCCAAATACTCTACTCAAACCCTCTTTTGTTTTTGGTACTTACCAAGCGTCGAAGTTCTACGAAAAGGTAATAATCAAGATTTTGAAATTTTGAAGTTACTTATTATTTATTATGTAAATTTATATGGTTGGTTTTACCACCTCATATATACTATATTTATGGTTGGTTTTATCACCTCATATATATTATTTACATGGTTGGTTTTACCCCCTCACACATGTTATTTATATGATTGGTTATACCACCTCGTTTACACATGCATGGTTAGCATTGCCGCCTTATATATATATTGTTGGATCAAGCCCAGAATTTGGATGATGCAAATAAAACCTTATACAATTTGATCTAAGACTTTTGTTGTTTCATTCTAAGTTATTGCAGAAGATATGAACTTAATCCGGACCTACACTCGTGAGAGGAAAGCTAAGGACGGGATACATAATCCTGATCCAGGATGAGAGTGTGCGTCATAAAACACTTGTTATATAACCAAGTCTTCACTCATACGAAATAAGGATCATACATGTAGACTAATGAGCTAAAGCTACGGATCGAGGAATCTGCACCTAATACTTTAAATGGACTAAGTCAATAGATGCGGAGTAAGAATCCTAATCTATAAGTCGCACGAAGAAAGTCACAGCTTATCATGGAGTAAAAAAGGCTAAGTCTTCCACTCAAGTGGACTAAGGAAAAGAATCACGGAGTAAGAAATCCGGAGCATTCTATACATGCGGAGTAAGGAACGACTTATGTGGAATAAGGACCCGAGTCTTTATTTTGCACGGAGTAAGGAAACTAGATGTGGAGTAAGGAAGCGGCGATGCGGAGTAAGCACTCCGACCTTCTCATTCATACGGAGTAAGGAAGCGCGATACGGAATAAGGATTCTAGTACCAAATTGATACGGAGTAAGCAATCATTGTTACGGAGTAAGGATCCAAGCTTAGTTTAACATGGAGTAAGGAACCTTACACCGGATTCAAGAAAGACGCCGCTTTAACTTATCTCTTCGCATTCAAAGTCACCAGCTCACTGCTTCCCGATGTAAGACAAACTCGTTAAGAACCTAAAGCATCTTACACGTGGATCATCCGGATATGTGGACACAACTTAGACTGAACTTGGGAACTCACAAACGCACTTATGTTTTGCAAACCCAAGACCTTGAGCTCTACATCTGCAGCACTTAAAACAGAGAGGATTCCGAGGAACGGTCAATGTGCACATAGTCCAGAACAACAAGTTCCAAGACTGTCTCTCAAGGACGTGTTATATAATGTAAACCTTGTACATGTAAAGAAGGTGTTGATGTATGTCACGCCCGGATTTCCAACCCGAGGAGACCGGAACGTGACCCTCCCTTTATCCGGGTTTGGACAAAGGGGTAGGATACAACATACACTTCACACTTCTTTTCAGAAACCAAAATCATATAATTATTTAATTGAAACCACATGCCTTTATTATGTTTCAAACTTCATTACAATATCTCCCCACTGGGGTTACAATGCCTCAACAAAAATTACATAATGCAAATAACACAAAACAAAGCCACAAAATGGAACTCTTCCACCTTGGTGTTCCCACCTAACGCCCGTAGGTTCTCGCAAGAAAACACACCATAGTAGGAGGGGTGAGCATCCACACTCAAGTAGGGATCATGTCTCCCCAACCCATCCCATGCTCCTAGCATCTACATGCCATGTGTACAAGTGCGGTGTCGTGTTACAATAATTTCAACAGGACATAACAACAACCACATCAACAATTACAACCGCCATGCCACACAGGCTAACACTTTAACAACAAGTGATTTAACCGCCTCTTCAGGCCAAGTTATTTAACCGCCTCTTCAGGCCAAGTGATTTAACCGCCTCTTCAGGCCAAGTGATTTAACCGCCTCTTCAGGCCAAGTTTCCATGACCCTCAGCTAACAACACAAACGGTCCCAGGCTTCCACAACCACCGGGTGTACAAGCAACCACACAAGACATAAGACTATACAGGCATAACATCAAACACTTAATATGCTTAGTCACACAGGAATAACGTCGAACACTTAGCATGCATATATTCACAGGCTCACAAACCCAAGCCACACAGACATTATTTCAAACACATAATATGCATAGCCTCTCAGGTATAAAACCAAACACTTGGTGTGCACCCGTTCACAAGTGCACAATCCCAGCCCATTCAGGCCACAGAGCAAACACCCGGATACATACATACCCTAAATCACAAGTTCGACCACACAGGCATAATACCAAACACGTAATGGGCATATACACACAACTATATTCACACAGGCTTTTCATCAAACATATAGCATATAGACCACGGAACCACACTAAAATGCCACTGAAGGCCAACATCCATATAGGAGATCACACCTATATGGATTACATATGTATATATAAACGAGATACGACCAGAATCCGCCCTAGGACCCTAGGACAGGAGGAGGGATTAGGAAGAACAGAACCCTACCTTAAAGCAGTCATCCTTGCTCCCGCGCCAAACGCCGTCCTCCCCACGCAAGATGCTCCGCGCAGAACCAAAGAACTCCCCTTCTCTCTCTCTCTCTCTAGCTCTCTCTCTCTGGCAAGGACTGCAAGCAAAGGAACACAAGAACCCTAAACTTAAACTCAAGCCCTCCTTATATAGACACCATCCACATCAAAACGACGTAGTTTTGATTAAGTAAACCCGGGATCAAAACGACGTAGTTTTGATCACACAAGTTAGCACCTTTCCGCACCCATATAGGCCAAAATACTCGAATTGCAACATGGTCCTTTGGAGAAAGATCATTAGAATGACAAAACCAAGGGAACCATGCAAAAATACACCTGCACGCCAATTTGCACGCCAATTCCCCAATTGGCGTGCGGCTCCAAATGCACTCAAACTTCACCACAAGTCTCCTTGCATCTTGTAGAGGCCTGAGGAGCAAAAATATGCTTGCACGTGAAATGGGTGAATTCACGTTCAGCTCCAAATGCTCTGAAATTTCTGTGGTAGATAGAGGACCTCATTCTAAGAAACTTTTGTTCTTGCACGCCAATTGTTTGAGGCCATCTACTAGGTCAAAAGTGAGCTCCAAGATCAGCCAAAACAGCTTAAAACCGCTTTGTATACGCATAGCATCTTCCTAGGGCATAAATGTACGCTATCGCTTGACACAAGCACCTCTCAAAAGTCCCCTCATGGGCTCATCTCTTACCTTAAACTTGTGTACCAACATCCAAGGTGTTTGTGGTTAACTCCTTACACACGGGTTACACACGGGTCATTACATCCTCTCCCCCTTAAGACTTTTCGTCCTCGAAAAGAAATGACATACGAGGAAAACAAACACAAGCTACCCATTTGCCACACGGCGAGCTACAACACCCAAATGGGTCATACACCGCACATTGTACACAATAGCACATATAGTGCCACCACAGTCCATAACCACATGCATCACAATCTAGGTCAACAAGAACATTTCATTAACATATTCAATATAAATTAAAGTCAAAAGTCGAAAGGAAATACAAATACACCAGCCAATGACCACCGATGTAATGACCGTGTGTAACCGGTGTGTAAGGAGTTAACCACAAACACCTTGGATGTTGGTACACAAGTTTAAGGTAAGAGATGAGCCCAAGAGGGGACTTTTGAGAGGTGCTTGTGTCAAGCGATAGCGTACATTTATGCCCTAGGAAGATCTTATGCGTATACAGCGGTTTTAAGGCTGTTTTGGGCTGATCTTGGAGCTCACTTTTGACCTAGTAGATGGCCTCAAACAATTGGCATGCAAGAACAAAAGTTTCTTAGAATGAGGTCCTCTATCTACCACAGAAATTTCAGAGCATTTGGAGCTGAACGTGAATTCACCCATTTCACGTGCAAGCATATTTTTGCTCCTCAGGCCTCTACAAGATGCAAGGAGACTTGTGGTGAAGTTTGAGTGCATTTGGAGCTGCACGCCAATTGGGGAATTGGCGTGCAAATTGGCGTGCAGGTGTATTTTTGCATGGTTCCCTTGGTTTTGTCATTCTAATGATCTTTCTCCAAAGGACCATGTTGCGATTCGAGTATTTTGGCCTATATGGGTGCGGAAAGGTGCTAACTTGTGTGATCAAAACTACGTCGTTTTGATCCTGGGTTTACTTAATCAAAACTACGTCGTTTTGATGTGGATGGTGTCTATATAAGGAGGGCTTGAGTTTAAGTTTAGGGTTCTTGTGTTCCTTTCTGCACTGCCTGCCTAGAGAGAGAGAGAGCTAGAGAGAGAGAGAGAAGGGGAGTTCGTTGGTTCCGCAGGAGCATCTTGCGTGGGGAGGACGGCGTTTGGCGCGGGAGCAAGGATGACCTGCTTTAAGGTAGGGGTTCTGTTCTTCCTAATCCCTCCTCGTCCTAGGGTCCTAGGGCGATTCTGGGTCGTATCTGTTTATATATACATATGTAATCCATATAGGTGTGATCTCCTATATGGATGTTGGCCTTCGATGGCGTATTGGTGTGATTTCGAGGTTGGGTGGTTAGTGCATGTTAAGTGTTTGATAAAATGCCGGTGTGGATATGCCTGTATGAATATGCCTGTGTGTATGCTCGAACGTGTTTGAAATAATGCCTGTGAGGCTATGTATATTCGTGTCCGAAATAATATCGTGTGCGTGGGATTGTGAGCCTGTGAATATGTGCATGCTAAGTGTTCGACGTTATTCCCGTGTGACTAAGCATATTAAGTGTTTGATGTTATGCCTGTATGGTCTTATGTCTTGTGTGGTTGCTTGTACACCCGGTGGCGTGGAAGCCCGGGACCGTTTGTGTTAGCTTGTGAGGCCGTGGAAACTTGGCCTGAAGAGGCGGTTAAATCACTTGGCCTGAAGAGGCGGTTAAATCACTTGGCCGAAGAGGCGGTTAAATCACTTGGCTTGAAGAGGCGGTTAAATCACTTGTTGTTAAAGTGTTAGCATGTGTGCGGTGGCGATCGTAATTGTTGATGTGGTTGTTGTTATGTCTGTTGAAATTATTGTAACACGACACCGCACTTGTACACATGGCATGTAGATGCTAGGAGCATGGGATGGGTTGGGAGACATGATCCCTACCGGGCGTGGATGCTCACCCCTCCTACTATGGTGTGCTTTCTTGCAGGAACCTACAGGCGTTAGGTGGGAACACCAAGGTGGAAGAGTTCCATTTTGTGGCTTTGTTTTGTGTTATTTGCATTATGTAATTTTGTTGAGGTATTGTAACCCCAGGTGGGGAGATATTGTAATGAAGTTTGAAATATAATAAAGGCATGTGGTTTCAATTAAATAATTATATGATTTTGGTTTCCGAAAAGAAATGTGAAGTGTATATTGTATTCTACCCCTTTGTCCAAACCCGGATAAAGGGAGGGTCACGTTCCGGTCTCCTCGGGTTGGAAATCCGGGGCGTGACAATATGGTATCGAGCATGGTCTAGTTGGCCTAGGGTAGTGGGCGGATCTGGTTATTTTGAGTCCTTTGGAGGAACCTGGAGGGACGTGCCTGATCAACACGGTCCTCTTTGAGCCTCTAAGGTGTACTTGGGGTAGTCCAGGACCTGAGGTAGGATTTGCATGCATTGGCATTAGGGCACTAGTTGCATTTGTTGTCTTTGTGTGATTGTGTGGGTAACCGAGATAAAGCATGTGAGAGAAAATATGAAGAACATGTTTTAAATTGTGCAACTCGATTAACTCGATTTTATTTGAAGTACCTTGAGCATGACTACAAGGAAAGGTCCTTGTTTAGTTGACTGTGTGCTTGTGGAATGGATGCTTGTGCAATGTGGTTTAATGAGAACTGAAATGTGTGCGGTGTGTGTAATTGCATGGATAAAGGGTTTGAACATGATAAAGTTTCAATTGTGCAACTCTGAAATTTTGTGATGATTTGAGCATGGAAACATGGAAAAGAAATTGTGGAAGTGAAACTGTGTGCTTGGAAACTTGAGGCTTGTGACTGTTAACAAAAAAAAAAAAAAAAAAAAAAAAATTTAAATGTGATTTGTTTGGTGTTCTGTGAATGGTTGAGCATGTGATTTGCTTGGTCTTGTGTGAAATAAGCGTGGTTATGAGCAATGCAATGGAATGTAAAATTGGTATAATCTGTTAAATGTGAACCTATAGACTTGTATGGTAATAATGCGTGTTATAGCTTAAGTGCTAGTCGGTAGTGGTCTCGCGATTGTTGAGATTATGGAGTGATGACCTAGAGCGCTGCCTTTTCGTGGAGCCAATGTCTCCGAAAATTGTGACCGGTACGACTATTGAGGTAGCAAAGAAGCCCGCCCCCAGGTGGGCAAGTGGGAGAGCTGCAGGATGTAAGTAATGAGGTTGGCATCTTAAGCCTGGTAATTCAAGAGTTGAGGGATGAGATTCGATAAGCGATTAAGAGCGAGGTACGTCGAGAGCTATCAACCCCACATCATCGGGGGGGATCTTGGGTGAAGATTAATTGAAGCATAGTTGTCCTGATCGGCAAGAAAGGGGCTCAAGAGGTAGAGACCGGTTTCCCAAAGGGGTTGTTCTTCGGTGGACAACCGGGACATTGGAAAAAGAGTATGGCAGGAAGAAGTACTAGTGTCGCGTCTATGGAAAAGTAGGACATCTCCGACTGACTGTTTTGGTAAAGCAAGTCTTGGTGCTAGAAGCCGGCCCAACGAGCTAGGAATAAAGCAAAATTCAAGTGAGGCTAGGAGGAGAGCATGGCAGAACTTTCCTTAGTCAAGGGTATGATTTTGATTCTCGCGTGTTAAGATTCTTTGTTTAGTGGTGGTAGCATATTCCTTTAATGATAGTGATCGGTTAAGTCTCGTCTTGGATTAGGTGAGGTGGGTGAACCTTTGATTGTTGCGTTTAGCCACTTGTTTTTTATTTGGGTGGGCTCGTGAGCCACTGTTTTATGTTAGGTGAGGCTTAGAAGGTCGTTTGAGTTACCATTTTGGATGGACGTAGTTGGGGACCTACTAGAGAATAAATGAGTAAAATAAATAAATAAAATATATATATGATACCAAAAGACTAATAAATTATTAACCGGTTATAAACGAGTTATTGGAAAGAGACTGGTGGTTTTAATGTGGTCTAAAGTGTTAATTGTATCTTCGTGTGGTAGTCAATTTTGGGCGCCCGTGTGTGAGGAAAGTAATAAATGTTCTTGTCTTTCCCCCTAATACTCGGCGTAGGTGAGATTACCTCTGGCCTAGCTAGCCTAGGAAGCTGGAGGCATGAGTTAGTGGCTTGTGGGTAGTGTGTGACCCCGCGGTGGCAACCTTGAGTAATAGAAATGTGTTTTCATGTGAGTAGAGGTTTCGTAGATGTCTTTACCTAAGAAGGATGTTCTTTTGGTAACCTTTCCAAGTGTCACGGTTGAGGGAAGAAATTGCCACTAGTATAACCCACTCCTTGAGTCATTGAGATTTAAATTGATTGGTTCTTATGGGTGTCCTATGGAAATGGCTGCAAATTCTTGGGTGGCCAAACATTGACCACGTGTCATGCTTTGGTGGTGTGTGAAAGACCTTGGGTAATGTTCATAGGATATGTGGTGAAATGGGTTTGCGTATGTATAAAAATGTGATGAGTTTGGAACTAGGTTACGAGTGAGTTTTTAGGATCGTGCCCAGTGAACCCAATCGGTGCTAACGGTGCAAGCGAGTGAGATTGGGCAGGCCTTGTTTGGGTTTTTCCTCATAATTGGGAGACACCTTCCGAGGGGTTGAGGATGTACTCCTGGTGGTAGGACCATTCCGTTAATCCATGTCGTGTGGGTAATAGGCTTAAAAGAGGCGAGGAGGTGGGGACTAGTATGTCCTCTCTTACATGTGTTACACACGGTAGTTTATTTCGTGTGTTGTGGTTGCTTTGTTTTGTTGTGTGTGTTACATATGTGCTAAAGGAGTAGCAAAGTTCTTATGTGTGGGCCTCGTGGCATTCATATGCGAGAGGAGTAAGAGGTGATGCATGCGCATATTATGTGCGGTGTGGGATGAAGAGGGGTGTTATGTGTAATGTTGATGTTATTCCTTGTCACATATGATGGCATGCTAATTAAAAGTGTGAAAGTATTGATGCGTTGTGATTCACTAAATGGAGTCGGATGTGAGTTTTGCTTGTAAGGGGTATTAGTCTTTACCCCTTTGGGGGGAGATTTGTGTCCTGCGGCTACCATGGGGTCCTCATGCTACATATGTTCTTCTTGAAAGTCTTTCGTGTGCGTTTTGATGCGGCAAGTGAGATGGTCCGCGCCATCAAAGTGTTGGTGTGTTTGGGAGCTACGTGAATGTCCTGAATAAGGAGTTTGCATGCCTCGTTTCTTGTGCCTACCCGGAGGAATTGCGGTGACCATATTAGGCCGCGGCTAGAGCCCGAGTATTTCTTGGTCCATTTGAGTGTTTTGCTGGTGTGTTGAGATAAAACGTAATAGTTGATATAGCGGAGTTGGTGGGCCATGAGGTGGAGTATGTCTTGGAGGCAAGGGATTTTCTTGTGACTGTGCGTGGTGACACGAGAGGATTCCATTGTGGTCAGGTCGCGAGATAGGAGAGTTTTCGGTGTGGGGAGGACTATGATGTTCATAGCTACTTGGCGTCAAGGGATTCCTATCGTGTGGTCCGTCTGCCGACTTGGTAAGGCATTATCTCTTGGGGCGTGTACGGTAAGCCTCGGTTGTGAGAGGCCGTGTGGGACCTTGGCGGATCTCTGTTTGACCGTGATCAAGGAGGTCGATTCTCAAAGTCGGTGACTAGTGATAGCCCGATAGTGGGTTTTGGTCTTACCATGGTTGTGTGTGTGGTGCTGCATTTCTTGTTTTTAGTGCATCCTTGGACTCCGTTGGGCGCCAGGTTGACTGCGACCGAGTGGTTAAGGGCACACTCCATTCTCGTGTTTCGTGTGTCAGGCTTGTACTCCGTTCGCATCACCATTGGTGTTGGTGGGGTTTCAATGTTCCTTGCTTGAGTGAGGTGGTTTTCGCGGTGATGATGGTGCGTCTTGAGGTGAGCTCCCTGTGTGGGAATGTGATTGTGGTTTGCATAATGTTGTCCTATTTGTTTGTGTTTCATTGTGACCTCATTGTGCTTCTTGTTAGGGTGTGGTCTACCTATGGGCCGAGGGCTGCGTTGACTTAACTCCCAATTGTTGGGTATTTTACGTTGTGGAGTGTTGGTCCCATCGTGCCGCGAGTTGGCATCTCCAACATTTGTGGTAATGACTGCCTTATGTGTTGCTTTGATCTTTTCGCGTTGTTTACTACTTGGTTTCTCTTTTCGGGGACGAAAAGTCCAAAGGTGGGAAGGTTGTGAGGGAACTCCTGCGGATGAGTTTGTATGGTGTTAGCGAGTGGGCGGTGGAACGTTAAACGTGTAGTAGTGTTTTATTTGTGCTTTGTTCTTTGTAGTGGTGTTTATGATGTGATTTGTTAAACGTACGTGTTGGGGATGGGCGTATATGTTGTACACCGTCGTGGCGTGAATACTTGTGACATGTGTTAGGTGAGGAGAACACGGGTTTGTGAGATTAGAATATGTGTTTCCCTATCATCTTGTGTTTTATTGGCCGTGGGTACGTGCCTTCATGTGTGTTATTGTGTGATATCTTCATTCGCGGGTATGTGAATGGTTGTGGGCTATGTGCATCAACGGTGCGTTGTGGAAGGTGTGTTGTATTTTAGGGGCCGACACGTCCTGCGAGAGGAGACATGGAATGTGAGTCCATGATGCGTGACCAACCCCCGAGTTGTTCGAGGACGAACAATCTTAAGGGTGGAGGGGTGGTTGTTGGCTGGTGTATTTGTATTTCCTTTCGACTTTTGACTTTAATTTATATTGAATATGTTAATGAAATGTTCTTGTTGACCTAGATTGTGATGCATGTGGTTATGGACTGTGGTGGCACTATATGTGCTATTGTGTACAATGTGCGGTGTATGACCCATTTGGGTGTTGTAGCTCGCCGTGTGGCAAATGGGTAGCTTGTGTTTGTTTTCCTCGTATGTCATTTCTTTTCGAGGACGAAAAGTCTTAAGGGGGAGAGGATGTAATGACCCGTGTGTAACCCGTGTGTAAGGAGTTAACCACAAACACCTTGGATGTTGGTACACAAGTTTAAGGTAAGAGATGAGCCCAAGAGGGGACTTTTGAGAGGTGCTTGTGTCAAGCGATAGCGTACATTTATGCCCTAGGAAGATCTTATGCGTATACAGGCGGTTTTAAGGTTGTTTTGGCTGATCTTGGAGCTCACTTTTGACCTAGTAGATGGCCTCAAACAATTGGCGTGCAAGAACAAAAAGTTTCTTAGAATGAGGTCCTCTATCTACCACAGAAATTTCAGAGCATTTGGAGCTGAACGTGAATTCACCCATTTCACGTGCAAGCATATTTTTGCTCCTCAGGCCTCTACAAGATGCAAGGAGACTTGTGGTGAAGTTTGAGTGCATTTGGAGCCGCACGCCAATTGGGGAATTGGCGTGCAAATTGGCGTGCAGGTGTATTTTTGCATGGTTCCCTTGGTTTTGTCATTCTAATGATCTTTCTCCAAAGGACCATGTTGCAGTTCGAGTATTTTGGCCTATATGGGTGCGGAAAGGTGCTAACTTGTGTGATCAAAACTACGTCGTTTTGATCCTGGGTTTACTTAATCAAAACTACGTCGTTTTGATGTGGATGGTGTCTATATAAGGAGGGCTTGAGTTTAAGTTTAGGGTTCTTGTGTTCCCTTGTCTGCACTGGCTGCCTTCAGAGAGAGAGAGAGCTAGAGAGAGAGAGAGAAGGGGAGTTGCTTTGGTTCTTGCGAGGAGCATCTTGCGTGGGGAGGACGGCGTTTGGCGCGGGAGCAAGGATGACCTGCTTTAAGGTAGGGGTCTGTTCTTCCTAATCCCTCCTCTGTCCTAGGGTCCTAGGGCGCGGTCTGGTATATCTGTTTATATATACATATGTAATCCATATAGGTGTGATCTCCTATATGGATGTTGGCCTTCAGTGGCGTATTGGTGTGATTTCCGAGGTTGGGTGGTTAGTGCATGTTAAGTGTTTGATAAAATGCCGGTGTGGATATGCCCGTATGAATATGCCTGTGTGTATGCTCGAACGTGTTTGAAATAATGCCTGGTGAGGCTATGTATATTCGTGTCTGGAAATAATATCCGTGTGGGCTGGGATTGTGAGCTTGTGAATATGTGCATGCTAAGTGTTCGACGTTATTCCCGTGTGACTAAGCATATTAAGTGTTTGATGTTATGCCTGTATGGTCTTATGTCTTTGTGTGGTTGCTTGTACACCCGGTGGCTGTGGAAGCCCGGGACCGTTTGTGTTAGCTTGTGAGGTCGTGGAAACTTGGCCCGAAGAGGCGGTTAAATCACTTGGCCGAAGAGGCGGTTAAATCACTTGGCCTGAAGAGGCGGTTAAATCACTTGGCCTGAAGAGGCGGTTAAATCACTTGGCCTGAAGAGGCGGTTAAATCACTTGTTGTTAAAGTGTTAGCTTGTGTGGCGGTGGCAGATTGTAATTGTTGATGTGGTTGTTGTTATGTCTGTTGAAATTATTGTAACACGACACCGCACTTGTACACATGGCATGTAGATGCTAGGAGCATGGGATGGGTTGGGGAGACATGATCCCCCTTGCGAGTGTGGATGCTCACCCCTCCTACTATGGTGTGCTTTCTTGCAGGAACCTACAGGCGTTAGGTGGGAACACCAAGGTGGAAGAGTTCCATTTTGTGGCTTTGTTTTGTGTTATTTGCATTATGTAATTTTGTTGAGGTATTGTAACCCCAGGTGGGGAGATATTGTAATGAAGTTTGAAATATAATAAAGGCATGTGGTTTCAATTAAATAATTATATGATTTTGGTTTCGAAAAGAAATGTGAAGTGTATATTGTATTCTACCCCTTTGTCCAAACCCGGATAAAGGGAGGGTCACGTTCCGGTCTCCTCGGGTTGGAAATCCGGGGCGTGACAATGTACATGAGCTCAAGTAGATCATAGAGGCTAGTGTGTGAGTACATTGTAAACGAGTGTTAAAGAGTTGTTAAGTAGATCAAAAAGCTCTTCAAGCTTTAATCTACTTCCATTTTGTTGTACTTATCATTGTGATAGTAAAACAAAATACTTCCACTATCCCGGTTACCTTCGCATTGATTCTTTCTCTAAACTAGATAGGTGTTGTGCCAAATAATTAGACAAGAGTTTCGATAAGAGCCTATTCACCCCCCTCAGGCTTAAGGGACCAACAAGTGATATCGAGCAAGTTCTACCTTGCTCAAAAGTATAGATCCCACTCTCTCTCTCTCTTTCTCTCTTCAATGGCCAAAGAAAGCGAGATGCTTATTCAACACTTGCCTTAACTCCAGAGGTGCACAAGAGCCCCTCCCAAATCGAAGCAACGGTGAAAATGTTGACCCACCTTAACCCTGCTTGCGCCGCCGCACCACAACCATGGAGTTTTGGTTTCACTCGACCAAACCGCCAAAGTTCACACCTGAGCTTTTCTCCCAGGTGGAAAGCTCGCATGAGAATGTTCATGGTCTACCATGATCATCTCATGTGGCCATGTCTTCATCAGGAGATACCAATTCGATGACTATCGGAGAACATGGAGTTAGAAGGCCAAAGAGCGATGCCGAACTCACTCATGATGAAAGAGCCTGGCGAGTGTCTTTGGCGAAAAGGCTCTGGCATATATTACATCATCTTTGGACTCCGAAGCTTTCACGGACGTCCAAGGCTGCACGACAGCGAAAACTGTCTGGGATAAACTAACAATCCTCTATGAGGGAAGTCAGTCCCAAATGTAGAATGTTATCTGTACTCTCAGGCAGAATTTTGAGAGTTTCAATCACAAACCTGGCGAATCCCTTGAAAGCATCTATCGGAGATTCGGCAAGCTCATCCTTTAGCTAAAAGCGTCAATGAGCACTACTCTCAATCTCAAATCAATGACAAGTTTTTCTACTCACCGCCCAATTACTACTACTCCAAGCGGCTCCAGATGCAAGCCAACAAGAACCTGGCAGTATGTTCCCCTTGAAGAACCTCTCGTTGGAAATATAGGATTTGATGAAGCGGCCAAAATATAGTCTAAGTTTGGAGACTCGAAGATCTGAAGGTCGTAGGGTCGAAGAGTTGTAGTTTCGTAGAAGTAAAACTGTCACAGGACATATTGGCGAGAGGCTTGTAGACTCGTAGGGTCTGGAGACTCAAAGCATATTGTGACAGAACACATTGCGGCTTGTAGATCCCGGGTCGAAAGTCGTAGAGTCGCAGTATGAAAAAGAGAGCGTTACTGTAAGCAACGATTAAATTTAGAGACTCGCAGGGTCGAAGAATTCCAAAAGAATAGTAACCAAACTTAAATAACTCGAAGACTCGAAGCCTGTAGAACCGTAGAGTTCCTAGAGCGCTCATGTCACTTAACAGAACTTAAAGTACCGCTAGACTCGTAGACTCAAGGGTCGTAGAGTCACAACCTTGAAACACGGTTAAGAAAATAGGACTCGCAGACTCGTAGGTCGAAGGTCGAAGAGTCGAAGCCAAAAAGACTGACCAACTTAAATGAAACTGTCACTTGAGAGTCGTAGACTCAAGGGATACAGGTATGTTAAAGAACTTGTCAGACACATCACAGACTCGAAGATCATAAAGGCAGAGAGTTACAGCTGAAGGGTCGTAGCCTTAGAGTCAAAAACTCGTAGAATATGGAAACTCAGTGCATACACAACTGCGAAAGGCTAAGGAAGAAATGTAAAGTCTAAGACTCGTAGAGTCAAAGAGTTTCAAGGTCGAAGACTCGCAGAGTCGAAGAGCCTCTTAGTCAAGTAAAAATAAACTGAGAAACCCGAGGGTCGTAGATCCGCAGAGCTAGGGTCGTAGACTCACAGCTGAAACAATGGGTAGATTAGGCACACTTCGAAGAAGTCACTCTAAGAGCCATTAGGATAGTTGCAGACTCGTAGAGTCGTAGACTCGCAGAGAGTTGAGACTTTCAATTAATAGAGTGACACAACGGACTTAATCCAACTCGAACTCTAGCCTCGGAGACTCGAAGATATGTGAGTCATAGACTGCAGATACCAACACTGTAAAGCCTGAAGTAAACTTTCGCAACCTCAACGGGATTTAACTGAAACCTTTGAGTCATCAAACCTATGAGGCACCCACCTTCAAGACATACTTAAAACCCTGAGCATACGCACTTAGCGATATCTTCAACTAGGATTTGTACAGTAAGCTTGCACCGTCTCGAGCAGCTGGAGTGCAATTAATGCCGCATTAATTGCGATCAACCACTTTCCACAAGATAAATGGCCAAGATCGATGCGCAAGTATGGGCATGCAATCGCGTAGCATGGGCAACAGATCCGCAAATCGGAGCGGATCAACCCATCCCCTGACATCCCGCATATCCAAGTGGCGGGAAGTTAGTCTGTCTGATGGACAACATGGCGCACAACAATCTAAACTTAAAATAATATCTCTTTCACATGAAACGAAAAAGAAGTCAGTCACTTTCTCTGAAAGAGTGGAATACACATTAAATAAAAAAAAACTTTTTGAGAATCAACTTGAGAGTTCCAACGCTAGAGAGAGAGAGAGAGAGAGACTCTGAGAGAATTCTTCCAAGAGTTGTGTGCCATGTTGCAAGAAGAACAAGAACAATCTACTCATGCACAAATCAATCTCTTGTTTTGTTTACTAATCAGCCAAACCTTTGTGTCTGATCCTAGTGTTGTTTGTTCACAATCCAAAATCTATCACAGGATATTCCAAATGGAGTCAATTAATTCATATTGACTTCCGTAGGAATATTCACTATGTTCACATCTGAGAACTGTTACTGTTTCAACAATTACTCCACTCTCAGATTTGTTTGATAGCTAATTATCACTCCTATTCCATAATGTCATCTTCTCCATAAATACTGATCACAGTTGTCTATAGAAGATATAACTAGCTAACAGTCTAAGCTTCGCGAAGAAAGTCTATTCACCCCCTCTAGACTCACCTTTGCGACCTACAATTGGTATCGAACGGTTCTACAACTCCGTAGAGATCCTTAAATGGATGACATAGATTCCACAGTGCGGCTCCAGCTTTCCGAGCACGCTCTAGTGCCTATTGAAGAAGTTGAAGCCGGTCGTGTTCTAGAAGAAGGAGCGACCGGAGATTAGGAGCAGGAAGAATAGAGTACCAAGAAGCAACAAGAAAGAACAAGAAGACTTCTATGACGTCCTGCCTGGCTCATCCTCCCAAGTACCTATGTGCACACCTGCATGCTTTTCCAAATGGAAAGCGAGAATAAGAGCACACCTAGACATGCTCGACACCTATCTCTGGGAAATAATAAAGAACGGACCTTTCACCCCAAAGAGTATGCAGAGAGGTCGGCTAATGACGAAGGACCCAGACAGTTGGTCTAAGGTGGAGTAGAGGATAGTAAAACTTGGCTTCAAGGCAAAAGCCATACTTTTCTCTGCACTCGATGATGACATGTTCATGGATGTGCAAGATTTAGAGACAGCGAAGGAGGTATGGGACAAGCTATGTCTTATCTACGAAGGAGATGAACAAATACAGGACAACAAGATCTCTATGCTCAAACAGGAGTATGAAGCCTTTAGATGTGAACCTAAGGAATCACGGGACAACATATACAAATGGGTCTGATTCAACGGATGAAGACTTACAATGTTGAGATCTCTCAGAAGGACAAGAATGACAAGTTTCTAAGATCTCTACCCTTGAGACTGCTGATAAAGACATCAGCCATCCATCAGCTGAAGGAATGGAAGACTTGTGCCTTGGAAGCACTTTATGGGGACCTCAAGACGTTCGAGATGCAAAAAGAAGAACTTGAGGCATTTGAGAACCCTTCCAAGAAAAAGGAGAAGTCTATTGCATTTAGGTCAGCTGCTGAACCAAGGGAATCATCCTTAGAAGAAAAAGAAGATAATGCTGAAGAACTTGCCTCAGACAGCGCCTTAGATGAAGAGGTGGCATTTTTTATCAAGAAACTACTGAAGAGAAGGGGGAACTACAGAAGGAAAGCAAGGCAGTCATCCTCATCTTTCTCTAAGGGAAAGGATAAGGAGAAGTTGCAATGTTACCATAGCAACCGGCCCAGCCCACTTGCCATGCCGACCATTACAAGTCAAGAGGGATAAAAAGGAGGCAGCTGAGTAGAAGAAGAAGACCAAAGGCTCCTCAAGCAGAAAGAATGACAAGAGGAAGAAGGCTCTTGTCACCAACAAATTCAAGAGTGAAACTAAAAAGGAAGAAGAATCATCCGATGAGGAGAAGAAGGAAAAAGGTCTCATATACTTTATGGCTGACCATTCACCTCCCCTCAAGGTAAGAACTTATGAACAGCTCTACATTGACTATGAAGATACCTATAGAGCTCTTAAAGAAATAGAGGAACAATTTCTCCCTATGAAAGTTGACAAAGAAAGATACTATTCTAAATTGGAACAGCTTTCATGTGAATATAGAGACTCTATAGATGACTACGAAAGAACAGAGAGAAGATTAAGAGCTGAAGTGAGTGAGATGAGAAGCACACACGATGATCTTTTGGACAAAGCTGGACAATTGAAAATGGCTAATAAAGACATTGATAGGCTTGAAAAGGAACTAGCTGAAACCAAAGCGGAACTAGAGAAAGAAAGACAAATCAACAAGGGTAAGGGTGTAGTATTGACGGAGACAAACTCAAGCAGACTTAATGCTACGTTTGAGACTGGCTCATCCAGCAAAGCTGGTTCCTCCAAGCTTAAGTTTGTCCCTGGTGGGAGAGTTAAGAATGGTCTAGGATATGTGAAAGAACCTAGGAAGCCTCTTAACACTCCAATCACACCCTTGAGACAAAATGTTCAACCCAATCCTATTAACTGGCCCATCTGTTGTGAAGTTGGACACCTCTCCTATCAGTGTAGATTCTACCCTGAGTATCTTAAGAATGAGATTGTCACAGAAATCAGGGTAAGCCTTAAGCAATTACACATCACTAAAAATCTGCCACCTTATAACTCACATAGGAAGAAGAAGAAAGCAACCAGGCACACACAGGTTACCTCACCAAAGAACCAAACTACTAAACCTGTGAAGAAAAATGTCAACTCTCTGCCTAGTAAAGCTGCCAGATGTAACCATAAGGAAGGAGAATTCACAAAGAGCCCAAAGAACAAAATCGCTAACACATTTAATGAGGGATCACATAAGTTAGCATGGAAAGTCAAATCATCTCCCACTTATTGGAAACCAAAATTGTTAACTGCAGCTTTCACTTACCCAAAGCCCAAGCACGTTTGGGCCCCCAAGACTTAGTTTCTGGAAACAAAAGATCAATTCCATCCAGTGGTATCTTGACAGTGCCTGTTCTGTATACATGACAGATGATGCCTCTCTATTGAGTAAAGTAAGGGAGGTTGCAGCTTCATCTGTTACATTTGGGGATAACAAAAAGGGTAAGATTATTGGTAAGGGTACTCTCTCTAACGGTTTTGTTTTAATCCAGAATATCTGTTGTTCAAGGTCTCAAACATAACCTATTGAGCATAAGTCAATTGTGTGACAAGGGTTATGAAGTATTGTTCACTAAACACACCTGCACTGTTATAGATCATGTCTCCAAAGAGGTGAAGCTGAATGGACACAAACAAGGCAATGTCTATAAATTGGTCTTTGGTAATGCTCAATCTACTGAACCAATTTACTTTTTGTCCAAAGCTTCTCCTGACATTAGTTGGTTATGGCACAAGAGATTTAGTCATTTAAACTTTAAGACTATGTCTAAATTGGCATCTCTTGATCTGGTTGAGGGCTTACCTAAGCATGTTTATGAGAAAGAACACCCTTATAGGGATTGCCAGCTGGGTAAGCAGGTGAAACACTCTTTTAAGAGTGTGGATAAAACTTCAATCACACAACCACTTGAACTTCTGCATATGGATCTATGTGGACCAATAAATGTGTCTTCATTATCTGGTGCACGATACTTCCTTGTAGTAGTAGATGACTATACTAGATATACATGGGTTATGTTTCTCAGGAACAAAACTGAAACATTTGAAAATCTTGTTGAACTCTACAATTGGGTAACTAATGTTAAGAGTCTCTCTATTAAATGCATCAGAAGCGATCATGGCAAGGAATTTGAATTTTCTGACATGCTAGAGTTCTGTACTGAACATGATATTCAGCATAATTTCTCAGCACCTAGAACTCTATAACAAAATGGAGTCGCTGAAAGAAAAAATAGGACCTTAATTGAAGCAGCTAAAACCATGTTGACAGGAGCTCAGTTTCCAAAGGCCTTATGGGCTGAAGCTGTTGCCACTGCTTGTTATGTACAAAATAGAACTCTAATTAACAAACGAGCCATGAAAACACCCTATGAGTTATGGAAGGGAAAGAGACCACACATTGGTCACCTAAGGATCTTTGGGTGTACTTGCTATATTCTGAACAATGGCAAGGACTACTTGAATAAGTTTGATGCCAAGTCAGATGATGGGTATTTCGTTGGATATTCCATGACTAGCAAGGCTTATCGTGTGTTCAATTGAAGGACTAAAACTGTTGAAGAGTCTATTCATGTTTCTTTTGATGAGACTAACAATGGTATACAGAAAGGAGACCAAAATGTAAATGCAGTGCAGGATGCCATCATAGTAGAAGACCCAGACACAGATAATCCTACAACAACTGAACCAGTGGAAGATGAACCCAAACCTGAAGACCAAAGAGCTGAACCGGTTGCTACAGAATCAAATCAGAAATCAACAGAAGATCATGACCTTAACTTTCAACCTGTTCAATCTCTATCACCTCCACCAGCCCAAGAACCTGATGTAGAACAGTTGGGTATTCATCATGAAGAAAGATAAGACCTTCCAAAGGCAAGGAGAAGGTTAAAGGACCACCCATTTGAACTAATAATAGGAGATCCTGCTGCATGGGTCAAAACAAGGGCTACCACACTTCATGAGAATCTATACATGTGTTTCTTATCACAAGTGGAGCCGAAAGCAATTGATGATGCAATTTAGGATCACTATTGGATTGAAGCTATGCAAGAAGAGCTCAATCAGTTCAAGAGACAAAAAGTATGGGAGTTAGTCAATAGGCCTAGATCACAAAAAGTCATTAGCGTGAAATGGATCTTTAGAAATAAACTTGATGTTGATGGTGTTGTGATCAGAAACAAGGCTAGACTGGTGGCAAAAGGTTATAGACAAGAAGAAGGAATTGACTATGATGAAACACTTGCACCAGTTGCTAGACTCGAGGCCATCCGCATGTTTTTAGCATATGCAGCATTCAAGGACTTCAAGGTTTGTCAAATGGATGTCAAGAGTGCATTCCTTAACGGAGATCTCCAAGAAGAAATCTATGTTGAACAACCTCCAGGATTTCGAAAGCCAAACCAAGAACATAAGGTGTACAAACTGAAGAAGGCTCTATGGACTAAAACAAGCTCCCAGAGTTTGGTATGAAACATTGTCAAAATTTCTAATTAAAAACAAGTTCAGAAAAGGCAAGATTGACCCCACTCTATTTCTCAAGGAAGGAAAAGGTTCACCATTGATTGTTCAGATTTATGTTGATGACATCATCTTCGGATCAAGGAACAAAAAGCAGTGTGAAGAATTCTCCCATTTGATGAAAAGTGAGTATGAAATGAGTATGATGGGAGAACTTTCATTCTTTCTTAGGTTGGAGGTCAAGCAGTTGAAGGAAGAGATCTTTATCAGTTAAACCAAATACACTAAGGAGATTCTGAAGAAATTCAAGATGACTGATGTGACTCACATGAAAACGGTCATTCCTACAAACGCCAAATTGGATATGGATAAAGCAGGCAAAGAATTGGATATCACAGAATACAGAAGCATGATTGGATCCTTGTTGTATCTTACAGCAAGCAGACTTGATATAATGTTCGCAACTTGATATAAGCCTTCTTCACCCAACCAAAGCCCAAAATTCGGCGATGGAACCCTTATTTTTGTAGCTCACTTATTCCCTTCTGGCCCGAAGTCATTTGAACGAAGGACACGCACCAAACACTCAAGTCAAAGGGAAATTAATTGAAGAAATTCAAATTCAAAATTGGTCCGGAGAACATAGAGGGGGGTGAATAGGCTCTTTTGAAAACTCTTCTCTTCTCACAGGCACAACACTAAGTCTGATAACCAGATATAGTGGAAGCATGTTGTTTTATTATCAGAGGATAACTACAACAAATGAACAGCATTTTTACAGCTGATTACAATGACACTCAGTTATACAGTTACACAAGCAATGGCTGTTAAAGTCTCTATATGCTCTTTCAAGATACACACACGTTTGTGTTTTTTTTATACTAGTATGCGCGCACGTATCTATATATTTACATTGCTTCAGGTATATATAGACATCCTAGGAATCTATCTTGGAACTGCATTTTTCGAGCTGAGTGGAGCATTGAAGTTCTCTCGAAAGTTGATACTGCTTTAGCTGCTGCGGATGTGGAGCTCGAAGTATTGGAAATATAAGTATATTGAATTCTTTGCTTGATTCCAAGTGCATTGAGACTGCATCCACATCTTCATGTATTCCACGTGTCAGACAATTTAGGTGTTCAATGAGTTTGTCTTACATCGGGACGTAGCGAGCTGCTAGCATTAAATGCGACTTGGAGAGATGAAGCAGCGTCTTCTTGGTCCGTCACAAGGTTCCTTACTCCGCATGAACGAAGCTCGGATCCTTACTCCGTGTCAGTGATTACTTACTCCGTATGAATGAAGTCCTGGAATCCTTATTCCGTGTCAGCGCTTCCTTACTCCGCATGAGTAGTGTTTCGGAGAGCTTACTCCGCATCAGCGCTTCTTTACTCCGCATGAGTAGTGGTTTGGAGAGCTTACTCCGCATCAGCGCTAGACACGGATTTTTTATTCTGTGTCTTCTTCTCCTTAGTCCGGTGGAGTGACAACTTAGATTCTTTCTCTGCAACGGGTCTCTTTTACTCCGTGCAAGTTGTAGACTTAGAATCTTACTCCGCATTAATTGACGCGGGTTCCTTGGTCATTTTGTTATAGTCCACACGAAGGGTCCTTACTCTGGATGATAACTTGGTTATTTACCAAGTGAATGACGACACTCATGATGATCCGGATTAGGATTATGTATCCTGTCCTTAGCTTTGTCCTCACAAGAGTAGGTCCGAAATAGAGTTTTATCTTCTGCACAGACTGAGTAAACATGAAGCAACTCCAGATCAAAATTACATAGGGTTTGATCCGCATCATCCAAATTCCGGGTTTGATCCAACAGGAGGTTTGTGGGCCACCCACCTACCTTTGGTGAAGTTTGCCTACAACAATAGCTATAAAACATCCAATGGGATGGCACCATTTGAGGCATTGTATGGGAGGCCTTGTCTGTCTCCATTGTGTTGGACTAAGGTGGGCGAGACCACTCTTTTGGGACCACAGCTAGTTGAAGAGGCCACCGAGAAGGTGAAAATGATTCATCAGCGTTTGTTGACAGCCCAGAGTAGACCTTTGGAGTTTTCTGTGGGTGATCATGTATTCCTCCGTGTGTCCCCGCGAAAAGGACATCAATGGTTTGGGAAGCATTCCAAGCTATCACCGAGATTTATTGGCCCTTTCGAGATTCTAGACCGGGTTGGTCCTGTGGCATATTGATTGGCTCATCTGCCTTAATTGAGTAGGATTCACAATGAGTCCCACGTGTCGCAGTTGCAGAAATATCATCCTGACCCAGCTCATGTGATTGATTGGAGTGATCTGGATGTTGCTGATGATATATCTGTTGTTGAGGTTCTTATTCAGTTATTGGATAGGCGGGACAAGCTTTTGTGAGGCAAAGCTATCCCTTTGGTTCGTGTCTTGTGGAGACACCGTGGCATGGAGGAGGAGACATGGGAACGCGAGGCGGAGATGTAAGAGCATTACCCCTAGTTGTTTGAGGATGAACAATCCTGAAGGAGGGATGTGGCGAGAGCCTTATGTTGGATCAAACCCAGAATTTGGATGATGCGGATAAAACCCTGTGTAATTTGATTTGATACATTGCATGTTTTATCTTAAGTTGTTGCAGAAGATATGATCTTAATCCAGACCTTCACTCATGAGAGCAAAGCTAAAGACAACATACATAATCCTGATTTAGACAAGAGTGAGTGTCGTCAAACAATTGGTAAATAACCAAGTCTACACTTCATATGGAATAAGGATCATTCTTGTGGACCAAACACTTAAAGCTATGGACTAAGGAATCTGCATCTTAGAGTTTTAAACGGACTAAGTCAAATAGATACGGAATAAGAATCCTAGTCGACAACTCGCACAGAGTAAGAAAAAGTCATTGCGGAATAAAAAGCTAAGTCTTCCACTCAAGCGGACTAAGGAAAAGAAGACACGCAGTAAGGAATCCGAGTCTTCCATACATGCGGAGTAAGGAACGACTTGTGCAGAATAAGGACCCAAGACCTTATTTGCACGGAGTAAGGAAAATAGATGTGAAGTAAGGAATCCTAACCTTTTACTCCTGTGGAGTAAGGATGCGCTGATACGGAGTAAGCCATCCGACCTTTTAGCTCATGCGGAGTAAGGAACTCGTACGGAGTAAGGAAGCGTTGATACGGAGTAAGCTCTATAGACTTCTCTTTCATACGGAGTAAGGAAGCGCTGACACAGAATAAGGATTTCAGTATCAAACTGACACGGAGTAAGGATCCGAGCTTCATTAACACAGAGTAAGGAACTTTACAACGGATTAAGAAGACGTTGCTTCAACTTATCTCTTCGCATTCAAAGTAGTCAACTCGCTGCGTCCCGATGTAAGACAAACTCATTGAGAACCTAAAACATCTTACACATGGATCACACAGATATGTGGACATAACTGTAACTGCACTTGGGAACTCACAAAGACACATATGCTTTACAAACCTAAGATCTTGAGCTCCACATCCGCAGCAATCAAGGCAGAGAAGTTACCGAGGAACAGTCAATGCTGCACGTTGCTTGGAAGAACAAGTTCCAAGGATGTTCCCAATAGATGGCTATTTATATATATTATACCTTGTATATTAAGAGTTGACGTTAAGCGCATGAGGTGTAATAGAAGACATATACGTGCTTGTATGTACTAGAGCTAAAATAAAGATATTGGCTAGTGTATGAGTGACTTGTAAATAGAGTGTTAAAGAGTTTATTCAGTAGATCGAAAAGCTTTACAAGCTTTAATCTATTCTATTTTGTTGTAATTATCATTTGATAATAAAACAAAATACTTCCACTATCTGGTTATCTTCCGCATTGATCTTATCTCTTAACCAGCATTAGTGTTGCGCAAGAGTTAAAAAGAGTTTCGATAAAATCCTATTCACCCCCCTCTAGGCTTCCAGGGACCAAGTGGTATCAGAGCAAGTTTTACCTACTCAAAGTAGAGATCCACTCTTTCTCTCTCTTAACAAATGGCCGAAGAAAGTATCATGTTGTTCAACACTTACCTTAACTCTAGAGGTGCACAAGAGCCCCTCCCCAATCGAAGCAGCAGTGAAAATGTCGATCCACCTCAACCTGCTATTGCTATTGCCCCTCAACCAGGGAGTTCTGGTTTCACTCTGACCAAACCGCCAAAGTTCACACTTGAGCTTTTCTCCTAGTGGAAAGCTCGCATGAGAATGTTCATGGTATGTCACGATCATCTCATGTGGCCATGCCTTCATCAGGAGCTACCTATTCCGATGACTATCGGAGAACATGGAGTTGGAAGGCCAAAAATGGATGTTGAACTTACCAATGATAAAAGACCCTGGCAGTGTGCTAACGAAAAGGCTCTAGCATACGTAACATCGTCTTTGGACTCTGAAGCTTTCACGGACGTCCAGGCCTGCATGACAGCAAAAGTTATCTACGATAAACTGACAATCCTCTATAAGGGAAGTCAGTCCTAAATGCAGAACGTCATCTGTGCTCTCAGGCAGAACTTTGAGAGCTTCAATCACAAACCTGGCTAATCCCTCGAGAGCATCTATCGGAGATTCGGCAAGCTCATCATTGAGCTGAAAACGTTGAACTGGCAGTATGTTCCCCTTGAAGAACTATACGGAGAGCTACGGACTCATGAGGTCAGGTTCAAAGACACTGACCGAGATGAGAAAATAGCTTGAAAAGAAAAGGGGGTAGCTTTCAAAGCTGCGGAATGTCTCAGCATACAGCGGGATGATGATACGGAAGAGTCAGAGTACTCTGACTCGGACGCTAAAGAAGAAATAGCTCTTCTGGTCAAATCCTTTGAACGATTCTTCTGGAAAAGCATAAAAGGATTCAGAAGAGGCTCCTCATCATCATCCAGAAGGAAGGAGCGATCGAAGTCGAGTTCCCAAGAATGCTACAACTGTGGGAAACCCGATCACTGGGCCAAGGACTATAAATCCAAATCAAAGACAGCCGATAAAAGTGACAAGGTTAAACCCCGACGCTCCACCTCAGAAACAGAAAGGACAAGAGGAAGGCATTTGTCACGAAGTACGTCAGTGGCTCATAAGAAGAGGAGGAATCCTATGATGAAGAGCCAACCTCGAAGCCAAACATCTGCCTCATGGAAAATACTAAGGTACCTTCTATCTCTGAGCTCATGAGTAAATTAGAATCTCTTACTACTGAACGTGATCATAAAAAGAATGAGACTAATAATTACTCAAATGTACAAAGATATAGAAAGCCAAACTAAACGTCTTGAATTTACTATTGCAAGACTTGAAAAAGACATAGCTGACTTTAGGAGTAAAGAGGCTTAGTATTATGATCTTAGAGCTAAAAATCATTTGCTAAATACCAACCTAACTGCCTAACTATTAATCTTAAAAGACTCGAGAATGAACTTAAAAAGGAAAAGAAAATAAACCGTAAGTGGCTAAAATCGGGGGAAAGCCTCTACGTTTAGGACTGATCCGAACGACATCTGAGTTAAACCTAGCCTTGGCTCCGAACCATCAACCTCCACACAAGCTACTGAGTGTCCCTCGGATTTCACTCCGAAACTAACCAACCTTTATCCTGTTAGTACATCTAAACCGTTGGATGGTTTCATTTCACGTGGCACCATAGTTTATGACTGTGGAAGAGAGGTTTTTACTGCTAATCTCGAAGCAGTTGTACCCGTACCTAAAGATGAAGGGAAAGCTACTGCAGTTAAATCCAAAACTGTAGCACCCAGAAAGAAAAGAAAGGCTAAGGCTGACGTATCTAGGGCCAAGAGCGCGTCACCCAATCGCAAAGAACTAGGCCATAGGGAACAGAGTAGAAAACCTATAAAACCTAAGAAACCTATATCCCCTATTTGTGCTCCGCATCATAGTGTCTGTTCCATCTGTAGAGAAATAGGTCATTATCACTATGAATGTTGGAGTGTATCTGATGACTGACTTTGTAATCAAGATTATTTTAATAGAGATTAATTCATGAAAAAGGATTTTTCGAACAAATCAAAATCTAAATCTCAAAGGACTAACTCTCCCAAGAAAACCCAAATGAAAGAAGCAACTGACACCAATAAAGTTAAGTCAACTTGGAAAGCTAAAGTTCCGAACAAAGCTAAATCCGGAATTGTTTACAACGTTGTTGTTTCTCTTAACCGCCCGAAACAAGTTTGGGCACCAAAAGTGTAAACTATTGTCTTGCAGGAGCATCTCTGGAATGCATTGCCAGATCACTTAAAGTTAAAGATCAATCAAAGCAAGTGGATCCTCGATAGTGGATGCTCCGGACATATGACAGGTGATCAATCTCTGCTCGTAGAAGTTGCTGACAAACGATGCCCATCCGTATCATATAGTGACAACAGTAAAGGTAAGACTATGGGGTATAGCACTTTAACTAATGGCTGTGTATCAATTACTAAAGTTGCACTAGTCGAAGGTTTGAAGCATAATCTGCTGAGTGTCAGTAATTTATGTGACAAATGATTTACTGTTTCCTTTATGTCCAACACTTGTACAGTTAGGGAAAACTTATCCAGAGATATTAAGTTATCCGGATTAAGAGATGGGGACATATATTAAGTGGTCTTAAGAAATAATTCTTCTGACCATGTATGCTTCATCACTAATGCATTAGATGAAGAAAGTTGGCTATGGCACAAGCGTTGCGCTCATTTAAATTTTAAGACTTTGTCTAAACTAGCGTCGCTTGACTTGATAAATGGTCTGCCCAAACATAAATACTCCAGAGACTCTCTCTGTCGAGAATGCCAACTCAGCAAGCAAACCAAACATAGCTTTAAGAGCAAATCAGTTAATTCAATAACTGCTCTGCTGTAACTTCTTCATATAGACCTCTGTGGTCTCATTTCAATTGCTTCTCTTACTAGTGCGAGATATACCCTTGTGGTTATCGATGACTTCACCAGGTATACATGGGTGATGTTCCTTAAATCAAAGGATCAAACCTTTGAACATCTCGTAGATCTCTTCAACTGGATAAGCAATTCACAAGGACTGAGCATTAAATGCATCAGGACTGATCATGGCACGGAATTTGACTTTTTTGATATGAGATCCTGTTGTTCTGAATAGGGCATTCAGCACGACTTCTTTGCGCCTAGGACTCCACAACAAAATGGAGTTACTGAGCGTAAGAATCGCACTTTAGTCGAAGTTGGTATATCAATGTTAGTAGGGGCAAAGCTTCCTCTCAGTCTATAGGCTGAAGCTATGTCCACTGCACGCTATGTTCATAACAAAACTCTTATCAATAAGGTTACCATGAAAACACCCTATGAGATGTGAAGAGGCAAGAAGCCGTCAATCTCTCATTTCAAAGCTTTTGGGTGTGCGTGCTATGTGTTAAACAACGACAAAGAGGCCCGGAGTAAATTTGAGCCAAAATCCAATGATGGGATCTTTGTCGGATACTCGTTGCATAGCAAGGCTTATCAAATCTTCAATAGGAAACATTTAACAGTTGAAGAATCTATCTATGTTGATTTTGATGAATCTTACCTTGATTGGTCAAGTATAGGATCTTCAAATTCAAATGTGCAGGATCATACGGGTGCGATTGATTATTCTCAGCTCCAACATGTTCCTGCCACTACACCTGATGAATCACCAAGCACCAAAGAAGCAAGAAGAAATGTCACTGATGATGCTTTTGAAGATTCAGACTCAGGAATTCCACTCAACTCCGGACAAATTAATACGGACATCCATAACCAGTTCATTTGGACCAGTTATTACTGAAAGTCACAATGCCGAAGAACCTCAAAGTACTTTCAGAACTGTTCATCATATGGATACCATTGGCCTGGAAGAAGCTCAAATAGCCAATGTACAAGATCCACCCGATCTAGCAGAGCTTCAAATCATTAACTACTCACCACCACTTGCGCAGAACTATCGGTGGACTCGAAACCGCCCATCAGAACAAGTGATTGGTGATCCTACTGTTGGAGTAAGAACGAGGGCAGCCACCTCCAACTTGTGTCTCTACTCTTGTTTTCTATCACAGATAGAGCCAAAGGTGGTTGATGAAGCCCTTCAGGATTCAAACTGGATAGACGCTATGCAAGAAGAGCTTAATCAGTTCAAGAGGAACGAAGTGTGGACATTAGTACCAAGGCCGAGGTCGCAACAAATCATTGGAGTCAAATGGGTGTTCCGGAACAAATTGGATACTGATGGAATACTAATCCAGAACAAAGCACGACTGGTAGCCAAAGGATATCGTAAAGAAGAAGGCATTGATTATGACAAAACCTTTGCTCCAGTAGCTAGACTTGAGGTGATCCGAATGTTCCTGGCGGTTGCTTCATATGAAAACTTCACAGTTTATCAAATGGACGTCAAGAGTGCTTTTCTTAATGGAGATCTTCAAGAGGAGGTTTATGTTGAACAACCTCCGGGCTTTGTTGAACAAAAGGTTGAACATATGGTATATAAACTACAGAAAGCCTTGTACGGATTGAAGCAAGCTCCAAGAGCCTGGTACGACACACTGTCGAAATTCTTGCTTGAACATAATTTCAGAAAAGGGAAGATAGACACCACATTATTTTTATGGAAAGAGAAGGGTCATTCTCTGATCGTACAGATATATGTGGATGATATCATTTTTGGATCCTCAAATCTGAAGCTTTGTGAAGAGTTTGCGAAGTTGATGACTGGCAAGTTCCAAATGAGCATGATGGGAGAATTATCGTACTTCCTTGGAATAGAAGTTAAACAAATGAAGGATAGAATCTTCATAAATCAAGCTAAGTACACACGGGACTTAATCAAGGAGTTCGGAATGCAAAACTCAACTCCCGTGAAAACTCCCATGCCAGTCAGTGCGAAGTTAGATCCTAATCTTAACGGAGAATCAGTAAATGTGACTGAATATAGAGGGATGATAGGATCACTGTTGTACCTTATAGCAAGTTGGCCGGATATTATGTTTGGAACTTGCATTTTTGCAAGATATCAGGCAGATCCCAAAGAGTCACAAATGCTTCATGTAAAACAGATATTGCAGTATCTTAAAGGGACAGTGAATTTGAGACTCTGGTATCCAAAGGAGTCCAACTTCTCTTTATTTGGATATTCTGATGCTGACTTTGCTGGGTGTCGCATTGACAAGAAGAGCACTAGCGGTACTTGGCAGTTCCTTGGAAACAGATTAATTTCATGGTTCAGCAAGAAGCAGAATTCTATATCAACCTCTACTGCTGAGGCGGAATATATAGCTGCTGGGAGTTGCTGCGCACAGCTTCTCTGGATGCAAAGTCAACTTACTGATTACGGGTTCAACATGACATCTGTTCCATTGTACTGCGACAACACCAGTGTGATTGCCATCAACAACAATCCTGTTATGCACCCAAAGACTAAGCACATTGAAATCAAGTATCACTTTATCCGAGATCATGTTCTCAAAAAGCACATATCTCTCGAACATGTTGCTACGGATGATCAACTCGCAGACATACTCACCAAGCCCTTACCTGATGCAAGATTTTCTGAACTACTCCTCAAATTAGGTATGTTTGACCTATTTGCATAATTTTTAATTTATCATTCCACCAGTATGTCTTTCAGAACATGCATCACATTTCATGATGAGCGTTAGTCAATTACTATACTTCATGCTGATCATCTTTACCCATGTCATGCATTATGTCTCTTATAATTTTCTCATATTTTCATATGGGAGGATGCTTGCATTTTCCGACTGAAGTCGCTTAAGTTAACATAACTAAAGATATATGAATAAACCCTCCTTAGGATTTCATGATTCATTTTTCATCTCTCCCCACATGTCAAATGCTTTTTCATATTGATTGCAATATTAACATGCCTGGTTGAAGAAATGAAATGGGTCAGCTCGAAATCCCTGGTGGATAAAATCGCAGTTGCAGTCTGATCAGCTTCTGAAGTGAAGTTTTCCCAAGAATAGACAGCAATTTCTCAAGATCAAAATATTAAGCAAGAAATGTCAATCGAGAGGATCGCATGGTCTAAGGGGGAGAAAATGCTTTATCTATTACCCAAGTAATACCCCTCTTATATGTCTCATAACTTCTTTCCTAATTGTCTATCGAGGGGGAGTCTTTCTCGAGAGGATCGCACGATCTAAGGGGGAGCCAAAGCTTCATCTATTACTTCCGTAATAACACCCTGATATGTCTCAGATACTCTACCCTGTAACTCTCACTTCTGGATCTGACTAGGCATGCATTGTTGAATCGGAATTGTGGCATGATTGAATGTTTTTGTTTCTTCAACTGTGCCTTTTAATATAATAATCAATTGATTGCTGTTAGCATGTGTCCTTTAATCCATTATCACTCATGAATCTTAATTTGGGAAACTCATATAAATTTAATTCATCTTAGCTACGTCGTTCAGCATGAAGGTTTCGCTATGTTGACCAATATGAACTTATGCGTTTCTTATCTGACATATGCCTTGATCTCAGTAGAAATGATCATTAACTTATATGTATGTGTCTCTCACATTCATTTCTAATGCATAAGTTTTGATTTTTCATTAGTTCGGATTATGTTGACTTTTCCATATTTGTTTATATCCGTACTAATCCCAACCTGTAAAGCTTTCTGTTCGGGCATCCACTGACCCGCCATATATATCTTAAGCCTTCACGCGAAGAGCGATTTCTCACTCTCAAATTTCACAGTTGCTCTTCACTTCTCAAACCCTAAATTTCCTTGCCCTTCTCTGCATCCATTTCCAATGGCACCCAAAACCTCTCTTTTCGGCGTTAATCCAAGCCATCTGGTCAGCTGGAACGCTGTTTCCAATCCTCCGGCATGGTTTCTGGAGCTTCACCCACTTCTGGAAGCCAGCCACATTCTGAACCCGGTCTCCGATCCCGTTGATCTCCTTATCAACGATATTACTGAGTTCTACCGATGCATCCGCTGCACCACTGATTCCATCTGTTCCACCATTCGGGGTGAATCCATAGTCATCACCCCCAACGTCCTCCATGGTGCTCTCCATCTACTCCCGGTACTCCTCAACGCTTGGATCCAGAGCCGATGGCAACTTCCATGGGCTGCTACTATAAAGGGAAGGAGTACAAGGTGAAGTCCTTTGAGGATCGCTACAGATATATGGCGACCATCTTAAGCCGGTGTCTTCTAGCTCGCACAACAGCTCTGGACTTCGTCCCATACGACCTGCTTCTGACCATGTACGGAGTCTTCGAGGGTCTCCCGATGGATTGGGGGACTTTCTTATTTCTGCTGCTGGGAACAACCCAAAGAACCAATCTTTTGGGCGGATCCTTAGCATTGTCTTCCGGTATCTCCGTCCGTCCCACTTCAACGGACATGGTGTCATCTTATTTCCCCAGGCTTTCTAACTCCGTTATCTCACGCCTGATGGGGATCTGACCACCCGCCAGCCCTCTGCTGCTGTCCACCTCCTCCCTACTCTGGAACAACAAGGCAATTCAGTTGGTGACCCATCCGACAGCTCTGCCCCCGAAGTCAGCTCTGCCCACTGGTCCTCTCGGATTTGGTCCATAGCTGCACCCTCCATCTCCCGAGCCTCCCAACACAGCGTTTGCGCCGACCCATCTAAGGTTGCGGCGCTGTCACAACCAAGTTTACCTCCGGCTGTTTCTCCAGCACCTTCTGCTGTTGATGTGCTCGCACCCAACTCTCCCACTGTCGCTACCGCTGTTGATGCTATTGTTGCTGTGGCGGTAGCTGATGTCCCTTTGTCTCCTCCGAAAGCACCCTTGCCCCTGCTTCCTCAACCTCAATACTACCTAGACCATCTCCCTACCGACACCTTAACGGACCTATGGTTCTGATTCAGTCTTGCATGCACAGCCACCATCCCTGACAACGACCTCCCGGTGTATTACACTCGCCATACCAAGACCCCGGAGGAAGTGATTGTCTGGAGTTTGGATCACGGCTGTTATACCCCATTTTGACCGGGTTAGATCGCAACCGTACTTGGCAAAGTACCACTAAGTGATGGAGGATGACAACGCACTTGACCACACTTGATTCCAAGGAGAAATGAAATGATTATGACAAAAGTGCCAAGTTGAATTGGACAACCGGTGGGTAGCCCGTTATTTTATTAATAACTTCCCCGATACTTGTCGTAATGCAACAAAGTCAATTCCGTTGATTAGATAACATCTTTATCTATCATTTCCAATTGGTTTGAGAATATTTCGGGCTGTATTTAATTAGTTATGATTTTTTAAAGTTGGCAACCAAACCTTGTACAAATTTGGGGGAGACAGCCAGTGCACAACGCACTATTTTGCCAATAACTTTCTCAATACTTATTAGATCTGAATGAAGTCAATTGCATTAGTTATATAACATCTTTATCTATCATCTCCAACTGGTTTGATGGTAATCCGAGTTCTGCACAATTAACTATGAATTTTTGAATCGGACTGGCAGAATGCTCACTTTATCATGTACCTCTGTGCGGTATTTCCCACTTTTCTCCTAAATGGCTGATCCTTTTGGAGTGATTTCACTTTCAAAAGATAGATAACAGAATTTAGAGCAAAATAAGACCACTTTGGCCCAAATCCGAGCTCTGTGGAGAACTGCAGCAATAGCGGTAGCGACCGAAGAGAGGGATGCGCGAGCATCAGTAGCAGCATCAGAGGCAGCAGCAACAGCAACGGGAACAAAGGCAGGGGCATCAGCAGGAGAGGCAGAGAAGATAGCCTCATGGAGAAGCTGCAGCAGTAGATGGATCAGCGCGAACGCTGTGCAGTGAACTGCGGGAACGTGCCGGAGCAACAACAGACCGGATGTGGGAGTGGAAGGACCGGGGAGCAGAGCTAACTTCGTGACCCGAGCTCGCGATGGGTTCACCAACAGATCTGTCTTGTTGTTCCGAGACAGTAGCAAGTGCACGGGAGACTGGAGGGCGGCGAACGGTGAGCGTCCCATCAACGGTAAGATGGTGGAAGTAGAAGTTCGCCGGGAAGGGAATCACCAGTTGGTCCTGAAAGTGCGTGGGGTGGAGGCGCCGGAATATTTGAGAAAGAATTCGTCCGAAAGACGAATTCCGTTTCCCATTCCGCATCACCCGAAAGAGAAAATCGCCCCAGTCAAGTGGCAGTGACTCAAAAACCGCATACATCGCCAGCAGCAGATCGTACGGGACGGAGTCAAGTGTCGTAGAACGAGCCAGAAGACACCGGCCTAGTATGGTGGCCATACAGTGATAAGGGCCCTAGAAGGACTTCATTTTGTACTCCTTCACCTTATTGGGACAGCCCATTGAAGCAGCCATGGCTGCAGCGCTCGGCCTGAAGTCTTTGCTAGCAAGAAGATGGAAGACGTCCCGAATCACCTTAGAGGTAATCTTAATAGGTTGCCCTCGGACCACAGAGATGATAGACTCATCACTGGAGGTGAAGGACTGATAGAATGTGAGGACGTCGGAGACAAGAAGATCAGACGGGGTGGAGACACGGGCGAGGAGGTTGCTGGATGCAAGATGCTGGCGAACCTCTTCTGTAATGACCCGCATTTTTGGGATGTGAGGAGTTAGTCACAGTTTTGCCATTTTGGGTGGAAATTGTTGGGTTTTAGGGAGTTTTCTCTCCACACACTTTGGCTTAATCATCTTGTATGTTGATAAGCAAGCAAGAGGCAAAGTTTGAGCCCAATTGGGAGTGCAC
This sequence comes from Taxillus chinensis, assembly GCA_023512835.1. Taxonomy (NCBI): domain Eukaryota; kingdom Viridiplantae; phylum Streptophyta; class Magnoliopsida; order Santalales; family Loranthaceae; genus Taxillus; species Taxillus chinensis. The sequence goes on from CM042090.1 coordinate 46,326,803, forward strand.
GTGAGAATGCACGTGAGAATGCTTTTCACGTGCAGTGAGATTTTTGCATGGGAGCCTTCCTGATGTTGTTCCAAGTCTTGTGGTGAAATTATAGAGCATTTGGAGGTGCCCGTGAGAATGCACGTGAGAATGCTTTCTCACGTGCAGCCTCCATTACCTTTGTTTTGTTGTTCTAATCCTCTTTTGCTAAAGGACCATGGTGAAATTATGAGTGCTTTGCCCTGTGTGGTTGCAAAAAGGTTGTAGTCTGTCATCAAAACTACGTCGTTTTGATGTTGGGATTCATTTAATCAAAACTACGTCGTTTTGGGGTTTGAAGTGTCTATATAAAGAGGTGAAGACTCCTTGTTTTAGGTTTAGGGTTCTCTTCAGCTGCTGCAGCCATCGTAGAGAGAGAGAGAGAGAGAGAGAGAGAGAGAGAGAGAGCTAGAGAGAGGGAAGGAAGGGGAGCTGCTAGTTGCTGCCAGAGCGTCTTGCGTGGGGAGGACGGCATCTAGCGTGGGAGCAAGGAGGATCTGCTTTAAGGTAGGGGTTCTGTTCTTCCTAAATCCTCCTCTGTTCTAGGGTTCTAGGGCAGATTATAGATTATACCTGTTTATATATATATGTAATCCATATAGGTGTGATCTCCTATGTGGATGTTGGCCTTCAATGGTGGTTTTTGATGTTTTCTGGTGTTGGATGGTTAGTGCATACTAAGTGTTCGATAAAATGCCTGTGTAAATATGTCTGTGTGAATATGCCTAGTATGTGTTTGATAATATGCCTGTGTGGCTGGGTTTGTGGGATTGTGAATGTATGCATGTTAAGGATTTGGTAAAATACCTGTGAGACTCTGCATGTCAAGTGTTTGATTTTATGCCTGACTGGCTGTGCGGACCAAGTGTTTGGTATTATGCCTATGAAAGTGTGTATGCTACGTGTTTGGTTTAATGCCTGTGTGACCTTGTAAGCTGTGTTTGTGAAACCCGGTGGCAGTGGAAGCCCGGGATTGGAACTGTTAGCCCGTGTGGCTAAGCCTATATGGCTGTGGATACGTTAGTCGTGTGGATAAGCCTGAGTGCCCATGGATATGTTAGCCCGTGTGGCTAAGCCTGAGTGGTTGTGGATATGTTAGCCCATGTGGCTAAGCCTGAGTGGCTGTGGATATGTTAGCCTATATGGCTAAGCCTGTATGGCTGTGGATATGTGTATGCCATGTGATTGTGGAATACAACCTGTTTATATCTTATTGTCACTACACTGCACCTGTACACACCCTCATGTAGACGCTAGGAGCATGGGATGGGTTGGGGAGACATGATCCCTACTGAGCTGTGGTTGCTCACCCCTCCCTCTATGTTGTGTCTTCTTTCAGGAACATACGGGCGTTAGGTGGGACCCCAAGGTGGAAGACCTTATTTACTTTACTGCCTTTCATTTATGTTATTTTATGGGAGTTGATGTAACCCCGTGGGGAGATATTCTAATGAGGAGTTTAATGTAATAAAAGCATGTCTGGGCACTTTTGTATGTTTGGACTTAATAAAAATATGATTGTTGTCTCTCTAAATATAAAATGTGAAGTGTATGGTATCCTGTGTGAGCATGTTATATTCTATCCCCTTTATCCAAACTCGGGTAAAGGGAAGGTCACGTTCCAGTCTCCTCGGGTTGGAAATCCGGGGTGTGACAATATGGTATCAGAGCATGGTCTAGTTGGCCTAGGGTAGTGGGCGGATCTGGTTATCTTGAGTCCTTTGGAGGGGCCTGGAGGGACGTGCCTGATCAACACGGTCCTCTTCGAGCCTCTAGGGTGTACTTGGGCTAGTCTAGACCTGAGGTAGGATTTGCATGCATTGGCATTAGGGAACTAGTTGCATTTGTTGTTGTGTGTGAAGGTGTGGATAACTATTAAAATTGTAATTGTGATAAAATAAAAATGTGAATAATGTGATAAGGTGTGAACTGTGCAACTCTGATTTTTCTTGAGATACCTTGAGCATGACTACAAGGAAAGGTCCTTATTTATTTGAGCTGTGTGTACTGTGAATTGAACTGCGTGCAATGTTGATTGATGTAATGTGTGAAATGTGAGTAATGCCATGCGAGAGGAGAATTGATAAATGGGGTAGAAGAAGTAAGACTCGATATGGATAACTTGGGGGCATTAAACATCATAAAATTTTAATTGTACAACTCTAAAATTTTGTGATGAATTGAGCATGAAAGCATGGAAAAGAATTTGTGGTATTGAAATGATGTGCTTGTGAACTTGAAGCTTGTGAAATGTGAACGAATTACATAGAGATAATACTGTTGATATTCTGAAAATGACGTGAGATATGTGAATGCTTAAGTGTGTGCCTTTGTATGGTATTGTGTGGAAGAAGCAATGTGGTGTTCAAAACGATGAAATATTCACTTGCGTATAAATGATATGTGTAATGTGAAGGTGTGAACTTGTATAATCTGTGAAATGTGAATCTACAAATTTGTGTGGTGATAATGTGTGTTTTGAGATTAGTTATAACTCCAAACGCCTAGTCGGTAATGGTATTAAGAGTGTCGAGCGTTAACCTGGAGCGCTACCTCCTCGTGTACCTAGCCTCTGAAAAATTATGACCCGTACGATAGAAGAACCCGCCACCTAGGCTGGACAAGTGGCAGAGCTACAGGAGCTGTAAGTAATGATCTTCACATGGTAGAGATTGGCATTTTAACCCTGATTACTCTAGAATTGAGGGATGAGATTCGATAACTGATTAAGAGCGAGGCACGCCGAGGGCGGTTAACCCACATCATTTGGAGGAGCTCGGATGAAGATCAATTGAAGCATTGTTGTCTTGATCAGCAGAAAGGACCCCAAGAGGCAGAGGGGGGCAATCAGAAGATGGCCACAAGTTTCGAGACAGGGGTCAATCCCCCAACAAATCCATTTGAGACCAGTTTCCCGAAGGGTTGTTCTTGCTGTAGACAACTGGGGCATTGGAAAAGAGGATGTAGCAGGAAGCAGTACCAGTGCCGTATCTATGGAAAGGTAGGACATCTCCAGACAGTCTGTTTTGGTAAAGCAAGGCATGGTGATAGAGGACTGGTTCAGCGAGCAAGGCATGGGGCCGAGGACTACCTAGTGAGGCTAGTAGGAGAGAGTGGCAAAACTTTTCTTTAAGGATATTGATCGGTTGAGTCTCGTATTGGCTTATGTGAGGATGAGTGGACCTTTGATTACTCAGTTTCTAGCAATTTAATTAAGACGTTTGTGATAGAAGGATATTCTCGTTGAGAGGACTCTTGAGCCACAATTTTCTGTTAGGTGAGGCTTAGAATGTCGTTTGCGTTACCGTTTCGAAATGGACGAGGTGAGTGACCTATTAGAAAAAATAAATAAATAAATGTATGATACCAAACAAATAATGAATTACTAATAATAAATAGTTGTTGTAAAGAGTTTGATGGTTTAAATGTGGTCTAAAGTGTTAACTGTATCTTTGTGTGGTAACCATTTTGGCAACCTTGACTAATAGAAGTATGTTTTTATTTGGATGGAGGTATGGGTAGAAGTGCCACCTGGGAGGGATGTTAACCTTTCCCAGTATTGGGGTTGAGGGAGGAGCTTGCCCTTAGTATACCTCACTCCTTGAGTCATTGAGATTAAATTGGTTGGTCAGGGTGGTATGTGATTTTAAGGTTCTTGTGGGGGTCTGGTGGGGACAGCTGCACGTTCTCGGGTGGCCAAATGTTGACCACGAGTCATGCTTGTGGTGTGTGAGAGACGTTTAGTGATGTTTATAGGATATGTTGTGAAATAGGTATGCACATGTGTAAAATGTGAAGTATTCTGGAACTCAACTATCGGCTGAGTGGGTTTATAAAATCGTACCCAGTGAATCCAATCAGTGCAAGTGGGTGAGCGAGTGAGATTGGGCAGGCCTTGTTCGGGTTTTTCCCCACATTTGGGAGATATCTCCCGAGGGGTTGAGGATGTACTTCTGGTGGTAGGACCATTCCATTGATCCATGTCTTGTGGGCAATGGACTTAAAAGAGGCGAGGAGGCGGGAGGCTATTATGTTCTCTCTTAGATGTGTTCCGCCCTATAGTTTATTTCATATGTCTTGGTTGCTTTATTTTGTTCCAAGTGTTACATATGTGCTATAGGTGTATAGTAGAGTTCTTATTATCATGGCATCCATATGCAGAGGAGTAGGAGGTGATGCATTAGTATAATATGTGGTGTGGGAATGCAGATGAGTGTTGATGCTCTAAAAAAATTGTTTGATCTCCTGAGTTGAGTCAGTTGTGATAGTTTTACTAGGACGGGGTATTAGTGCTACTCCTTGGGGAGAGATTTATGTCGGGCGGATATCAAAAGGTGTATGCATTAGAGCGGTGGTGGTAGGTGAATGACCTACATATGTCCTCCTTGCAAACTTTTCATGTGTAGTAACACGTGGTAAGTGAGATGGTTCACGCCATCGAGGTGTTGGTATTTGGGAGTTACATGAAAGTCCCGAATCAGGAGTTTGCATGTCCTGGTGCCTGTGCCTACCCAGAGAAATTGCAGTGATCACATTAAGCTGAGGCTAAAGCCTAAGTATTTCTTGGTCCATTTGAGTGTTTTGTTGGTGTGTTGAGATAGAACGTGATGATTGGTGTAGCGGAGTTAGTGGTTCATGAGGTGGAGTATGTCCTGGAGGCAAGTGATTCCCTTGTGACTTGTGAGTGGTGACACAGAGTTATCAACTGTCTTGTTACAGGCAGGAGGATTTCTCCAGTCGACGAGAGCTATGTTATTTATACATAACCGACGTCAGCAGATAAGTCACATTTCATTGCGTATGGTGTTTGCCGACTTGGTAAGGCGTTATCTCTTGGGCTGTAATGTACGCCTTAGTTATGTGGGACCTTGGTGGATACTTATTTGACCGTGATCAAGGATGCTAGTACAAGGTGTCTGAGAGGCGTTACTTGTGTGGTGTTCTGGTTCATGGACTTTTTTTAGTCGATCCTCAAGGTTGGCGACAGGTGATAGCTGGATGGTGGATTTTGGTCTTGTTATGGTTGTGTATGGTACTGAATTTGTTATCTTGAGTTACTCCTTGGACTCCGTTGGGCGTCTTGTTGACTGTGACCGAATTGGTGGAGGGCAAACTTCATCCTGATGTAGTTGTGTCCTGGATTGTAAGTCATCTTGAGTTCCCTTTGGCATTGGTTGGGTTCTGTTGTTGCATGTATCACTATAGAGTGAGGCGGTTTTAGCAGTGATGATGGTGCTGCTGTGGTGATCTCCATGTGTGGAAATGTGATTGTGGTTTGCATAATGCTTTTCTCTTGTTTGTTTGTGTTTCATTGTGACCTCATTGTGTTTGCTGTCAGGGTAAGGTCTACATATGGAGTGTGGCTGCGTTGTAAATTGTTAGTGTCCGTTGACATCCAATCTCAATGGAGTCATTGTTGGGTATTTTACATTGTGGAGTGTTGGTCCAATTGTGACACGAGTAGGCGTCTAACGCCGAGTACCTTGCTATGTCGATGTAGTGACTTCTCGTTCAATCATATGAATTCTCGTGAATGGATGCTTCACGCATAGGCTTATGGTGTTGGCCTTGTTCAGTTGTCGGGGTCTTAACGAATCCGTGGGAGGTTTCTCGACCTCAATGTTGTCAGACTTGCTCACAAGAGTTGTTGTCAGTGCGCTAATTGGCCAAGCTCTAGTTCGTGATTTGCTCATGGGTGTTATATGTTGCTTTGATCTTCTCGTGATGTTTGCTACTTGGTTTCTCTTTTCGGGGACGGAAAGTCCAAAGGGGGGAAGGGTGTGAGGAAACTCCCTGCGAATGAGTTTGTATGGTGTTGGTGAATGGGCAGTGGAACGTTAAACATGTAGTAGTGTTTTGTTTGTGAGTTGTTACTTGTAGTGGTGTTTATGATGTGAGTTGGTTTGTAACCTATGTGATTTGTTAAACGTGTTACGGATGAGCGTATATATCTTACACCGTCGTGACATGTGAATACTTGTGACATGTGTTAGGTGAGGAGAACAAGGGTTGTTTGTGCGATTAGAATATGTGTTCCCCTATCATGTTGTGTTGTATTGGGTCTGTGGGTACGTGCCTTCATGTGTGTTATTGTGTGATATCTTCAGTTGCAGGTATGTGAACGGTTGTGGACGATGTGCATCAGCATGCGCATTATGGAAAGTGTATTGTCTTTTCGAGGATTACACGACATATGGAGGAGATATGGGAACGTGAATCCATGATGCGTGAGCAACACCCAGAGTTGTTCGAGGACGAACACTCTTAAGGGTGGAGGGGTGGCTGTTGGCTGGTGTATTTGTATTTCCTTTCAACTTTTGACTTTTATTTATATAGAATGTGTTAATGAAATGTCCTTGTGATGGGTATTTGTGACATGTGGAGGTGTTTCCATGGATGGTGATGCATGTAGTTATGGACTGTGGTGGCACTGTGTTATGTGCTATTGTGTACAATGTGCGGTGTATGACCCATTTGGGTGTTGTGGCTTGCTGTGTGATTTTCCTTGCATGTTGTTTCTTTTTGAGGACGAAAAGTTTTAAGGGGGAAAGGATGTAATGACCCGCATTTTTGGGATATGAGGAGTTAGTCACAGTTTTGCCGTTTTAGGGAGTTTTCTCTCCACAAACTTTGGCTTAATCATCTTGTATGTTGATAAGCAAGCAAGAGGCAAAGTTTGAGCCCAATTGGGAGTGCACGTGAGAATGCACGTGAGAATGCTTTTCACGTGCAGTGAGATTTTTGCATGGGAGCCTTCCTATTGTTGTTCCAAGTCTTGTGGTGAAATTATAGAGCATTTGGAGGTGCCCGTGAGAATGCACGTGAGAATGCTTTCTCACGTGCAGCCTCCATTACCTTTGTTTTGTTGTTCTGATCCTCTTTTGCTAAAGGACCATGGTGAAATTATGAGTGCTTTGCCCTGTGTGGTTGCAAAAAGGTTGTAGTCTGTCATCAAAACTACGTTGTTTTGATGCTGGGATTCATTTAATCAAAACTACGTCGTTTTGGGGTTTGAGGTGTCTATATAAAGAGGTGAAGACTCCTTGTTTTAGATTTAGGGTTCTCCTCAGCTGCTGCAGCCGTCGTAGAGAGAGAGAGAGAGAGAGAGAGCTAGAGAGAGGGAAGGAAGGGGAGCTGCTAGTTGCTGCCGGAGCGTCTTGCATGGGGAGGATGGCGTCTAGCGTGGGAGCAAGGAGGATCTGCTTTAAGGTAGGAGTTCTATTCTTCCTAAATCCTCCTCTGTTCTAGGGTTCTAGGGCAGATTATGGATTATACCTGTTTATACATATATGTAATCCATATAGGTGTGATATCCTATATGGATGTTGGCCTTCAATGGTGGTTTTTGATGTTTTCTGGTGTTGGATGGTGAGTGCATATTAAGTGTTCGATAAAATGCCTGTGTGAATATGTCTGTGTGAATATGCCTAGTATGTGTTTGATAATATGCCTGTGTGGCTGGGTTTGTGGGTTTGTGAATGTATGCATGTTAAGCATTTGGTAAAATACCTATGAGACTCTGCATGTCAAGTGTTTGATTTTATGCCTGACTGGCTGTGCGGACCAAGTGTTTGGTATTATGCCTATGAAAGTGTGTATGCTACGTGTTTGGTTTAATGCCTGTGTGACCTTGTAAGCTGTGTTTGTGAAACCCGGTGGCAGTGGAAGCCCGGGACTGGAACTGTTAGCCCGTGTGGCTAAGCCTATATGGCTGTGGATACGTTAATCGTGTGGCTAAGCCTGAGTGGTCATGGATATGTTAGCCCATGTGGCTAAGCCTGAGTGGCCGTGGATATGTTAGCCCGTGTGGCTAAGCCTGAGTGCCTGTGGATATGTTTGCCCGTGTGGCTAAGCCTGAGTGGCTGTGGATATGTTAGCCTATATGGCTAAGCCTGTATGGCTGTGGATATGTGTATGCCGTGTGATTGTGGAATATAACCTGTTTATATCTTATTGCCACTACACTGCACCTGTACACACCCTTATGTAGACACTAGGAGCATGGGATGGGTTGGGGAGACATGATCCCTACTGAGCTGTGGTTGCTCACCCCTCCCTCTATGTTGTGTCTTCTTTCAGGAACATACGGGCGTTAGGTGGGACCCCAAGGTGGAAGACCTTATTTACTTTACTGCCTTTCATTTATGTTATTTTATGGGAGTTGATCTAACCCCAGTGGGGAGATATTCTAATGAGGAGTTTAATGTAATAAAAGCATGTTTGGGCACTTTTGTATGTTTGGACTTAATAAAAATATGATTTTTGTCTCTCTAAATATGAAATGTGAAGTGTATGGTATCCTGTGTGAGCATGTTGTATTCTATCCCCTTTATCCAAACTCGGGTAAAGGGAAGGTCACGTTCCGGTCTCCTCGGGTTGGAAATCCGGGGTGTGACATCTTCGAGCCAGGCCGGAGGATTGGAGAATCCGGACCAGTCGACGAGTTGTCCAGGGATAACTCCATAGAGAGCTTGGGCTGCCATTAAGATTGGAAGGTGGGAGGAGATGGAGTTGAAGTCTTGTGAGAGGATAGCAAATGACGATTTAGGGTTTTAGAAAATTAGGGGTAATAGCCTCGTGCATTGCTTGAGTGTAGTATAAATAGGACTCTTTCCATGGAAGAAAGCGGGTCTCGGGATTAAGCGAGATGAATAGTGATCCGCCTGACTATCCGATGTCATTAGACTTGATGTATTCACACCGCCGGATGGAAAATGTGACGTGGCAGCTGTCATCACTGGTTTTCGTCCGGGCCCATTTGGGGTGGGCACAAACTAAACCAACGGTGAGAAAATTTAGAGTTGCCACCAACTGTTTTTGGGGTACAGTTGGATACCCTCTACTTTGAGTAGTAAAAAGGTGTGGTCTGCGTTATCAGAAAAGGGTTCGGGAGTTGGTTACGTGTAGGGAAAGATTAGCACCCCTACAGCGCCCTTTCGGTATCTAATTTAGGAGGAGGAGGTATTATTTTATTTGTACTTCCATAACAGGGTTAAGTTTCCTAAAAAGTCTATGATTTTTATTTAGCTAGTTATTTATTAAAGTCATGGTTAAAATGGATTTATCCTAAATTTCTAAAGGGAATCCTAAAAGTTTTGGGTTTTTGTTTGAAGTGAAGAATGAGATCCTATGGGTTGGTTTTTGGTTTTTGGTTTTACTTTGGGAAATTGAAGTCCTAGAAAATGATTTTTTTATTTTCCCTCTTTTTTTGGTTTTTCTTGGGTTAGAAAACATACATTTTTTTTGTTTTTGTTTTATTTTTTGTTGTTTTATTTTTTGTCTTTTTTTTGTTTTTTGGTTTTAGAAATTGAAGTACTAATTTTGGTTTTCTTTTTTTTTTTTGGCTTTAAAACGTGAAAACGTTTTTTTTTTGTTTGTTTTTGTTTTGTTTTTTCAAGGAGATATTTTGAACACATTTTGAAAACATTTTATAGAAAAACATGTTATAGATGACGTTTTGGAAAAAAATTTTGTGGAATACATTTTGTTATTTTTTTTTGTGTGTTTTTTAAAGCTTTGAACCTAAATCTACACGTTTCAACAATTGAAAAATACATAGGAACACATATATCAAAATAGATGTGGAGTGTGTGAGTGTGACATCCACAAAAGAAAAAGAAAAGCACTTTTTTTTCTTTTTCCCTTTTTTTTTATTCATCTCCTTTTTTTTTATGCCTCTCTTTTTTTGCCTCTTTTTTTTTGAGTTTCCTTGCTATTACATATTACAACTGTGTGTGAAATGACAATTACAATCAATAAAACAAAAGAAAATGAATAAAAAGCAAGATAATGAAAAGAAACAACACAACACAACAATTACAAAAAAAACAAGAGAATAGCGTAAGGCAATCGAAATGAAAAATTAACCCGACTTTATCTTGGATTTGGGGCCCCGATTGCTGCAACGTTGGCAGGAAGGCGTGACTCCTTTCTTGGTGTCTTTGAAGAGAGGTGGCTGTGCGAAATTGGCAGCAAACCTGAGTGTTTTCTGGGACTGAACTCTCCTTCCCCCCGTTTTTTGGATTAGGGAGCTGGGTATGAGGAAAAAATGGCAGCAGGTTTTTTTGTTAGAGATAAGGAGTCTTTCTGTTCTCTCTCTCTCTGGACATTTTTTTTGCAGAGAAGAAACTGGGGCGTTTTTTTTTATGTGAAGAATTTGGGGAAAATGAAGAGCTTAGTGTAATCAATGCTTGGGCAAGAGGGTTCCTCGTTAGATGAGGGGTCTCTCTTTTCTCTTTCTCTTTCTCTCTATTTTTTTTGGATGTAATCCTCTTTTTTTCTCTTCTTTTTTCTTTCTGTCGAACTCCCCTCTTTTTGCTAGGCAAACTCTCTTCTTTTCCTTTCTGTCGAACTCCCCTCCTTTTTTTTGGCGAGATCTCTGTTTTTTTTGAACTCTGGGCGTTTTTCTTTCTGTTTGCGCTAGGACGAGGCTGTGGCGTAAATGGTAGCAGGTTTTTTTAACGATCCTCGGTCTCTCTTTGTTTACGCTCTTTTTTTTCTTTCTCTGCGCAGTGACGGACGACTGCATCTTAAAGTGCTGGCGGAAACCTTTTGGCTGGATTGTCATTAATTGCAGCATTAAATGTTGTATTATTGATGCAGTATTTTAATATGTAGATTTGATGCTTTGTCGGGTGGACAACTTGTGCGGAAAACAGGGCAGCTCGTGATTGCCTTTTGAATTTGTATTTTAGCATATGTGACTGATGTAAAGACCCGTACCTGTGAGAGATTGGAAGTTAGGCCCCGAATAGAGTTTAGAATATCTATTCGGTAGCGTGGCCTTAGCGTTAGCATTTTGCTTCCTCATTATTATTAATATGGTGATTTTAATATTTTGAGTTTATCATTAAATATTATTATTTTAATATGTTCGGTTATTATAATGGTAATATTATTAATATGATTATTTAAGTATTAGAGTTATTATAATAATAATTAAGGTTATGATTATTATTATTATTGTTGCGACTATTAGATTTATTAGTATTATTATGTTATTATTATTATTACTATAAGTTTAAATATTTGGAGTTTATTATTATTATCATGTTATTATTTTTATCACTATTAATATAATTATTAAATTTACCAATTATTATTATTATGATTAAATTTAAAAAAATAGAATAGAGTATAAATAGAGGTGAATTTAGGGTAGAAACCCTACATATGTTGTGTGTTTGCACAGAGCCTGGCAAGGGAGAAGCATAGGGTTTGAAGCAATCGCGTTCTACTGATCTCTCAATACTAGATCCAGGTAGGTAATCCTTGTTTCCTCATTATTCTATTGCATGAACATATACCGTTAGAAAGAATTACATGTTCGATTTTAATAGTATACGAATATATATATATATATTCTCGGTTGACTCGCCATCCCTTTCTCTCTTCACGACTTCTGCAATCCGTATTACCAGATGTGGCCTGCACCTGTTCTTTTCTGTATTTATTTTTATCACTGTTTTCGATTAGCTCCTATTATTATTATTATTATTATTATTATTCAAGTCACCAGGCCGTTGGCTTGGTGTCATCTGCGATTCGAACCACCAGGCTGTCAACCAACAGCCTGGTCTGCGTTCCCTAACCCTGCTGCACGATCGTTATGGATCGTGCTTATCATTTTTATTTATTGACATTAAACATCCAATGCCTTTGTCCTCCATCATTACCTATTTAATATTATTTTTAGCCTTACTTGCCTCTCTCCCCATAAGCTTTTCCACACCCTGTACGACCCAAGTAATACAAGGCATTTTATTTTGTGTGGTAAAGTACATGCATAAATTGTAATATCGTATATATTCCAATATGCATATAAATCGTAAGGTACATGTACAAATCATATAAATTGTATATTACATCCATAAAATCATGCATGTCAAATTAATTTATATATATGTTATATGTATAAGTTTTAATTTACTGTATTAAAATTACCAAGCTATATAAATCAAATTTAATTTGATTAAGTAGTAAATCAATATATAAATTGATACCATTCCAATGGTAAGGTCAAACAAAAAAAAACATGATATTATGGTTTAATAATATAAATATTGTTAGACTTGATATTATTAATTCTACGTTGTAAATATTATTTGTGAATTAATATTATCAATTTAATATATATATATATATATAATTTATGATACGTTATTACTGGTTTGGTTATTTAAATGCTTGTAAGGATGTTGTACTGAGTCCTGACAGTGGAAACCCTATTTATTAAATTATGCGTGTGGATGTGATAAATTAGTGTTTATTAAATTATGCGTGTGGAGGTGATAAATTAGTGTTTATTAATTATGCGTGTGGATTTTGTGGTGGAGTTGATTGGGTTAACCGCAGGTCCCACATAGGGCTGGCAAGAGGCCGCAGGTCCCCTATGTGACTGGTTAACTCAGGTCCCATATGTGGCAGGTTGTCGTTAGGAACACCGCAGGTCCCACATATGGCTGTCTGGTAGTGACTGGGATCCTTGGAGTTGGTTGTGGGAACTCCATGGATGGTTGGATTGTTCGGTGTGTACCCTTAATGAATGAAATATAATGAGTGATCTCATATTTGTACTGTAATGTAAGCTTTCTATGATAGAATAAGACACTACACTGACATAAGCATATACCAATCATGTAGACTTAAGCTTTCATGTTATAGGATGGTGAGGAGATGGAGATCACCTACTGGGCTTTCGTGCTCACCCCTACTTTGTTGACATGTTTCAGGTATCGACTTATTCGCTAGAGGCTGGTTCGAAGTTAATTGTTATTTATTTCGCATTTTGTATAACATATTTGATTTTATTATTTGAATATCCGGACGAGGGTCCGTGAAAGTTGTATTGGATTTATAGCATGACTTTATTATTAATAAATTATTTTCCTTAGTTTCATGGCATGTGGAAATGTATAGGAATACCCTTGATGTATTATTGTACAGGTATATCTCAGACAACACCCGTTGTGTAGTCTATATCGGGGCTAGTCACCAACCCCTTGACCCTTCAGGTCCGGGCATGGGGAAGTCATGTTCCTGGTTCCGGGTTCCTTGGAATTCGGGGGCGTGACAACTGACAGGGTCGTTGCAAAATTGATTCTTTGTCAGGTGGCCAGCGCAGAGGACGGGTCTCGTGAACAGCCAGCGAGAAAAAAGCCAGCGCAAAAAGCCAGTGAGAAACGCTAACCAGCGAAGGTCAAGGAGTCAGACGTTCGAAGTGTCGGCAGGTTGGAGTGTCGGCAGGTCGAAGTGTCGGCAGGGTCGAAGCTTTGGTGGGTCGAAATTTCGGTGGGGAGGTCAACGGTCAACGGGTCGAAGTGTCGGCAGGTGGAAAGTTAACGGTCAACGGGTCGAAGGCTTACAGGCGTCCGGGTCAAGGTTCGAAAGTCGGAGTGTCGGCAGGTCAAAGGTTTATAGGCTTCGCGTGTCCAGGGTTGAAGGGTCGTAAGTCGAAGTGTCGGCAGGTCAACGGTCAACGGTCAACGGGTCGAAGGTTCGCAAGTGAAGTCATCGCAAGTCCTGGCATCGTAAGTCTCGAGGCATCACATCTTCACAAGGTTCGAAAGTCTGAAGGGGCTAGTCGAAGGTCGGAGTGTCGGCAACGGGGCTTCGAGGCTTCGAATCTTCGAGGCTTTGAGGCTTCGAGGCTTCGAGGCTTCGATGCTTCGAGGCTTCGAAGCTTCAATGCTTCGAGGACGAACACTCTTAAGGGTGGAGGGGTGGCTGTTGGCTGGTGTATTTGTATTTCCTTTCAACTTTTGACTTTTTTTTATATAGAATGTGTTAATGAAATGTGCTTGTGATGGGTATTTGTGACATGTGGAGGTGTTTCCATGGATGGTGATGCATGTAGTTATGGACTGTGGTGGCACTGTGTTATGTGCTATTGTGTACAATGTGCGGTGTATGACCCATTTGGGTGTTGTGGCTTGCTGTGTGATTTCCCTTGCATGTTGTTTCTTTTTGAGGACGAAAAGTTTTAAGGGGGAGAGGATGTAATGACCCGCATTTTTGGGATGTGAGAAGTTAGTCACAGTTTTGCCGTTTGGGTGGAAATTATTAGGTTTTAGGGAGTTTTCTCTCCACAAACTTTGGCTTAATCATCTTGTATGTTGATAAGCAAGCAAGAGGCAAAGTTTGAGCCCAATTGGGAGTGCACGTGAGAATGCACGTGAGAATGCTTTTCACGTGCAGTGAGATTTTTGCATGGGAGCCTTCCTGTTGTTGTTCCAAGTCTTGTGGTGAAATTATAGAGCATTTGGAGGTGCCCGTGAGAATGCACGTGAGAATGCTTTCTCACGTGCAGCCTCCATTACCTTTGTTTTGTTGTTCTGATCCTCTTTTGCTAAAGGACCATGGTGAAATTATGAGTGCTTTGCCCTATGTGGTTGCAAAAAGGTTGTAGTCTGTCATCAAAACTACGTTGTTTTGATGCTGGGATTCATTTAATCAAAACTACGTCGTTTTGGGGTTTGAGGTGTCTATATAAAGAGGTGAAGACTCCTTGTTTTAGATTTAGGGTTCTCTTCGTACTGCTTTGCGGCCGTCGGAGAGAGAGAGAGAGAGAGAGAGCTAGAGAGAGGGAAGGAAGGGGAGCTGCTAGTTGCTGCCGGAGCGTCTTGCATGGGGAGGACGGCGTCTAGCATGGGAGCAAGGAGGATCTGCTTTAAGGTAGGGGTTCTATTCTTCCTAAATCCTCCTCTGTTCTAGGGTTCTAGGGCAGATTATGGATTATACCTGTTTATATATATATGTAATCCATATAGGTGTGATCTCCTATATGGATGTTGGCCTTCAATGGTGGTTTTTGATGTTTTCTGGTGTTGGATGGTGAGTGCATATTAAGTGTTCGATAAAATGCCTGTGTGAATATGTCTGTGTGAATATGCCTAGTATGTGTTTGATAATATGCCTGTGTGGCTGGGTTTGTGGGTTTGTGAATGTATGCATGTTAAGCATTTGGTAAAATACCTATGAGACTCTGCATGTCAAGTGTTTGATTTTATGCCTGACTGGCTGTGCGGACCAAGTGTTTGGTATTATGCCTATGAAAGTGTGTATGCTACGTGTTTGGTTTAATGCCTGTGTGACCTTGTAAGCTGTGTTTGTGAAACCCGGTGGCAGTGCAAGCCCGGGACTGGAACTGTTAGCCCATGTGGCTAAGCCTATATGGCTGTGGATACGTTAATCGTGTGGCTAAGCCTGAGTGGTCGTGGATATGTTAGCCCGTGTGGCTAAGCCTGAGTGGCTGTGGATATGTTAGCCTATATGGCTAAGCCTGTATAGCTGTGGATATGTGTATGCCGTGTGATTGTGGAATACAACCTGTTTATATCTTATTGCCACTACACTGCTCCTGTACACACCCTCATGTAGACGCTAGGAGCATGGGATGGGTTAGGGAGACATGATCCCTACTGAGCTGTGGTTGCTCACCCCTCCCTCTATGTTGTGTCTTCTTTCAGGAACATACGGGCGTTAGGTGGGACCCCAAGGTGGAAGACCTTATTTACTTTACTGCCTTTCATTTAGGTTATTTTATGGGAGTTGATGTAACCCCAGTGGGGAGATATTCTAATGAGGAGTTTAATGTAATAAAAGCATGTTTGGGCACTTTTGTATGTTTGGACTTAATAAAAATATGATTTTTGTCTCTCTAAATATGAAATGTGAAGTGTATGGACCCCAAATTTGACAGACAAGATTTTTTAGCCTCTCTAAAAGAGCTAGCTAATATCGTTAAATCTCTCTTCAAGATAATAAATTCCCTAAGTTTGCACTAAAAGAATAGCAGCAAGCAAGGGGTCGAACCCACAGGGATTAGCCTAGTTTTCTAGTTCTCAAATCAAATCACCCAATTACTCTTGTTCTATAAAATGTCTTGGCAAAAAGTTTTTTTTTTAAACTAAAGATCTAATTTTTATTTGGTTTTCTGAATAAACAAAGAAAGTAAACTGATTTTAAAATTAAGATTCAAGGATTAAAAGCATCTAGGGTCACAATTTCACCTCCCAATGTTATCTCTACTGGTTCATGGTATTAGGGTTGTCTGATTGAAAACATGCTAAACATAAGCCAAGGACAACAAATGGTCATTGAGGTCCTTTTAAGAGTTGTATGCTAGAATGGTCATCTAAACACACAAACATGCAAAGCCAATAAATCATACTTGCAAAAGGATAATGATCACACCAATTACAAATAAGTTATGAATCTCAATCGCCCTGGACTAGGGCTAAGAATACCAAGGTGTACATCCAAAGATAGAACTTAAGAACAGATTCATAAAACATGCAAAACTCAATCATCCAAACCCAATATTCATAAACACAGCAAAGCAACAAGGGGGCTGCATTGCTCCCCTAGATTAAAAGACTACTCACGCATGATTACAAGCAAAACCAAAGCAGAAAAGCTCAACATCTTCTTCTTGATCACGCGTACAGCAAAGCTTCAAATCCAGGCTCCAAAATCCGCGACGGCTGCGACGGCTGCTCTCCTAGGTCAAGGAGCACCTTCAAGTCGTGGAGCCTCTCTCTCTCTCTCTCTAAAAACGTGTAGGGGGGTTAGGCATACATAGCAGAGGGCGTGGAGGCTGTATTTATAGAGTTTGGATGGGCCTTGAGGTGTGTAACCTAGCCCATCTATCAAAACGACGTAGTTTTGATAAGTAACACTTGAAACTTTAAAATCTCTATCTTCCATCCACAATTTGGACACGGGCCTTCAGAAACAAATGATCAGCATGGAAAAATGATAGGATCGGTCCAAAAATATCTCTGCACACCTATTTGCACGTGATATGGTGAATTCACGTGCACCTCCAAATTAGCTCAAACTTCTCCCCAAGCTTCCTTGCATCCTGTAGAGGCCGGAGAGGCAAAAATAGGCTTGCACGTGAAATGGGTGAATTCACGTGCAGCTCCAAATCAGCTCCAAATGCTCTGAAATTTCTGTGGTAGGTAGAGGACATCATTCTAAGAAACTTTTGTTCTTGCACGCCAATTGTTTGAGGCCATCTACTATGTCAAAAGTGAGCTCCAAAATCTGCCAAAACAGCTTAAAAGCGCATGTATTTGCAAATAGCATCTTCCTAGGGGTTAGAGCAAATATATATGATATATGAAGCAATAAGGCTCTAATCATGCTCTTAAACATCCTAAATAAATACTAGAATAACGGCATAAAATGCACGTTATCAAATACACCACACTTGAACCATTGCTTGTCCTCAAGCAAAAACATACAAGCATGCTAAAATAAAATAAACACGCAGTCAAACGGAAGAAAAATAAAATAACAATCAAGGAGAATCATGGTTTCCTAAACATGCAACTCTATCATGATGAAATGGGAATTTAAGCATCAAAATGAGTCATAGCTTAGTTCATTCATGTCCATATCCCTAGTCCAACAACCATGCATTATCACCACTTAAATTTCAGATATGAGCAAGCAATCCATGATAAAATAGCACCTAGTTTCCCTTTAAGTTCTTACCAAGGATAAGCAGCCTCACTCAAATATAATAATTCTCAAGCCCAATACCTATCAATGAACAATGGATGGAAAACTCTATCTCTACACTCGCCATCAGCTATTGATTAAGTACTTGCTAAGCAATCATGAGAGTTCCCTATTGTGCTCATCAAAGAAAACACACTCTCTATTCTACTTTATTTGAACTCAAACTCTAATCTAAACTCAATAAACTCACACTCTAGTTTACTAACTGATAAAACAAAACCATGAGCTAAGGGTTGAGCTCAACACTCTCAAATAAACAAAACTGAGCCAATGTGGCTACAAATCTAAACAATCACACATAAACATCAAGCCAGTGTGGCTTTTATTCTGAATCTTTTTTTTTTTAAGTAATAACCTTACAGGGTTGCATTTTATGCTCTCCCTTGATGGATTATTCACTCTTTTTTTTTACTCACATAACACATAAATAAGATTGATGTTTCTAATGCATACCCCTTGCCATTTTGCTACATAAGGAGAGACAGAAATTCAATGATGTCTCACATCCCATTTCCCAATTAAGTGATGGCTTTTTCACATTCTATATCACAGCCTTTTATATAATATCACAAAATAAAGAAAAGAATGCAAAGACAGTCACAATGACTTAGAGGTCTTGCATCCTAACTCCACACACCAAACACTGAGCACTAATAAGTAATCACATGCTTACTTGACTCCTACCATTAAATAACCAATGTTGAATGCAAGAAGAGTAGCAAATCAAATTATTACCCATAAACCATAAATGTCACTCAAGGGCTAAAAAGAAGCTGTTCTCATTTTGCATTTCTTTTTCACTCAACTTTAAGGGTTACTTAGGTCTATTATAGCATTTCATGCTCAGCTAATATTCAAAATTCAGCTCCAAAAACATGGTGATATCATTCAAAAGATAAAGACATGATCAAACTAATTCAGAGCACATTTTAACTACTTTAACACCCTTATCACAACATGATACTAATGTGGCATAGAAATTAAATTTTAAACCAAAATTGCATACTTAATATCCATGTCTCCACAAGCAAATCATTCAAGCAAACAACTCAAACAATCATGCAACTAAAAATATTTTTTTTTGTTTTTTTTTTAAATAAAACATGCAATCACAACATAAAAGACAAGCAAGTGGCTCAAGTCACTCCCCATACACCACACTTAAAATATGCTATGTCCGCATGGCATAAAAGAAGGAGTAGGAAAAACAGTTACCCCTGGTTTGGCACACTGTAATAGTAGATGACATTGGCCACCATTCGTCACACCTGAGCCACAAAGTCAGCCGACGTCTCGCCGCGCACTTCCCAATTTTCCTTCCCTTGCAGAATACCCATCATGTAGTAGCACGTAAAGATCCCACAGCTGAATTGGTCAGGCTATTCGGGAATTTGCATTTCGTTGAGGTGAATAAGAGGGAGCTTATCCTGCAACAATCCTTCTTTGATCATTGCCACTTTCATTCGTTTGATGAACCCATGCACTAACTGTCTTTTTCGTCTAGCAAACCCTTCGCCTTGGCTTGGATCATATAGCACGGCATGTCCTACATCCAGATTCAAACGGACAAGTACATAGTGGCGGTCAATGTGCACCGGAATCAGCACCTTATGCATACCATGCCAAGGGCGGTGCCCTTCATTCTCACCATTGATGCGTTGGCACCACACCTCTTCGGACAAGGGTTGATTGAAAAGCTCACACAGCATGATGGAAATGTATCGAGCTAAGGGGTAGTTATGAGGCTCAGCCTCCACTACATAGCGCATGGTCCTGCAGAAGAGGTCTATCTCGTCGGCGTAGAGATATTCATTCTCGGAGATCCTCTTTAAGCTAAAAGGGGTGAAGATATCATTATCCCATATAAAGCGAGCCCTCTGAACCGTGGAATTGATGAACTCTTCAAATGCTGCTTGGCTCTCGTCAGATGATAAAGCTGGATTAATGATTAAATGGACAGGAGGGCCAAGTAGATCTTCAGGTTCAGCAGGCATGTATGCACCCCAAGAGACAGGAAGTATAGCAGGCACCAGAGCCTGAGAATATGCAGGATCAGTAAAAGGCTGGAAGGGTGAATACCCTTCTGCTGGCTTTGTCTCCTCTTGAGGCTGGAAGGGTGAATACCCTGTTGCTGGCGCTGCCACCTCTAGGTGATAGTAAGATGGCCGAGCTCAGTGTTCTGGTTGAGGTGGATCTGCCTGGGCTGGGTAAGAATCTTCAGGGGATGGAGAGGGTTCTTCATTAGATATCTCCACTATAGGAGAACGTTTTGATGCTTTCCTCTTGCTCAAGGCCTTCCAGATTTTGCCTAGGAGGCCTTTAACTTCTTTGTTGTCCTTCCTCAGGGCTTCCACCTCGCGCTGGGTTTTGGCATTTGCCTCCCTGAGCTGCTGTGTTTCTTGCCTCCAAGCTTCGGTAGATGCAGCAGGAGGAGCTTCTGGGGCCTCCCATGCTCTAGGTGATGCATGAGCAGCTACGTCTGGAGCCTCCCATGCTCTGGTTCTAGGTTGTGAAGTAGCTTGTTGGTCTCCAGAGATGAGGGCCATTAATTCCTCAAATTGGGCACTAGTGATGTGCCCATTAGTGACTGCCCAATTGATGACCTCCACTTCGCTCACTACTTGCCCACTAATGCCTTGAAAGAAATTGAAAATATCTTCTTTGTGTACATTGAACTGCATGTACATGGCAGTGAGTCTGTATAGAGTCTGCTTCCTTTGATCCATATGAGGAGAGGTTTCCCTTGCAAAGTCAGTAGATCGCTCCACATGAACGCTGTGCCTTGCGGGCTGTGATGGAGGAGGAACATTGGTTGCCCAATGACCTCTGGTACTGACCCCCAAACCTCCTTCAGCATGCAATACTCTTAACACCCAGTGAGAAGGAAAAGTGATGCTCTCCATGGAGGAAAAATGCAAAGCAGGCATGCTTTGAAATATCACACACAAAAGTCTGCCATTTATCTGCTTTGATGAGTTTTTCTTCCACCATTTAAAAATGGTAGTGGCCCAATCCACATTTAGCATATGATCAATGCTATACATGAACTCCAGGTGTGGCTTAGGCACACTATCTAGCCCACTGGTCTGAATCAATAAGCATTTCCCTACCAGGTAAGCTAGGCATCTAAATTTTCCAACAAAACCATTCTTGGTAAACTGCCTTCGACTTTGAAATTTTCTAGCATAGTTGCATGCAGTACCAAATTCTCCTAGGCTTAGCTGAGGGAAGCTATCACTGGATTCAGGGAGGTTAAAGCAATGTCTAATAATTTCAGGGGTAATCCTAACATAAACCCCTTGCACAACCCCTATCAGTTCATCCTCACTCCCAGAGACAGATGCATAGAATTCTTGTAAGGCAGAATAGGAAATAGCTGGCTGGGCAGATACTAACCTTTGTAATCCCAGATTTTGAATTTTAAGAGCCACCTCTCTAGCCCACCCGGCTACGAAGCCTCCAAAGCCTGCATATCAAGAGCATGCCCCAAGAGTATCTCCTCCTCAGGTTGGCTATCAGCACTAGGTGAGTGCACCTCGTCCTGGCCAGTCCTCCTTGTGCGCACCATCTTTGGAATGAGAAAATAAGAGCAAAGAGCAGAAAATTGAAGAGCAAGAGAGCAAAAGGGCAGAGTTTCTCTAATACTCAGATCTGGAGTGATTTTGGTGTGGAAGCCTTTGAAGATGGCCTCTCCTTATATAGCGTTCAGAAGGAAAGATGCTCCAATTGGCGTGATACACGTGCCCCTAACTTTTCAGAGTGTTCTGACCAAAATAGCCTCTGCACGTGAATTGGCTGAATTGGCGTGCAGGTCAGAATCGTCCCAAACTTTTGTGGTGGGTCCCCCTTGAGCTGGCAAGCAATAGCCCCTTCTGCACGTGAATTGTTGGAAGCTTCTAGGAGGGCTAAAATCAGTATTTTGCATTTTTGGGCCTCCATATGACAGCTAGAAATTCGCGTGCAAGAGTAAACGTGAATCACATGGACCTCATCTACCATTCCAGAAAGTTATAGCTCAAAAGGAGGTGCACGTGAATTGGGCAATTCACGTGCAAATTCACGTTCAGGCCCAAACTGGCCCAAATTTCTCCACTGAGTTGCTTATGCATTATGGACCATCTTTAAGTCTTGCACGTGAATTGTTTGAGCTCATCTTCAAGCACTTTTGGGCTTCACTTGCTCCTTGCTCCTTGACTTTGACTTTAAAAATAATTCCACAAGTTCAGGACCAATAATTTGCTCATCCTGCACATGGTTAGCTAAGAAAGGAACAAAGTCTCCTGCACAATGGTTAGCTTGCAAATAAATTTATTGAATAAAATAAATAAAAGAAAATAACATAAAATGAAATATAGCAATAAACATTGGGTTGCCTCCCAACCAGCGCTTTATTTAAAGTCTGTAGCTAGACTTTCAGTTATGATCAGGCAATGGTGAAAGAGAGGGAATCAACTATCTCCCTCTGAGTTGAATCAAAGTATGGTTTTAGCCTATTGCCATTCACCCAAAATTTCTTGCCATCTACAGCTTGGAGCTCAAAGCTCCCATATGGCTTCTTATCAACTATCACAAAAGGTCCCATCCACTTGGACCTTAATTTTCCAGGAAATAACCTCAACCTTGTGTTAAATAGAAGAACTTTCTGTCCTAAGGTTAAAGGTTTATTGTTGAGTTGCCTATCATGCCATTTCTTAGTTCTTTCTTTGTAGAATTTAGCACTATCATAGGCATCCAGTCTAAACTCATCTAACTCAATTAATTGAGTCATCCTAAGCTCCTTGATCTCTTGTGGGTTGAAATTTAACTTCTTCAAGGCCCAATGAGCCTTGTGTTCTAGTTCCACAGGCAAGTGACATGCCTTACCATATAGAATACGGTAAGGTGACATCCCAATGGGAGTTTTGTAAGCTGTCCTATATGCCCATAAGGCTTCATCAAGCCTTTGAGACCAATCCTTCCTATTGGCTCCAACAGTTTTCTCTAAAATGGCCTTAATCTCTCTGTTGGACACTTCTGCTTGTCCATTAGCTTGTGGGTGGTAAGCTAAAGACTTCCTATGAGTGACATCATACTTGTTCAATAATTTGTCAAACAATTTGTTGCAGAAATGACTACCTTCATCATCGATTATAGCCCTTGGTGTCCCAAAACGGCTAAAGATGTTCCTAGTAAGGAAATGAGTCACAACCCTAGCATCATTCACTCTAGTAGGAATAGCTTCTACCCACTTAGACACATAATCCACAGCAAGCAAAATGTATGAATACCCATCGAATTGGGGAATGGCCCCATGAAGTCAATGCCCCAAATGTCAAAAATTTCAACTGGAAGGATTCCAGTTAAGGGCATCTCATTTTTCCTAGACAGACCACCTACCCTTTGACATCTATCACACTTTTTAATGTAGATATAGGTGTCTTTCACCATGTGAGGCCAATAAAAGCCACACCGCATGATCTTAGCCACGGTTCTTTGCACCCCAAAGTGGCCCCCATAATGTGATGCATGACAATGATGTATTATGTCATCTACCTCCTCCTCAAGGACACACTTTCTAATGATTTGGTCTGGACACCTCCTATAAAGAATTGGGTCTTCCCAAATGTATTTCTTAGCATCCACTACCAATTTCTTTCTCCTGGTGGTAGTCTAACCGGCGGGTATGAACCCGGTGGCTAAATAATTTGCTATGTCGGCAAACCAAGGAAGATGATGCACCTCAAACAACTTCTCATCAGGAAAGTCATCTACAATGGGTAGAGACTTAGGTGCATTCTCCACACGGGAGAGGTGATCAGCCACGAATTTAGGGCTCCCTTTGTGTCTCTAATTTCAAGGTCAAATTCCTGTAAGAGGAGAACCCATCTAATCAAGCGTGGCTTAGCTTCTTTTTTAGCAAACAAATATTTCAATGCAGCATGATTAGTATAAACAATGACTTTAGACCCCAAAAGGTAGGGTCTAAACTTGTTGCGACCATAAACCACGGCTAACAACTCTTTCTCGGTGGTGGTATAGTTCGTTGAGCATCATCTAAGGTCTTACTAGCATAGTAAATGACCCTAAACACCTTTTCTCGCCTTTGCCCTAAGACTACCCCCACAGGATAATCACTCGCATCACACATTAGCTCAAAAGGATGAGCCCAGTCAGGTGTGACTATAAACAGTGCGATGACTAACTTACCCTTGAGGATGTTGAAAGCTTCTAAGCAATCTGCATTAAACTCAAAGCTTGTGTCTTTTTCTAACAACCTACTCATGGGTTTTGCAATTTTTGAGAAGTCCTTAATGAATCTCCTATAAAAGCCAGCATGGCCAAGGAAACTTCTCACTCCCTTTTCATTGGTTGGAGGTGGCAAAGTCTCAATAGTGGAGATTTTGCCTTGTCTACCTCCAAACCATGTGCAGACACCTTGTGCCCTAGAACTATACCCTCAGTTACCATGAAATAGGATTTCTCCCAATTTAGGACTAGTTCCTTCTCCTCACATCTCTCTAAGACCACATCTAGATTTTTCAAGCACTGTTGGTAAGAGGAACCAAACACCGAGAAGTCATCCATGAAGACCTCCATGATCTCCTCAACCAAACCCTGAAAAATAGCCATCATACACCTTTGGAAGGTGGCAGGGGCATTACAAAGCCCAAATGGCATTCTCCTAAATGCAAATGTGCCAAAAGGGCACGTGAAGGTGGTCTTTTCTTGGTCCTCGGGCTTAACCATGATCCGATTATACCCGGAATAGCCATCTAAAAAGCAAGTAGTGACTATAGCCACTAACCTATCCAACATTTGGTCAATGAAAGGAAGAGGAAAATGATCCTTCCTAGTAGCCTTGTTCAGCTTTCTATAGTCAACACACACTCTCCACCCCGTCACAGTGCGAGATGGGATCAATTCATTTTTCTCATTCTTAATCACGGTCATGCCCCCTTTCTTGGGCACAACATGCAATGGACTTACCCACTCACTATCTGAAATAGCATAAATTATACCCGCATTTTTCCATTTTAAAATTTCTTTTCTAACAACTTCTTTCATGGCAGGGTTTAATCTTCTTTGTCTTTCAGCAGTGGGTTTAAAATCATCATTCATCAAAATTTTATGCATGCAAATCCCTGGACTAATACCCCTAATGTCTTCAATGTTCCATCCTAGGGCCTTTTTGTGTTTCCTAAGGACTTCTAGCAATTGAGTACACTCCACATCATTCAAATTAGAAGCAATAATGACAGGGAATTGATTTGTAGAGTCTAGAAATTCGTACCTTAGGTGTCCAGGCAGCTCCTTCAGTTATGGAGTTGGAGGCATGTCATCTTCTTTTTCCTCCTCAGCTTGCTCCAAAGAGTTTGTAGTTTGCTCATCTTCCTCAGCTGTCAAGTACATCTCTTCATCTTGTTGAGCTTCTATGAGCTGAAGAGCTCCATTATTGGTGGTGGTAATTTCTTCTGCCAAGTAATCTTCCACCAATTCCTCAAGGTCTTCAACCCAAAGGCAGTCCTCCTCCTCTTGACCTTGCAAAGCCTTCCCCATGTGGAAGACTAAGGTCTCCTCATTAATTCTCAGAGTTAGTTGCCCTTGAGCAACATCAATCAATGCACAACCCATTCTGAGAAACGGTCTTCCAAGGAGTAGCTGAACTCCTCTATCTTCTTCCATCTCCAAAACTACAAAGTCCGCTGGAAATATGAAGGAACCCACTTTGACTAACACGTCTTCAATTATCCCTTCAGGCCTTCCAAGAGACCGGTCAACAAACCGCAATGATATGGAAGTGGGCTTCATGCCCTTAAGCCCAAGCCGCTTATACAAAGCGAAGGAGATCAAATTGATGCTGGCCCCTAAATCACATAAGGCCGTCGTTGCGGTGCATTGCCAATCACACAAGGGAGATTAAAAGCGCCCTGGATCTTTATGCTTGATGGGCAAACTCGTTGAACAACACTTGCTCACCTCGTTAGTGATCGCCACCGTCTCATGATCCCCATATTTCCTCTTCTTTGTCACAAAATCTTTAATGTACTTTCTGTACCTAGGCATCTGCTCCAAGATATCCACAAATGGAATATTAATTTCAAGCTTCTTGAACAAACTCGAAAGCGCTCATACTCTTCCTCAACCCTCTGGTTCCTCGGCCTCCGAGGAAATGGCATAGTAGGCCCGAGCTCTTGCCTCTGTTCGTCGCCTATTCTGTCTTGACTCACTGCTTGTCCTTCTTTTCTTGCACTCTTTCTTCGACTTTATCTGATTTTCCTTGGTCATCGGCTTCCAAGGGTCTACTCTGTTCTTCTGGAATTGCCTTCTTCTTAGGCTCTTCACTTCATTCAGGTGTCTTCCCGCTCCTTAGAGTGATAGCCTTGCAACTCTCCTTGGGGTTCACCTCGGTGTCACTTGGAAAAGTATTGGTTGACACCCTTTGATTAGCATTCTGTGCCATACTCACAAGTAACTTCTCCATATTCTTAATTGAAGATTCTATTGTGACTACCCTTTCCTCCAAATTATCCTCTCTTTTGGTTGGCTCATCCACATTCGATATACCCTTCCTCTTTCTTGTTGAGGCCGAGGTCGTCTTCGCTCGAATCCTGGAGGTGGGTGTAAATAATTATCCATAGCATACTGATTCTGGCTTCATCCCCGGGGGGCACATATTTGTCTTGAAATGAGGTATCTCCCCCTCGGTTTTGTGTTCTCCGAAATGGTTGAGATTGTTGCTGATTCTGGTTGTACCCTTGTTGTTGTTGAGGATAAAATTGCTCCCGTTTTGGTACAAGCCCTTTCCTCCAACATAATTTGCTTCTTCACTCCACTCCAGCCTTGCTCAACCACTGGTAAAGCTTGTGATCCTTCAACTTTAAGAGCCAATACTTCCATGCCTTTCACTAAAGCTTGAATCGTGCTTGCACATCATTGGAAGAATTTTCAACCGAAGCTATCTTCTCCCTCGGCTTTGAAGTACGCACATTAGACCACCGCCAATCAGCTAATGATAGCCTCTCCAAAGCGCTCCGCGTCGCATCAGGCTCTAGGTTCATCAAGCATCCTCCAGCAATTGCATTCACCTTGTCTTGTGAATGGGACCGAAGACCTGTGTAGAAAGATTCAATTTGAATCCACTGGGGTCTTCCATGATCAGGGCATCTTCTCACTAAGTCTTTGAAACGCTCCCAAGCTTCATGAAGAGTCTCCATCTCATCTTGCCTGAACCTGCTAATCTCTCCTCTGAGCTGGATCACCTTGGAAGGAGGGAAGTACTTTGACATGAACTTGGTCTGCATCTCCTCCCAAGTGTTGATTGAACCTCGCTGGCAGATGTTGAACCAGCCCAAGAGCTCTATCCCTTAAAGAGAAAGGGAAAAGCCTTAGCTTTATGGCCTCCTCCAACACATTGTTGATCTTGATGGTGTCACACACCTGGTAGAACCTCATCAAATGCTGGTGCGGATCATCCACGGCTGTTCCTCCAAACGCGTTGTTGCTCACCATGTTGATCAATGCCGACTTCAGCTCGAAGCTATTTGCTTGGACTCTTGTCTGCCAAATCCCAGAATAATGGTCTGACATCATCGGCCTTGCATAATCTAAGAAGGTTCTGGGCATAAACCTATTACCCTCTTCGTCTGGATATTGGCCATTGTAATTGGCCCCTCCGTGTGGTGCACCACCATCAGGTCTGAGATCTGCCATTAGATCGCCTACGGATTGCTCCAAGCCTTGCAATGCTTCTTCCGCCTCACGTGCTGCTTCCCTAGCTGCTCTACGCCGAGCTCTGAACAACCTTTCAGGTTCCCGAGTAAATTGTATATCCTCCTCTCTTTGCATGCACAACTAGGAATCCTTGATGTATGTTCCTGTAAAACAACAAGAACACACCCAGCAGCTCCGAACAATGCAAACTAAACAAATAAAGAACACAAAATAACAAAAAATAAAAAACAAAAATAAAACACCAAGATCAGAATTCAAACAATTTCACTAAATGTTGATTTTAAAAACTAGTTAACCGTTGAATCCCCGGCAACGGCGCCAATTTGATAGATAGGATTTTTTAGCCTCTCTAAAAGAGCTAGCTAATGTCGTTAAATCTCTCTTCAAGATAATAAATTCCCTAAGTTTACACTAAAAGAATAGCAGCAAGCAAGGGGTCGAACCCACAGGGATTAGCCTAGTTTTCTAGTTCTCAAATCAAATCACCCAATTACTCTTGTTCTATAAAATGTCTTGGCAAAAAGTTTTCTTTTTTAAACTAAAGATCTAATTTTTATTTGGTTTTCTGAATAAACAAAGAAAGTAAACTGATTTTAAAATTAAGATTCAAGGATTAAAAGCATCTAGGGTCACAATTTCACCTCCCAATGTTATCTCTACTGGTTCATGGTATTAGGGTTGTCTGATTGAAAACATGCTAAACATAAGCCAAGGACAACAAATGGTCATTGAGGTCCTTTTAAGAGTTGTATGCCAGAATGGTCATCTAAACACACAAACATGCAAAGCCAATAAATCATACTTGCAAAAGGATAATGATCACACCAATTACAAATAAGTTATGAATCTCAATCTGCCCCAGACTAGGGCTAAGAATACCAAGGTGTACATCCAAAGATAGAACTTAAGAACAGATTCATAAAACATGCAAAACTCAATCATCCAAACCCAATATTCATAAACACAGCAAAGCAACAAGGGGGCTACATTGCTCCCCTAGATTAAAAGACTACTCATGCATGATTACAAGCAAAACCATAGCAGAAAAGCTCAACATCTTCTTCTTGATCACGCGTACAGCAAAGCTTCAAATCCAGGCTCCAAAATCTGCGACGGCTGCGACGGCTGCTCTCCTAGGTCAAGGAGCACCTTCAAGTCGTGGAGCCTCTCTCTCTCTCTAAAAACGTGTAGGGGGGTTAGACATACATAGCAGAGGGCGTGGAGGCTGTATTTATAGAGTTTGGATGGGCCTTGAGGTGTGTAACCTAGCCCATCTATCAAAACGACGTAGTTTTGATAAGTAACACTCGAAACTTTAAAATCTCTATCTTCCATCCACAATTTGGACACGGGCCTTCAGAAACAAATGATCAGCATGGAAAAATGATAGGATCGGTCCAAAAATATCTCTGCACGCCAATTTGTACGTGATATGGTGAATTCACGTGCACCTCCAAATTAGCTCAAACTTCTCCCCAAGCTTCCTTGCATCCTGTAGAGGCCGGAGAGGCAAAAATAGGCTTGCACGTGAAATGGGTGAATTCACGTGCAGCTCCAAATCAGCTCCAAATGCTCTGAAATTTCTGTGGTAGGTAGAGGACATCATTGTAAGAAACTTTTGTTCTTGCACGCCAATTGTTTGAGGCCATCTACTATGTCAAAAGTGAGCTCCAAAATCTGCTAAAACAGCTTAAAAGCACATGTATTTGCAAATAGCATCTTCCTAGGGGTTAGAGCAAATATATATGATATATGAAGCAATAAGGCTCTAATCATGCTCTTAAACATCCTAAATAAATACTAGAATAACGGCATAAAATGCACGTTATCAGGGAGATATTCTAATGAGGAGTTTAATGTAATAAAAGCATGTTTGGGCACTTTTGTATGTTTGGACTTAATAAAAATATGATTTTTGTCTCTCTAAATATGAAATGTGAAGTGTATGGTATCCTGTGTGAGCATGTTGTATTCTATCCCCTTTATCCAAACTCGGGTAAAGGGAAGGTCACGTTCCGGTCTCCTCGGGTTGGAAATCCGGGGTGTGACATCTTCGAGCCAGGCCGGAGGATTGGAGAATCCGGACCAGTCGACGAGTTGTCCAGGGATAACTCCATAGAGAGCTTGGGATGCCATTAAGATTGGAAGGTGGGAGGAGATGGAGTTGAAGTCTTGTGAGAGAATAGCAAATGATGATTTAGGGTTTTAGAAAATTAGGGGTAATAGCCTCGTGCATTGCTTGAGTGTAGTATAAATAGGACTCTTTCCATGGAAGAAAGCGGGTCTCGGGATTAAGCGAGATGAATAGTGATCCGCCTGACTATCCGATGTCATTAGACTTGACGTATTCACACCGTCGGATGGAAAATGTGACATGGCAGCTGTCATCACTGGTTTTCGTCCGGGCCCATTTGGGGTGGGCACAAACTAAACCAATGGTGAGAAAATTTAGAGTCGCCACCAACTGTTTTTGGGGTACAGTTGGATACCCTCTACTTTGAGTAGTAAAAAGATGTGATCTGCGTTATCAGAAAAGGGTTCGGGAGTTGGTTACGTGTAGGGAAGGATTAGCACCCCTACAGCGCCCTTTCGGTATCTAATTTAGGAGGAGGAGGTTTTATTTTATTTGTACTTCCATAACTGGGTTAAGTTTCCTAAAAAGTCTATGATTTTTATTTAGCTAGTTATTTATTAAAGCCATGGTTAAAATGGATTTATCCTAAATTTCTAAAGGGAATCCTAAAAGTTTTGGGTTTTTGTTTGAAGTGGAGAATGAGATCCTATGGGTTGATTTTGGGTTTTTGGTTTTACTTTGGGAAATTGAAGTCCTAGAAAATGATTTTTTTATTTTCCCCCTTTTTTTGGTTTTTCTTGGGTTAGAAAACATACATTTTTTTTGTTTTTGTTTTATTTTTTGTTGTTTTATTTTTTGTCTTTTTTTTGTTTTTTTCTTTTGTTTTTTGGTTTTAGAAATTGAAGTACTAATTTTGGTTTTCTTCTTTTTTTTTTGGCTTTAAAACATGAAAACGTTTTTTTTGTTTTTTCAAGGAGATATTTTGAACACATTTTGAAAACGTTTTATAGAAAAACATGTTATAGATGACGTTTTAGAAAAACATTTTGTGGAATACATTTTGTTATTTTTTTGTGTTTTTTAAAGCTTTGAACCTAAATCTACACGTTTCAACAATTCAAAAATACATAGGAACACATATATCAAAATAAATGTGGAGTGTGTGAGTGTGACATCCACAAAAGAGAAATAAAAGCACTTTTTTTTCTTTTTTCCTTTTTTTATTCATCTCCATTTTTTTTATGCCTCTCTTTTTTTGCCTCTTTTTTTTGAGTTTCCTTGCTATTACATATTACAACTTTGTGTGAAATGACAATTACAATCAATAAAACAAAAGAAAATGAATAAAAAGCAAGATAATGAAAAGAAACAACACAACACAACAATTACAAAAAAAACAAGAGCATAGGGTAAGGCAATCAAAATGAAAAATTAACCCGACTTTATCTTGGATTTGGGGCTCCGATTGCTGCAACGTTGGCAGGAAGGCGTGACTCCTTTCTTGGTGTCTTTGAAGAGAGGTGGCTGTGCGAAATTGGCAGCAAACCTGGGCATTTTCTGGGACTGAACTCTCCTTCCCCCCGTTTTTTGGATTAGGGAGCTGGGTATGAGGAAAAAATGGCAGCAGGTTTTTTTGTTAGAGATAAGGAGTCTTTCTGTTCTCTCTCTCTCTAGACGTTTTTTTTGCAGGGAAGAAACTGGGGCGTTTTTTTTTTTATGTGAAGACTTTGGGGAAAATGAAGAGCTTAGTGTAATCAATGCTTAGGCAAGAGGGTTCCTCGTTAGATGAGGGGTCTCTCTTTTCTCTTTCTCTTTCTCTTTTTTTTTTGGACGTAATCCTCTTTTTTCCTCTTCTTTTTTCTTTCTGTCGAACTCCCCTCTTTTTGCTGGGCAAACTCTCTTCTTTTCCTTTCTGTCGAACTCCCCTCCTTTTTTTGGCGAGATCTCTGTTTTTTTTTTAACTCTGGGCGTTTTTCTTTCTGTTTGCGCTAGGACGAGGCTGGGGCGTAAATGGTAGCAGGTTTTTTCAACGATCCTCGGTCTCTCTTTGTTTACGCTCTTTTTTTTCTTTCTCTGCGCAGTGACGGACGACTGCATCTTAAAGTGCTGGCGGATACCTTTTGGTTGGACTGTCATTAATTGTAGCATTAAATGCTGTATTATTGATGCAGTATTTTAATATGTAGATTTGATGCTTTGTCGGGTGGACAACTTGTGCGGAAAATAGGGCAGCTCGTGATTGCCTTTTGAATTTGTATTTTAGCAGATGTGACTGACAGGGTCGTTGCAAAATTGATTCTTTGTCAGGTGGCCAGCGCAGAGGACGGGTCTCGTGAACAGCCAGCGAGAAAAAAGCCAGCGCAAAAAGCCAATGAGAAACGCTAACCAGCGAAGGTCAAGGAGTCAGAGGCTCGAAGTGTCGGTAGGTCGGAGTGTCGGCAGGTCGAAGTGTCGGTAGGGTCGAAGCTTTGGTGGGTCGAAATTTCGGTGGGGAGGTCAACGGTCAACGGGTCGAAGTGTCGGCAGGTGGAAGGTCAACGGTCAACGGGTCGAAGGCTTACAGGCGTCCGGGTCAAGGTTCGAAAGTCGGAGTGTCGGCAGGTCAAAGGTTTATAGGCTTCGTGTGTCCAGGGTCGAAGGGTCGTAGGTCGAAGTGTCGGCAGGTCAACGGTCAACGGTCAACGGGTTGAAGGTTCGCAGGTGAAGTCGTCACAAGTCCTGGCATCGTAAGTCTCGAGGCGTCGCATCTTCACAAGGTTCGAAAGTCTGAAGGGGCTAGTCGAAGGTCGGAGTGTCGGCAGCGGGGCTTCGAGGCTTCGAATCTTCGAGGCTTTGAGGCTTCGAGGCTTCGAGGCTTCGAAGGTCAATGGGTCGAAGTGTCGGCAGGTCAACGGTCAATGGTCAATGGTCAACCCCAAAGTTTTTTTTTAATTACCTTCTCACCCTTCACCTAAAATGCAAAAATGGATAACTTTCCGAGGATTGTTTGGGAAGATCCGTATTCGCCTAAATTGACTCTTTGAATAATTTCGTACGGTCACCTTTTCGGGCAATTTGACCAGGGGCATTGACCGTCTTTTGGCAAGTTTTGACTTTTTCCAACGAAAGTTGTTTGAGCCATAACTTTTTCATTTTAAGTCCGATTTGAGCTTGGTCAAGTGCGTTAATCTCCAATTTTTATCCTCTATCACCTGGTGTTGGTCTTGGGGCGCTTCAAGGACTTGTAGCAGAAGTCATTAATTTTGGACTCCCCCGTCCGTGTCAATTGTATCCATCTCGTGCAAATTGGGGCTAACATCAATTCCGAACCATTCCTTGGAAGTATGGGATCATTGTGGACTTGTTCAACAAGGTATATGGCATGGGCAGAAAGGTATATCAAATGGGTTTAGTATGTCCAACCCGGACAAAATGGGGTCCAATAGCTGCCCCTCTTTGTGCATTGTTTGTGTACAAACAATGTACAAAGATAAAAGGGAGTCATTTTGGATGGGTCAGAGCACTTACCTAACTTACCTGGTTTTAAAGCAGATGGAGAGTAC
Organism: Taxillus chinensis; assembly: GCA_023512835.1. Lineage (NCBI taxonomy): Eukaryota > Viridiplantae > Streptophyta > Magnoliopsida > Santalales > Loranthaceae > Taxillus > Taxillus chinensis. Next base: position 46,359,677 of record CM042090.1, read on the forward strand.
TATGTGACGGTTGGGTCCGTCCCCGAGAGGCAAAAAGGACTTCACAGGTTGGTGGACGTGGATGAGACTTTGATGAGGCATCTAAGGCTGCCTACGATGTAAAGATATTGGAGATTGAAAGCCTACAACAATGACAGGCTTGAACTGAAAAAGAGAGCCTACGGCAATGATAGACTTTGGTTAAAAAATGAAAAGCCCACAGCAATGATAGGCTTGAACTGAGAAGCGAAGAGCCCATAACATGATAGGCGTGAACGAAAAAATGGAAAGCCCATAGCAATGATAGGCTTGAATTGAAAATGAAAAGCCCACATCAACGATAGGCTTTCATTGACAGTGGAAAGTCCACAGCAACGTTAGGCTTAAACTGAAAAATGAAAAGGCCCACAGCAATGATAGGTTCGGATTGAAGATGGAAAGCCCACAACAGCGATAGGCTTGAATTAAAAATTGAAAGGCCCACAGCAACGATAGGCTTAAATTGAAAATGGAAAAGCCCACAGCAACGATAGGCTTGAACTAAAAATTGCAAGGCCCACAGCAACGATAAGCTCGAATTGAAAATGGAAAGCCCACAGCAATGATAGGCTTAAATTGAAAATGGAAAAGCCCACAGCAACGATAGGCCTGAACTAAAAATTGCAAGGCCCACAGCAACGATAGGCTCGAATTGAAAATGGAAAGCCCACAGTAACGATAGGCTTAAATTAAAAATGGAAAAGCCCACGGCAACGATAGGCTTAAACTAAAAAATGAAAGGCCCACAGGAACGATAGGCTCGAATTGAAAATGGAAAGCCCACAACAACGATAGGCTTAAACTGGAAAGACTTGTTGGAGACATCAATTGGTATTTGGGGAAATGCTTTAAGGAATTGGGGAGTTTGGGAAGTAACCCAATTTGGGCTCCCTCTACGAGTTCACTCAAGGAGATCGCTCTACGAGGTGACCCAAAATGGGAAAAGTTTGTCAATTGCTAAAAGGATGCATTTAGAGCTTGGGGAAATTGCAAAGAAAGAGTTATACAGTTGAACAAAAAAAGCTAGGATAGCTTGGTGAGAAGCTTGCTGGGTATGAGCTCCTAGGATCTTCAGAGGCGGCAATATTCCTGAAATTACAGAGTATGTTGAATGTATGCAAATGATGCATGGAATGCAATGTGATGTATGCCGGGACGCGAGGTGACATGTATGGCTAATGACCCAATATGAGCTGAGGGTTCATCTCCCTCCTGCTGGAGAGTTTAGATGACATCCAATTTGTTGGGGACTTTTTGTCTCTCAGGCTGGGGAGACCTTTCTATCTTTGCTGGGGAACGCCCTTTTGTGCATGAAGGGTCTGTTAAATTTAGCTTCGCCATACTGAAGAGCTTGATTTGATGGCTTCTCTGGGGATAGTGATATTTTATGGAGGTATGAGTATTCTGAGTTGGGGGACTTAATTTGTTTGGGGATTTTGAGCTTGGCCCTACTCATAAGGCAATGCTAAAAGAGCTTACTAGGGATTTAAGATGTTCTACTTAAATGTGAAATGAAGACGATGTAACATGATTAAAGAGATAAAAAAGATTTTTGCTGGTTTAATTCCACAAAACATATTTATATCATAAAAGTGTCCTATTGTTATAATCTGATAAACAGAATCACAAGTCTTTAAAAGTATAATGTACAAATTTGATTCGAGTGTGGCGTAGGTTTGACCAAGTCTTCCACTGTTTGTAGCCACTGTTTTTGGATGATGTTGTCTCTACTGCTTGCAACGGACCCTATTTGTTGTGGTCCTGATCCTTTCGGTTTCTGACTGAACTGATTTCACCCTTCAAGATTTATTGTTGGCTTTGTATTTTACCCTTGATGCCCTTTCAGGTTTTCACCAAGTCCGCCTTTGTTTTCTCTTTTGTCTTTTGTTGGAGCTTTGTATTTTACCCTTGGTGCCCTTTTGGGTTTTCACCAAGTCCGCTCATTACAGGAATGAGAATCTTGTGGGGAGGTATGAGAGTTAAGCATAAAACTTTTTGACGGTGTCGCTATTCACTGGATTAGGAAGCTCATCTCCGTTCATTTTGGCAAGGATCAATGCGCCTCCCGAGAATGCTTTTTTCACAACATATGGGCCTTCATAATTGGGAGTCCACTTGCCTCTATGGTCATGTTGAATTGGTAAGATCTTCTTAAGGACAAGATCACCCTCTTGAAAGCTTCTGGGCTTCACCTTTTTATTGTAATTGTTTATCATTCTCTGTTGATACAGCTGTCCTCTGCAAACTGCTGCCAAGCGCTTGCCCTCAATTAAATTCAACTGCTCATAACGACTTTGGGCCCATTCTGCTTCTTCGAGCTGAGTATCCTTAAGTACTCGGAGGGAAGGTATCTCCACTTCGACCTGTAGAACTGCTTCTATGCCGTAGACCAAAGAAAATGGAGTTGCCCCGGTCGATGTACGCGCTGAGGTACGATAAGCATGCAAGGCGTATGGTAGCTTCTCGTGCCAATCTTTGTATGTTTCAGTCATCTTTCTGATAATGTTCTTGATGTTCTTGTTGGCTGCCTCGACTGCTCCATTCATCTTTGGGCGATAGGGGGTCGAGTTGCGGTGTTGAAGTTTGTATGTTTCACACAACTTCCCTATCATCCGACTGTTCAAATTGGCAGCATTGTCCGTTATGATCTACTCGGGATGCCCATATCGGCATATGATATTGTTCCGTATAAATCGAAGTACCACAGCCTATGTGACATTAGCATATGATGCTGCTTCTACCCACTTGGTGAAGTAATCAATGACTACCAAAATGAAACGATGACCATTAGAAGCTTTTGGAGATATTGGTCAGATAATGTCAATACCCCAAAGTGAGAACGGCCACGGGGAAACCATCACGTGTAGTTTGGACGGCGGCACTTGGATCTTATCGCCATAAATTTGACACTTGAGGCATTTGCGCACATATTCAATGCAATCTTTTTCCATGATGACCCAATAATAGCCCATTCGCATGATTTGTCTTGTTAACGCATGTCCGTTTGCATGTGAACCACATTCCCCTTCGTGCACTTCTTTCATTATTTGTGTCGATTCTTCTTTTGCCACGCACCGCAATAATACCATGTCATGGTTTCTCTTATATAGAATCGAGCCATCAAGATAATAGTTGGATGCTGACCTTCGGATATTTCTTTTATTAGACTCAGAGGCCTCTGCTTAAGCAAATACTATTAAGCAAATACTGTTTGACGTCCTCAAACCAAGGTTTTTCTTCAGTATTTCCTTCAATGGCCATGCAATGTGCTGGAGCATCTTGTATACGGATATCGAAAGACTGGACTTCCAACTTTGTGTCTAGTCGAAGGAGGGAGGCTAGAGTGGCCAACGCATCAGGAATCTAATTGTATTCCCTGGGCATATGCTCAAATGTGATGTCTTCGAATTGCTCGGCTAACTCCGTAACGTGCTTCCGATATGGGATTAATTTGTGGTTTCGAGTCTCCCATTCACCCCTTACTTGAAAAATGACGAGTGCCGAATCGCCGAACACTCGTAATTTTTTGATTCCATTGTTAATGGCTTCTTGAAGTCCCATCACACAAGCCTCATATTCTGCTACATTCTTTGTACAAGGGAAGGTTAGCTTTGCCGCCATGGGGAAATGTTCGCCTTTTAGGGATATCAGGATGGCTCCAACACCGTGACTTAAGAGACTGGAGGCTCCATCGAACCACATCGTCCATATGTCTGATACTTTGGCCGAAATGATGTTGATGTGCTCATCTGGGAAGCCAATAGTCATGGGCTCGTAATCTTCTAGTGCTCTGTCTGCCAGATAGTCGACTGTTGCACTTCCTTTTATGGCTTTTTGAGGTACGTAAATGATATCGTACTCCGATAGGATCAACTGCCATTTGGTGATTCTTCCAGAAATGGATGGTTTTTCCAAGAGATATTTGAGTGGATCATGCCTCAAAATCAGCCATGTGGTATGATAAAGAGTGTATTGCCTCAATCTTCTTGTTATCCAGACAAGAGCACAGCACGTCTTCTCCAAGGGTGTGTAGTTTTCTTCATTGATGGTGAACTTCTTGCTGAGGTAATAAATGGCCTACTCCTTCTTGCATGTAGAATCGTGTTGCCCCAAGACACAACCCATCGCTGACTCCTGAACGGTCAAGTATAAGATCAGAGGTCTATCCGGTCCTGGTGGGACCAAAATAGGTGGATTAGACAGATATCGTTTGATCTTGTCAAAAGCTTCTTGACACTTGTCATTCCAAATTTCTGGGTTGTTCTTTCGTAAAGTCTTGAAAATGGGTTCACATGTGGCTGTCAATTGGGAAATGAATCGGGCAATGTAATTCAGTCGCCCTAGGAATCCTCTAACCTCCTTGATGGTCCGTGGTGGCGGCATCTCTTGGATAGCTCGAACTTTATCTGGATCGATTTCAACTCCTTTTTGGCTCACAATGAAACCCAACAGTTTTCCCGACATGGCTCCAAAAGTGCATTTTTCGGGGTTCAATTTCAGCTGATATTTCCGTAGCCTGTTGAAGAGCTTGTGGAGTACCTCGATATGATCTTCAGTGCTTCGTGATTTGGCTATCATGTCGTCCACATATACTTCGACTTCCTTATGCATCATATTGTGGAATAGAGTCACCATGGCTCGCTGATAGGTGGCTCCTGTGTTCTTTGGACCAAACGGCATTACATTATAACAGAAAGTGCCCCAAAGTGTCGTGAATGTGGTCCTCTCTTTGTGTTCGGGGGCCATATGAATTTGATTATAGCCCCGAGAAACCATCCATGAATGAGAATAAAGCATGCTTTGCCGTATTATCCACTAGCGTATCAATGTGAGGAAGTGGGAAGTTATCTTTTGGACTAGCCCAATTCAAATCTCTATAATCAACGCACATGCGGACCTTGCCTCCTTTCTTCGATACTGGTACAACATTGGCCACCCATTCTGGATAATGGGAGACACTTAAGAAACCTGCGTCCCATTGCTTTCTGACCTCTTCTTTAATCTTCAGTAGCATCTCCGGTCTCATTCTTCTAAATTTCAGCTGAACTGGCTTGCATTCCGGCCTCACTAGTAGGTGATGCTGCACTATGTCTGTGTCTAATCCAGGCATATCTTGATACGACCATGCAAAAACATCTATGTAGCTCCTTAACAGCTCAATTAATTGCTTCTTGATGTCGGTAGCTATTAAGGATCCCACCTTCAATTCTCTTGGTTCGGCAACCGTCCCCAAATTCACTGTTTTTACTGGGTCTTCACTTGGAATGGAGAAACAGTCTTCCCTTTCCAATAGGCGTATAATCTCCCCTGGTAGCTCAGGTATCTCCTCTACCTCATTCTCGTCAACTTTAAACACGGGCTGCTCCCAGTTTGGACTTTGGTCAAACCTTAGGCATCTCGTTTCGCTTTCGCATATGATGTTTTCATTGACATTGTGATACCTGCTTATAAGAGAATTACAAGTGGGTAACCAAATATGATATGCATATGTTATGAATGGAATGCACCGTGAAAGATTTGAAGAAAAATGCATTTTATTGAAAAGCTTTTGATAAAAACAAATGTTCACCGCTTCAAAAGACATTAAAATAGAATACATTAAATCTAGTGACCCCATAAGCATTACATTATGGGGAGGTCCAGGCTGGTCCAATTGTTTAATGGATGGTTGGGATCCTCTCGCACCACCAGAGTCATCTCGCTCAGCACCTTCTCGTCTGCATCCAATACGGCTACAAACTCAGGCACGGGCTCAAGTTGGCTTTTATGGATGAACCCTCCACTCTGGAATGTAACATTCAAGGGGGGAAAGCTTCTCTTTTCTTCTTGAACTGCCCTTTTTTGCAACCTTGCCATCCTGCTTTCTTTCTTTTTGATAGCTACCCTTTGTCTGTCAGCTCTAATAGGCATGTAGCCCAGCCCAAATTTCTCATTATTATCTCGGATGGTCAGGGGTTTCTGGATTCCTTGAGCCTTTGGACCTAATCCTTGCCCTGGCTTGTACCCTTGCTTGATCATGGTGGTTGCAACCATCTTTGATGCCTTTGAGAGGTGATAGCTTGGTATAGAAGTGATGTTCATGACCTCAAAGGATCGATAGGAACATTCCGGTACATCCTCGTTGTTTTTAATATAAGGTACTGATGCCGGTTTGGTGACGAGGAAACTTGTCTCTCCAGAGATGCAAATGAGCTGGTCTCCCATCACAAATTTCATCTTTTGGTGGAGGCTTGATGGCACTGCCCCTGCCATGTGGATCTAGGGTCCTCCCAACAAACAGCTGTAATATGGCGTGATGTCCATCACCTGAAATTCCACCGTAAAAGTAGTTGGCCCAATCATGAGTGGAATATCCAGAGTCCCCACCATGTCATGTTTTCCTCCATCGAATGCCCGTACCTTCATCGTACAGGGACGCATATAGGATGCGTCGATCGGAAGTTCTTTGCGATATATGCAAGGGCATAATGTTCAAGGCAGAGCCATTGTCAATGAGTACATGGGCTATGGTGTGCTCCTTGCATTTGACCATGATGTGCAAAGCTTTTATGTGCCCCTTTCCTTCTTGGGGTAGCTCGTCATCTCCAAAGCTAATGACGTTATTCATGATGAGGTTACTAATGAGTCCATCCACATTTGCGACTGAGATGGTTGGAGGAATGTAGGCTTGGCTCAGGACTTTCAATAGTGCTTCACGGTGAGGTTGGGAATCCATCATTAATGAGAGCAATGAGATGCGAGCCGGTTGTCGACTTAGCTGATCCACAATATTATACTCACTCTGCTTCATGAGCTTCAGGAATTCCAATGTCTCTTTTTCGATGGATCGGTGCTCCTTTCTTTGTTGCCTCCAGCATTGGCTCAATTTCTAATTTCACAGTATTCTCCTTCCTTGGTTTGTCTGCCATATCAGGGGCATAAGCCTTACCGCTCCTAGTTATCTTCTCTACTGCGGCGGTTCCCTGAACTATTTCGCAACCGTAGTTCCATGGGACTGCCTTATCAGTCTTATAGGAGAAAGGAGCAGGAACACCTATGGTGAGAGGTGCAATTCCATGCGGTAGTTGTGGGATTTCGGTTCTCTCCCCCTTGTCTGGCACGAGACTTGAGGCATGGATAGTGAGAGGCTTGATTCCATGTGGCAGTAGCGGGATCTCCGGAGCCTTAATGTTTAAGACAAGGGGTGTTGGCACCCATGGCGATTTGTGTGAATCATCTCCTTGCATCATGTGGCTTTGGTTGTCCGTTCCTCCTCTTGAGAATTCGATCATCCTTTGGTCCATGAGCTTTTGTACCATGCTAGCAAACTCGCTATAGTGTTCGATGTCATGCCCTCGTGACATTTTGTGATAAAGGCATTGTTTCTCCAACTCTGTCCCCTTCTCTGTCTTCAATGCGTCGGGAGCAAGTATATATCCATATTCCTGCAGTAGGTTAAACAAATAGCTTTTCTCCATTCGTATTTGTGAAACCTTCTCTAGCCGTCCTTCTGTTGTGATACTTGTCACGTCATGGGAATGTTCTGGAAGCGGATTACTGTTCACATTTGGTGTCCCAGTCAGTGCGGAAAAATCCAGCCACTTTGCATCCTTCAATGCCTGAACCTTCCTTTTGAATGTTATACTATAATGACCCGTGTGTAAGAAGTTAACCACAAACACCTTGGATGTTGGTGCACAAGTTTGAGGTAAGAGATGAGCCCAAGAGGGGACTTTTGGGAGGTGCATGTGACAAGTGATAACGTACATTTATGCCCTAGGAAGATGCTATGCATATACCTGCGGTTTTAAGCTGTTTTGGCAGATTTTGGAGCTCACTTTTGATATAGTAGATGTCCTCAAACAATTGGCGTGCAAGAACAAAAGTTGCTTAGAATGAGGTCCTCTATCCACCACAGAAATTTTAGAGCATTTGGAGCTGCACGTGAATTCACCCATTTCACGTGCAAGCATATTTTTGCTTCTCAGGCCTCTACAAGATGCAAGGAGGCTTGGGGTGAAGTTTGAGTGCATTTGGAGCTGCACGCCAATTGGGGAATTGGCGTTCAAATTGGCGTGCAGGCATGTTTTTGCATGGTTACCTTAGTTTTGTTATTTTAATCATCTTTTCCCAAAGGACCATGTTGGAATTGTGGATATTTTGGTGTGTATGGATGTGGGAAGGTCATAGCTTGTTCCATCAAAACTACGTCGTTTTGATTCTAGGATTCACTTAATCAAAACTACGTTATTTTGATGTTGTGTTGTCTATATAAGGAGGAGAAGCCCTATGTTTTAGGTTTAGGGTTCTCTTCAGCTACTGCAGCCGTTGTAGAGAGAGAGAGAGCTAGAGAGAGAGAAGGAAGGGGAGTTGCTGGTTGCTGCCGGAGCATCTTGCGTGGGGAGGACGGCGTTTAGCGCGGAGCAAGGAAGATCTGCTTTAAGGTAGGGGTTCTGTCTCACCTGATCTATTCTGGGGTTAGGCCCTGTGTAGAGGATTTATAGAGCTTCTGTTGTTATTGTTATACTATTTATATGTAAATTCATATAGGTGTGACCTCCTATATGAATGTTGGCCTTCAATGGCGGTTTTTGATGTTTTCTGGTATTGGATGGTGAGTGCATATTAAGTGTTCGATAAAATGCCTGTGTGAATATGTCTATGTGAATATGCCTAGTAGGTGTTTGATAATATGCCTGTGTGGCTGGGTTTGTGGGTTTGTGAATGTATGCATGTTAAGCATTAGGGTAAAATACCTGTGAGACTCTGCATGCCAGGTGTTTGATTTTATGCCTGATTGGCTGTGCGAACTAAGTGTTTGGTATTATGCCTGTGAAAGTGTGTATGCTACGTGTTTGGTTTAACGCCTGTGTGACCTTGTATGCTGTGTTTGTGGAACCCGGTGGCTGTGGAAGCCCGGGACTGGAACTGTTAGCCCGTGTGGCTAAGCCTATATGGCCGTGGATATATTTGCCCGTGTGGCTAAGCCTATATGGCCGTGGATATGTTAGCCCGTGTGGCTAAGCCTGAGAGCCTATGGATATGTTAGCCCGTGTGGCTAAGCCTGAGTGGCTGTGGATATGTTAGCCTATATAGCTAAGCCTATATGGCTTTGGATAGGTGTGTTCTGTGTGATTGTGGAATACAACCTGTTTATATCTTATTGTCACTACACTGCACCTGTACACACCCTCATGTAGACGCTAGGAGCATGGGATGGGTTGGGGAGACATGATCCCTACTGAGCTGTGGTTGCTCACCCCTCCCTCTATGTTGTGTTTTCTTTCAGGAACATACAGACGTTAGGTGGGACCCCAAGGTGGAAGACCTTATTTGCTTTATTGTCTTTTATTTATGTTATTTTGTGGGAATTGTTGTAACCCCAGTGGGGATGGATGGAAAAGAGGATTTTGTTGTAATAAAGACTGATTTGATTGTGGATTGCTTTAATGAACATTACTTTCTTGAATGTGTTGTGGATGTTTTAAAATGTTATATTCGGGGTTTGTATCCTAACCCCTTTGCCCCCCTGTGTGGGCAAAAGGGGAGTCACGTACCGGTTTCCTCGGGTTGGAAAACCGGGGCGTGACATGTACAATTCTCGATATCATGTCCAGCTCCACCTGCATGATATTCACACCTGGCATCCGGCTTGTACTAGGCCGGGGGAGGAGTCTTTATTTATCACAAGGGTATAGGGGTTACCATCCTTGCCTCTAAGAGTTTGGGGTATAATTCCGCATAAGTCATTGGAATTGGATCAAACTCTTGTCGTGGTCGACGGGAAGCCTGATTCGCTCCCGCTTGCTGGGTCTGGGCCCTTGGTTGCCCCTGTCCTTGGAGTGAGGCTCCTGGTCCTTCCTGAGTTGCTGGCCTTGGTTGCTCTGCGTAAGGCGCTCTTGGTTGAAATGGATTAGGTGTCATTGGATATGGAAATGGAACCCCTCCCTGTGGCAAGTATGGCATGAATTGGGGAGGTGGTGCAGGTGCAGCGTAAGCGGCCACGGGTGATCCCCTATAGTACCCCGGTGTTTGGTAGAATGTCGGTTGTATTGACTGGTGCGCTTGGTATACCAAGTTACTCTCATTTTCCTTCTTCTTTGCTGGTGGTTGAAACCGTTTTGATGCCTCAGCCGCATCACCCTTTAGCTTTCCTCCTTTAATTCCACTTTCTACACGTTCACCGAATGCAACCAAGTCTGCAAAGCTGTTGGAGACGTTACCTATCAACTTCTCGTAGTATACGCCTTTTAGTGTGTTGATAAAAAGAGTGGTGAGTTCTCTTTCGGTAAGAGGAGGTTGGACCTCCACAGCGGCCTCTCTCCATCTTCGTGCATAATCTTTGAAATTCTCCTCGGATCCCTTTTCCATGGACTGCAGGGTTAGTCGATCCAGCGCCAGCTCGGTGACATGTTTGTATTGTGCCAAGAAAGAGGTAGGCAATTCCTTCCATGTCTTGATGCGGTTTCCATTTAGTTGAAAGTACCAGCGAAGGAATGTCCCGGTTAGGCTTTCCTGGAAACAATACATGAGGAGCTTGTCTTCATCAGCATAAGCAGCCATCTTTTGATGGTACATGGCCAAATGTGTTTTTGGACACCGGGTCCCATTGAACTTTTCAAACTCCGGCATTTTGAATTTTGGTGGCAGCACCACTCCAGGGACTAAGCATAAGTCATGTGGGCTGGTCATGCCATAGCTGTCAATGCCTTCTACGGCTTTCAATCTTTCCTCGAGTCGGCGTAGAGCGGGAGACTCAATATTTTCCTGAGGAGCTGGGGAACCCATTACCTCCATTGTATTTGGCGTGCAAGAACAAAAGTTGCTTAGAATGAGGTCCTCTATCTACCACAGAAATTTCAGAGCATTTGGAGCTGCACGTGAATTCACCCATTTCACGTGCAAGCATATTTTTGTTTCTCAGACCTCTACAAGATGCAAGGAGGCTTGGGGTGAAGTTTGAGTGCATTTGGAGCTGCACGCCAATTGGGGAATTGGCGTTCAAATTGGCGTGCAGGCATGTTTTTGCATGGTTACCTTGGTTTTGTCATTCTAATCATCTTTTCCCAAAGGACTATGTTGGAATTGTGAATATTTTGGTGTGTATGGATGTGGGAAGGTCATAGCTTGTTCCATCAAAACTACGTCATTTTGATGCTGGGATTCACTTAATCAAAACTACATCGTTTTGATGTTGTGTTGTCTATAAAAGGAGGAGAAGCCCCTCTGTTTTAGGTTTAGGGTTTGTTGCTCCACCAGCCGTCGCAGAGAGTGAGAGAGAGGGAAGGAGAGCTTCTGGTGGCTGCCGGAGCGTCTTGCGTGGGTGGTCGGAGTCTTGCGTGGAAGCGGGAGCAGGAGAACATACAAGGTAGGGGTCCTGTTCTTCCTAAATCCTCCTCTGTTCTAGGGTTCTAGGGTAGATTATGGATTATATCTGTTTATATATATATATGTAATCCATATAGGTGTGATCTCCTATATGGATGTTGGCCTTCAATGGCATTTTGGTGTGATTCTGTTGTTGCATGCTATATGTTCGATGAAATGCCTGTGTGAATATAGTTGTGTGTATATGCCTATTACATGTTTGGTAATATGCCTGTGTGGCTGGACTTGTGATTTGGTGTATGTATGCATGCTGGGTGTTTGTTCTATTGCCTGAATGGCTGGGTTTGTGTACTTGTGAATGGGTGCACACCAAGTGTCTGGTTTTATGCTTAAGTGACCGTAGTGTGTGTTGTGTGCATGACTGTGGTATCTGGCCTGAAGAGGCGGTTAAATTACTTTGCCTGGGAGGCAGTTAAACCAGTGGCCTGAAGAGGCGGTTAAACTACTTTGCCTGAGAGGCGGTTAAATCAGTGGCTTGAAGAGGCGGTTAAATTACTTGCTTGAGATGTGGTTTGTTAGCCAGTGTGGCTGGGGCTGGGGTTATGCCCGCTTGTGTGGAATGTTTTATTTTCTTTTTCCTAATACTGCCACGTCACTACACCTGTGCACATGCATGTAACTGCTAGGAACATGGGAAGGGTTGGGGAGACTTGATCCCTACTGAGCTGTGGTTGCTCACCCCTCCCTCTATGTTGTGTTTTCTTTCAGGAACATACAAGCGTTAGGTGGGACCCCAAGGTGGAAGACCTTATTGATTTTACTGTCCTCCATTTATGTTATTTTTATGGGAATTGATGTAACCCCAGTGGGGATGGATTAGAAAGAGGATTTTGTTGTAATAAAGACTGGTTTGGATTGTGGATTGCTTTTATGAACATTACTTTCTTGAATGTGTTGTGGATGTTTAAAATGTTATATTCGGGGTTTGCACCCTAACCCCTTTGCCCTCCGTGTGGGTACAAGGGGAGTCACGTACCAGTTTCCTCGGGTTGGAAATCCGGGGCGTGACATGTTCTACGTAAACCTCCTCTTGAAGATCTCCATTCAGAAATGCGCTCTTGACGTCCATTTGATAAACTATGAAGTTTTCATATGAAGCACACGCCAGAAACATTCGGATTGCCTCAAGTCTTGCTACTGGAGCAAAGGTCTCATCATAATCTATTCCTTCTTCTTGATGATATCCATTGGCTACCAGTCTGGCTTTGTTCCGGATTACTATTCCATCCGTATCAAGCTTGTTCCGGAACACCCATTTAACTCCAATGACTTGCTGAGACTTAGGCCTTGGTACTAAAGTCCACACATTATTTCTCTTAAATTGATTCAGCTCTTCTTGCATGGCTTCTATCCAATTCGAATCTTGAAGAGCTTCATCTACCACTTTTGGTTCTATTTGAGATAGAAAACATGAGTAAAGACTCATGTTGGAGGTGGCTGCTCTTGTTCTTACACCAACAGTAGGATCACCAATCACTTGATCTGAGGGATGGTTTCGGGTCCATCTGTAATTCTGTGCATGTGATGGATGATCGTGAACAATTTGAAGCTCTGCCAGATTAGGTGGTTCAGGTGTATTTGCTAGTTGAGCTTCGTCCGGACTAGATGTTTCCGTATTAGAAGGTACAGTAGAACTAGGTGGTTCTTCAACACTGTTTCTTTTAGTGTTAACTAGTCCGGACGGACTTGAAGGTGCTCCGGAATTTTGGGTTTCCGTAGGAGTATGTCCGGAGCTTAATGGTAGTCCTGAGTCCGAGTCATCCGTAGCATCATCCATATAATTTCTTTGTGCCTCGCTGATGCCATGTGGTTGGTCAGAATGTGTAACAGGAACATTCATAAACTTCGAATAATCGATGTTGCTGTCCAGGACCTGCACATTAGAACTTGAAGAAGCAACTTTTGACCAATCAGGATTAGCTTCATCAAAAGTCACATGGATAGATTCTTCAACTTTAAAAAGTTTTCTATTGAAGACCCGATAAGCCTTGCTATGTAATGAGTACCCGACAAAAATCCCATCATCGATTTTTGGTTCAAATTTATTTCGGGTCTCTTTGCCATTTATCAATATGTAGCAAGTACACCCAAAAGCTCTGAAATGTGAAATTGAAGGTTTTCGTCCTCTCCACATCTCATAGGGTGTTTTCATGGTAGATTTATTTATTAGAGTTCTGTTCTGAACATAGCAGGCAGTGGACACAGCTTCAGCCCATAGACTGAGAGGAAGTGTTGCCCCTGCTAACATTGATCTACCAGCCTCAACTAAGGTACGATTCTTGCGCTCAGCTACCCCATTTTTTTGTGGAGTTCTGGGCGCAGAGAAGTCATGCTGTATGCCCTGTTCAGAACAATATGATCTCATTTCTGAAAAATCAAATTCTGTACCATGATCACTCCTGATGCACTTTATGCTCAGTCCTTGTGAGTTGCTTATCCAGTTGAAAAGATCTACAAGATGCTCAAAAGTTTGATCCTTTGATTTCAAGAACATCACCCATGTGTATCTGGTGAAATCATCGATAACCACAAGGGTATATCTCGCACCAGCAAGTGAAGGAACTGAAATAGGACCACAGAGGTCCATATGAAGAAGTTGCAGATGAGCAGTTATCGAATTAACTGATTTACTCTTAAAGCTATGTTTGGTCTGTTTGCCGAGTTGGCATTCTCGACAGAGAGTGTCTCTGGAGTATTTGAGTTTAGCTAGACCAGTGACAAGATCAAGTGAAGCTAATTTAGACAATGTCTTAAAGTTTAAATGTGCGCATCACTTGTGCCATAGCCAACTATCTTCATCTGAAGCTTTAGTGAGGAAGCATATAGGGTCAGAAGAATTATTTCTTAAGACCACCGAGTATATGTCCCCATCTCTTGATCCGGATAACTTAACATCTCCAGATAAGTTTTCTCTTACTGTACAGGTGTTGGACATAAAGGAAACAGTAAATCTTTTGTCACATAAATTACTGACACTTAGCAAATTATGCTTTAAACCTTCGACTAGTGCAACTCTAGTGATTGATACACAGCCGTTAGTTAAAGTGCCATACCCGACAGTCTTACCTTTGCTGTTGTCACCATATGAAATGGATGGACCTCGTTTGTCATTCACTTCAACAAGTAGAGTCTGATCACCCGTCATATGTCCGGAGCATCCACTATCGAGGATCCACTTGCTTTGATTGATTTTTAACTTCAAGTGATCCAATGAATGCATTCCAGAGATGCTCCTGAAAGACAACAGTTTACACTTTTTGGTGCCCAAACTTGTTTCGGGCGGTTAGAGAGAGCAGCAGTAATGTCAACAGTTCCGGATTTGATTTTGCTGGGACTTTTAGCTCTCCAAGTTGACTTTAACTTGTTAGTTTCAGCTGCCTCTTTTATTTGGGTTTTCTTGGGAGAGATACTCCTTTGAGGTTTAGATTTTGTTTTGCTCGTAGAACCCTTTTTATTTAACTGATCTTTATTGGTATGAATTTGATTACAAAGCCAGTTATCAGATAAACTCCAACATTCATAGTGATAATGACCTATTTCCCTACAGATGGAACAGACACTATAATGCGGAGTACAAACAGGGGATACAGGTCTCTTAGATTTTACAGACTTTCTACTCTTTTCCCGTGGCCTAATCCATTGCGTTTGGGTGACACGCTTTTGGCCCGAGATGCGTCAACCTTAGCCTTTTCTTTCTTTTTGGGTGCTACGGCTTTGGCTTTAATCGCAGCGACCTTCCCCTTCATCTTTAGTTACGGTCAAATCGCTTCGGGAAGAGTAATATGACCTCGACTCCATAGTCATAAACTATGGTGCCACCTGAAATGAAACCATCCAATGGTTTAGATGTACTAACAAGATATAAGTTGGTTAGTTTTGGAGTGAAATCCGGAGGACACTCAGTAGCTTGAGCTATAGAAGTCGATGGTTCGGAACCTAGGCCAGGTTTGACTTGGATGTTGTTAGGATCAGTCCTAAAGGTAGAGGCTATTTCCCCGGATTTTAGTCACTTACGATTTATTTCCCTTTCCTGTTCCAGTTCATTTTCGAGTCGTTTCACAATAACTTTTAGGCCTGTTAGGTTGGTATTTAACAGATGATTTTCAGCTCTTATATCATGATACCAAGCCTCTTTTCCTCTGAAGTCAGCTATGTCCTTTTCAAGTATAGTGATAGTAAATTCAAGGCGTTTATTCTGACTTTCCACATCTTTGTACATTTGAGTAATTATTAATCTCTCATTCTTTTCATGATCACGTTCAATAATAAGAGATTCTAATTGACTCATGAGCTCGAAGAGAAAGGTACCTCATTATTTGCCATGAGGCAGACGTTCGGCTTAGGAGTTGGCTCATCATCCGAGGATTCCTCCTCTTCTTCCGAGCCACTGATGTACTTTGTCACGAACGCCTTCCTCTTGTTCTTGCTGTTGTCTGAGGTGGAGCGGTGAGGAGTTACCTTGTCACTTTTCTCGGCCACTTTTGATTTGGATCTGCAGTCCTTGGCCCAATGACCGGTTTTCCCACAATTGTAGCATTCCTAGGAACTGGACTCCGGTCTCTCCTTCCTTTGGAAAGATGATGATGAGCGTCTCCTGAATCCTTTTCTGCTTTTCCGTAGGAATCGCTTAAAGGATTTGATGAGAAGAGCTATCTCCTCCTCCTCGTCAGAATCAGAATTCTCGGACGCGTCCGTATCATCATTCCTCAGTATGTTTAAACATTCCGTAGCTTTGAGAGCTACCCCTTTTCTTTTCGAGCTATTTTCTCATCCCCATCAGAGTACTTAAACCTGACTTCGTGAGTCCGCAGCTCTCCATATAGTTCTTCAAGGGGAACATACTGCCAGTTTTTGTCTGATTGCATCTGGAGTTGTTTGGAGTAGTATCGATCTGGCAAGGAGCGAAAGAACTTGTCATTGATCTGAGATCGAGAATAATGCTCATTGACAGTCTTCAGCTCAAGAATGAGCTTGCCGAATCTCCGATAGATGCTTTCGAGTGATTCGCCTGGTTTATGATTGAAACTCTCAAAGTTCTTCCTGAGAGTACAGATAACGTTCTGCATCTGGGACTGACTCCCCTCATAGAGGATTGTCAGTTTATCCCAGACAGCTTTTGCTGTTGTGCAGCCCTGGACGTCCGTGAAAGCCTCGGAATCCAAAGACGATGTAACGTAAGCCAGAGCCTTTTCGCTAGCGCACTGCCAGGCTCTTTCATCGTTGGTAAGTTCGGCATCCGTCTTTGGCCTTCTAACTCCATGTTCTCCGATTGTCATCAGAATTGGAATCTCCTGATGAAGACAGAGCCACATGAGATGGTCATGGCATACCATGAACATCTTCATGCGAGCTTTCCACTGGGAGAAAAGCTCAGGTGTGAATTTGGGCGGTTTTGTCAGAGTAAAACCAGAACTCCGTGGTTGAGCAGTGGAGGTAGCAGCAGGTTGAGGTGGGTCGACGTTTTCACTGCTGCTTCGATCCGGGATGGGCTCTTGTGCACCTCCAGAGTTAAGGCGAGTGTTGAATAGCATACTGCTTTCTTTGGCCATTGCTGAGAGCGAAAGAGTGGGATCTCTATTTAGAACAAATAGAACGGGCTCTGATACCACTTGATGGTCCCTTGGAGCCTAGAGGGGGGTGAATATGCTCTTATCGAAACTCTTTCTAATCTCTTAAGACACAAACACTTATCCAGTTAAGTGATAGAATCACTGCGGAAGATAGCCAGATAGTGGAAGTATTTTGTTTTATTATCAAAAGATAAATACAACAAAATAGAAGCAAGACTCTCTTACACTCTGTTTACAAAGGGATTCACACACTAGCCTAATTCTATCTTTTGAACTCTTGTGCATACACAGGGTTGATCTTGGCTTGCTTACGCACCCGTACACAAATGTACAAGTATGAATATTTATACAAACATTCCTAAGAGACAACCTTGGAACTTGTAGTTCCGGAATGCATTTAGCACTAACTATTCCTTGGTAATCTCTCTGCCTTGACTGCTGCGGTTTGTGGAGCTCAAGATCTTGGGTTTGAAGAGTATAAGTGCCTTTGTGAGTTCCGAAATATAATTGAGGTTGTGTCCACATATCTGGGTGATCCACGTGTAAGATTCTTCAGGTTCTCAACGAGTTTGTCTTACATCGAGACACCACGAGCTGATAACTTTAAATGCAGTAGCTTGAAGTAGCATCTTCTTGATCCGGTGTAATTTTCCTTACTCCGTTGCTAATGAAGCTCGGAACCTTACTCTGTGTCAGTGGTTGCTTACTCCGTATCTATTAGGTACTGGAATCCTTAGTCCGTGTCAGTGCTTCCTTATTCCGCATGTAAGTTCCTTACTCCGTATGTAAGTTCCTTACTCCGTATGTAAGAGTGGCTCGGATTCCTTACTCCGCATCTAGTTTCCTTACTCCGTGCGAATAAAGACTCGGGTCCTTATTCCGCATCAATACTTCCTTACTCCGTATGTATGAAAGACTCGGATGCCTTACTCCGTGTCTTCTTTAGTTCGCTTGAGGGGAAGACTTAACTTTTTTTTTAACTCCATGTCAAACCTTTTACTTCGTGCGACCCTGTAGACCAAGACTCTTACTCTGCATCAGTTTGACTTAGTCCGTTTGAGGCATTAGGAACAGATTTCGTAATCCGTAGCTTTTAAGTTCTTAGTCCGCACGAATGTTCCTTATTCCGTATGTATTGGTGACTTGGTTATTTACCAAGTATTTGACGACACTCACTCTTGTCCGGATCAAGATTATGTATCCTGTCCTTAGCTTTGCTCTCATGAGTGTATTTCCGGATTAATAACATATCTTCTGCAACGATCAAAGAAACACAAAAGATCTCAGATCAAATTACATAAGGCTTTATCAACATTATCCAAATTCTGGGCTTGATCCAACAATGACATATAAGAAATTATTTTTTTTTACAACGTATTTAATATTTACGCGGATAAAATAATATAATTGCATAATCAATAAACAATAAAGTAAGATAACATTATAGCATAAAATATTATAAACCTAAATATAAACATTAATATCATATTCTATGGTCTTCGTAAAATTTCTTGAATTGTATTAGCGTATGTGCGTAGGACGTGTTGTGTTTCGGCAGTAGAGCTACACAACCCTTCGGCTAACATTGTCGTGGTTGTCGCACGAATAACCTCAAACTTCTCCCTGTGTCTCGTCGCATTATATTGCAGCCACTTGACACGAGCATTTAGCTCATCTATAGCAAAGCATAGCTTTGTAACTTCAAGTCGTATTGCTTGCCGATCTTCATCGCGTACACTATTCTCGGATGGCAGTACTTGAGAACTTGATGTCATAACTCTTATTATTCTTCTTCTTACTTCTATACTCTCTTATAAATAAAATCTCATGCTCATACCTATTTATGGAAGTCCAAACAGATACTATTCATAACGGACGGATACTATTCATAACGGCTACTTACTAGTCACATGCTATTTGAATGACTATATTGGGTGCTTATTTTTATTGTGATAATATCTAAAATATCTTTTCTAACTATTGTTAACAATAACATTATTATTATTTTATTATTATTACTTTTTAAGTAAGAACTTAAATAGTTAAAAATTTGCTGGTCTTACTTTTCAGCAAAACAATTCTTTGTCATGTCCACTTGCGCCTCCATGGTATGCACAATGGGCCTCGGCTTTGTACAGAGGTGTTAGATCCTTTGGGACTATTTCTTAACAATCGTGTATAGGGTTCTGTATGTGGCGGAATTGGATCAAACTTTTGCCCAGTTTTTCCAAAAGTCGAGTTCGCCCATTTGCTCGGGTTGGGGCCGATGGTACAAGCTTCCTCCTTGTGGATGATACTGCGGAATTGTGGCAGGCTGCCACATAAGATGCCATGGGTTGCCCGCCGTAATAACCTTGCGTGATACACGGCCCCCGATTGGATATGGCAGTTTGGGTTCCGCTTCCTTTTTTTTTTTTGCGATTGGGTGGCGTAGGCTTTGACTAGGTGTTTGCCACCCTCAAGTTCTTCTCCTCGGGCAACTAAATTGACAAAGCTGTTTGATACAATCCCAACCAGCTTTTCATAATAAACACCTTAGGTGCGATGAAAAGGGTGGTGAGCTCTCGTTCGATTATTGGGGGGGTGTTTCTTCAATACTTCTCTCCACCTCGAGCGTAAGTCTTGAAACTTTCTTTATCGGCTTTCTCCCAAAGATAGAATTTGTGGGTTGTTTTTTTTTTTAAAGTGGCCAGGCTCATTCAAGTGCGGATACGCTTCCTTCAACTGAATGTACCATCGTAATGGCCCACCGTTTAAGCTTTCTTGGAAGCGATCATTAACGGTGTTGGTATGTGCGTCCAACTTGCGCAATACATTATCAAATGGGTCCTTGGCCCCCGGGTACCATTGAATTTCTCAAAATCCGGCATTTTGAACTTTGGAGGTAGCCGACCCCCGGCACCAAGCATAAATCATAGGCATTAGTTGTCCGGCTTTCTTTCTGCCCCTTCACCGGCTTTAACCTTGTGGATGGTTTCCGGCTTGGTTGTTGGTTGGTTTCCTTGGGAACGAGTAAGTCCCTTACTCCCACAGGATGTTTTGAGATTAGTGTTCCCGCATTTGGTGGTGTGACGATTTTTGCCTCTTAAAAGGGTGCTGATGTCGATCTCTCTTCAAAATAATAAATTCCCTAAGTTTGCACTAGAATAAACGTTGCTCTAGTTCTCAAATCAAATCACCCGATTACTCTTGTTCTATAAAATGTCTTGAAAAAAGTTTTCTTTTTAAACTAAAGATCTAATTTTTATTTGGTTTTCCGAAAAACAAAGAAAAGGTAATTTAGGATTAAGTTTCAAGGATTAAAAGCGCTGGGGTCAATTTCACCTCTATGTTATCTTCATGGTTTGGGTTGCGATTGAAACATGCTAAACATAAGCCAAAGGACAACAAATGGTCGTTGAGGTCGCTTTTAAGTGTTTCTTCTAAATTGTATCATATTTGCGGATAATGGTCACACCAATCCAAATAAGTTATGGATCGGCGGGCTAAGAATATCAAGGTGTACATCAAGGAGATTTAAAAAAGCTCGGTTTTAGCTCTGCCAAGCAAACCTGCAAGCTCAACATCTTCTTGATCGCCAGCCAAAATCAAATCTTTCTCCTTCAGGAGCAACTATTTTTTTAAAGCGTGTGGGGGGTAGGCAGCAAGGGGTAGAGCTCTTATTTATAGAGTTTGGATGGGCCTTGAGAACCGCCACTTATCAAAACAGCTTTTGATAAGTAACACATAATCTTCCAAATACTTGGGCCTTAGATCGGTGGAAAAACGGTTGATCGGTCCAAAAATTCTCTCGGCACGTGATATGGTGAATTCCGAGCCTCGTCTCCCCAAGCTTCCTTGCATCATGTAGGGGCTGAACGCCTGTATAGTTGCTGCTCCAAATGCTCCACATTCTAAGAAACTTTGTTCTTGCCCAAATTGTTTGAGGCCATCTCTGTCAAAAGTGAGTCCAAAATTGCCAAACTTAACGCATGTATTGCAACTAGCATCTTCCAAGGGGTTGGAGCGAATATATACGAAATTGAGCGTAGGCTCATCGTGCTAATAAACTAGAATACGGCAAAATGCCGTATCAAATACACCACACTTGAACCATTGCTTGTCCTCGAGCAAAACATAAACATGCAAAAATAAAATAAACACGCGTAAGAAGAAAATAAAATAACAATCAGGTCATGGTTTCTAGCGTGCACTTCATGATGAAATGGAAATTTAAGCATCAAAAGAGTCGTGGCTTAGTTCATTCTTGTCCGTATCCTAAGTCCAACAACCATGGAATATCACCACTTAAATTTCTTAGCAATCCTGATAAAATGTACCTATTTCGTTTTAAAGGATAAGGCCCACCAGAAAAACGCCCAATCCTTCAATGACTTTCTGGAACTCGCCATCAGCTATGATTAAGCACTTGCCAACTCTGAGGCTGCCGAAAACCCCCCTTATTTGAACTCTCTGTAAACTCTAACTCACTCAGTTAATGACTGTAAAACAAAACCATGAGCCCAACACTTAGACAAAACTCGCGAAATCTATACATATCAAATGGGTCCTTGGGATTATTACTGTTTTTTTTTTTTTTTTTTTTTTTTGGGGGGGTTTACTCACGTAACACATAAATAAGAATTTTTTTTAAATGCAAACTCCTGCATTTTGAACTTGGAGTCTCGTCCCATTTCGCTTAGTGTGGCTTTTCTTTTATATCTTTCCTAACATCACAAAATAAAGAAAAGAATCGAAAGATTAGGGTCTAACTCCGCAAGCATAAACCTTACATTAGTAATCCAATACTTCTGCTCTTCAATAACTTGTTGTGCAGTGGTAGCAATCAAACTTGCTAACCATAAATAAGGTTTTTTGTTTCCACTCGACTTTAAGGGTTCTTGGGTCTGTCTAGCTTTCATGTATTCGAAACTCGGCTCAAAACATGGTTCTTAAAGATAAAGCTGATTATAATTAGAGCCATTTAACTCTTAACACCTTCACAACAGATGAAATTGCATGTAATATCCATGTCTCCAAAGTCTTCAAAACAACTCAAACAATCGTGCGCTGCGTTGTTTAAATAAAACATGCATCCACAAAAGACAGGCAGGGTTTTTATGTTTCCTCATGAAAAATGGGGTAGGGTGTTCCCGGGTTTGGTGGTGTAGTCGGACCTGGGCCACAAAGCGAGCCCCGCCCGGACCGAAAGAGGGTCCCACGGAGTGATTTTGGTGGAAGCCTGAGTGGCCTCCCTTTATAGCGTGCAAAAGGAAGTTTTCCGGTGGCGTGTACACGTGCCCCTCTTGGGGGGGGAACCCCCGCCGGTGGGGGGTGGGTCCGCCGGCGGCGGGCGATGTTTCTGGCCCGTGATGGGGGGGGCTGGTCTGCTTTTTTGGGCCGCCATATGACGGTATCAATTCGGTGCGAGGACGTGAATCCTGGTCTGGCTTCCAAAGTTCGGGCGTGGGTGGGGCGGGCGCGGCGGGTTCCGTCGGCCCATTCCTCCGAGTTGCTTATGCATTATGGACCGTCTTTAAGTCTTGCGGTTAGCCCGTCTTGGCCTTTTGGGCTTCGCTTGCTCCTTCCTCTTGCTTTACTTTACCACAAGTTCGGGCCCAAAATTTGCTCGTCCCGTGGTTAGCAAGAAAGGCAAGTCTCTGCCGTGGTTAGCTTAGCAAGTGAAGAAAACAAATAAGAGAAAATAACAAAAATAAAACAAGGATAACTTGGGTTGCCTCCCAGCCTTTTTTGAAGTCTCAGCTGGCGGGTGGTCAAGCGGTGAGAGAGGGGTCGCTTCTCCCTGGGGTCGTAAGGTTTGGGGCTTCACCCAAGAATTTCTTGCATCTGGCTTGGGCGTCCCTGTGGCTTCTTACGGCTTCCGGTCCCGCCACTGGCTGGAAATTAACCTTGTGTTATGAACTTTCTCGGTTTCTTGGATGCCTTTCTTGTTCTTTCTTTGAAATTTAGCTGTCATGGGGTCACCTAAGCTACTCAATTGTTAAGCTCCTTGATCTCTTGTGGGTTGAAATTTAGCTTCTCCTGTGTTCTAGGTGCAAGTGCTGCTTACCTTAGAACGGTAAGGGCGCTGGGGTTTGTGTGCCCTGGGCTTCGTCAAGCCTTTGAGTGGTTCGGCGGTGTCCTATGGCCTTAATCCTCGTGGACATACCTTGTCCTTAGCTTGGGGTGGTAAGCTAAAGACTTCAGTGAACACTTGTTCAAATTTATCAAACAATTTGTTGCGAACCTGATCATTGGTGTCCAGCGGCTAAAGTGTTCAGAAGGATGGGTCACGACCCTTCATTCACTGTGTGGACTCCCAGAAGAAAATGTAAGGAAACCCACGGGGTTGGGGTGGCCCGTGAGCAACGCCCAGTGTCCTGGGGGCGTTTTTCGGCAAACCACCCCTCCCTTCTCCTTTTGATGCAGGCTGGTCTGTCCCTGTGAGGCCAATGGCCCGCGTGATCTGCCGGGCCGCCCCAAGTGGCCTGTGTGTGCGGGCGGTGATGTATTATGTCATCTACCTCCTCCTCGAGGCGCTTTCTTTGATTTGGCGGGTCTCCCGAGACGGCGCCCCCCCGCGGGGGGGGGCGGGGGCGGGCGGGGGGGCCGGGGGGGGGGCGGGGCGGGGAGGAAAAAAAAAAAAAAAAAAAAAAGGAGGGGGGGGCAGAACGGGGGGGGGGGGGGGGGGGGGGGGGGGGGGGGGGGGGGGGGGGGGGGGGGGGGGGGGGGGGGGGGGGGGGGGGGGGGGGGGGGGGGGGGGGGGGGGGGCGGCGGGGGGGGGGGGGGGGGGGGGGGGGGGGGGGGGGGGGGGGGGGGGGGGGGGGGGGGGGGGGGGGGGGGGGGGGCGGGGGCGCCGGCCCCGCCTGCGAGGGAAGGGAGGGGGGGGGCGGGGGGGGGGGGGGGGGGGGGAGAAGGGGAGAGAGGGGGGGGGGGAATGAAAATGAGCAAAGGTACGGAAACCCAAAAACCTGGGGGCGCTGGTGTGTCGAACTTGGCAAGAACTACCCGGGACCACATTAGGTTGTGCATAGGCCGGGATGGGTTCTGTTTGGGTTTGCACAAACCCCTGCAAGGGTTCTGCGTTTGTCCCCGATTCGCTACTCCTTCTGCTGGGGCAGCTTCCCCTACGGTTGCTACTTTGGTCGATAAGTCCATCATGGTTTTTAACCGAAGCTGAACCTCGTGGAGACTGCCCCCATCTCTTGTTGAGCTTGCTCGAGCCCCGAAATTCAGTCCTCCGTATGGTCTCCCATGCCCTGGTCTGACATAGCTTGATTACGGGTTGATCTCAAGTTATAGGAATGCCCAATCTTGTTTGATCTGGAAATGCTTATTTGTTAAGTTTTCTGTTGTTCTCTTTTTCGGATTTTGCTTTTTACCATGAATGTATGAATGCATGTAGTGAATGCATGCAACGAATGGTTAATGATGGAAATGGCGAAAAACAATTTATTGATTGATGAAACCAAATACATTATTGGTGGAAAGAAGATTGAAGTACAACAAGGATAGTCTTATGCTTATGCGACTAGATGAATTGGAACAAGCCTTGATCATTTCAAACTAATTTCCAACTCCGGATTACTCCTCCAATTGGTGAATTCTTTTACCCAGCTTTTCGATGATCTCCTCTTGTTCTTGAACCTTCTACCGCAAGTTCTCGAGTTCATTTTCCTTTTGAAGGAGCAGCAGTCTTGGATCTTGGTGGACCTCCGCATAAGCTATGTACTACTACCGCCAGGGGGGGAATGATGGATGAACTTCGGGGTAATAAGAATTACTGCTAACTTTCCGAGGTGCTTGCCATTAGATACCCGCGAAAAGCTTTGCGTCGAGTCTCAAGGTCAATGTATGTGAAGTCAAAAGCTTCTGTCTCATGCAACACAGGAATAATCTGATGACCCCTAAGTTGTCTTCCTGCCTGAAGAGGGGCGTATGCGGTAGCTCCCCACGGACCAAGTAATGGGACCCAGTTACATGGCCCACAGCTATAAATTATGTCGACTTTGGGCATCCATGGAGCATTCCATACAATTTGATTATCAGTTAAGGTTTGCAGCTCATTGATCCAATCCTCCGCTGTTTTAGGTAACTCCCATTCCTGTAGAATGAATTCGGGTAATGCACTATGTAGAAATGCCACCACTTCTTCGAGTTATGCGTCTTTGCTTGGGAAGTGAAGGCATCCTTTGAAACGACCCTGCCCTGAAATTCGTACGTGTGATAATGATCTGATTGTCTCAACAAGGATTGCAGGAACCGGATCGGCCCCTCCTAATGTTTGCATCACAAGTTCGCATACAAATCCGTCAATGTAACCCAAGAACTTGGGAAATACAATTAATCCATACATGGCTAGTGTGAATAAAGAGTAGAGTTCTATGCCCGATGCTCGAGATATTTTGTCTCGGATCACGGGCCATTGGATGACCTCTAGTCCACCCCTGCGTTGCACGATCTGGGCTACCTCGTCTTCTGTCATTCCCAAGAACTGTGATAGGGTCTTTAGGCAGGAAACTTGTATGGTTGGTAGAAAGACTTCCGAGCCTCCGTTGATTGGTCGTCCCAAGAGGGCTTGATACTCCTCCACAGTAGGAGTCAAATCCTGTTCATTGAAAGCGAAGCACCTCCGCCTTGGATCCCAGAAATATGCTGCTGCCTTTAACATAGGCTCGTCGACAGGTACTCGCGTTAGATGTAACAAGTTACTGTATTTTTTAATGTAGGCAGCCTGTTGTTGGACCCCATTTTGACCGGGCCAGATCACAGCCGAGAAATCCAAAAATGAAAGTCATTTCTAAGGGATCTCAAAATGTCCCAAGGTCAACACCAAAGGATAGAGGACGAAATTTGGAAACCAACGCACTTGACCGTGCCCAAAATCTGACTTGAAACGAAGAAGTTATGACGAAAATAGTTTTGGGCATGAAAGGTCAAACGTGTGGAAAGATGGTCAATGCCCCCGTCAAAGCTCGAAAATGTGATTGCAAAAATCCCCCAGAAACGATTCAGCGCGAATTTATGGCCATGCCTCAAAGCCTCGCCGTCGGCCTCGCGGTACGGGCCACGATCGGCCTCATGACCTTGCCTTGAAGCCCGTAGCCTCGAAGCCCAGCATACGCAGCCTCGAAGCTCAGCAGACTCGTAGCCTCGTAGCGCAGCCTTGCCTCGAAGCCTCGCAGACGCAGCCTCGAAGCCCAGTAGACTCGTAGCCTCATAGCGCAGCCTTGCCTCGAAGCCTCGCAGTCAGCCTCGAAGCGCCTTAAGAAAATCGAGCCTAGCCTCGAAGCGCGCCTTGCCTCGAAGCCTCGCGATCGGGGGGGGGGCCTTCAGACCACGACCTCGCAAGCCAGCCTTCGAAGCCCGCGAGCCTCGCCTCGACCTTCGAAGCCCTGAGCGCTGGCCTCGAGAGAGCCTTAGCGACTGCAGCTCGAGCGCTCGTAGACGCAGCCTCGAAGCCCAGGCGGACTCATAGCCTCGTAGCGCAGCCTTCCCTCGAAGCCTCGCGATCGGGCTCGCAGCGTTCTACGGCCTTCGAGACGCCTTCGAGGCCGCGGCCTTGCCTCAAAGCCTCGTAGTCGACTTTCAGACTCGTAGCCTCGTGAGCGTTGCCTCAAATGCCTCGTAGCCGCCGGCCTCCAACCCTTCGACGCGGCTACGACCCTTCGATGCGGTTACAACCTTCGACCCTTCGATGCGGCTATGACCCTCGACCCTTCGAGCCAGCTTTCAACCTACACCCGGCAGCCTCCAGCTTTGACCCTACGACCTTCGAGGCAACCTACGACCTTCGACCCTTTAAAGCAGGCTACAACCTTCGACCCCTGACCTTTAGCTGTAACCTTCGACCCTTCGAGGCAGCTGCAACCTTCAACCCTTCGAGGCAGCTGCAACCTTCGACCCTTCGAGGCAGCCTTCAGCTACGGCCTTCGAGGCAGCCTCCAACCTTCAATCCCTGACCTTCAGCTGTAACCTTCGACCCTTCGAGGCAGCTGCAACCTTCGATCCTTCGAGGCAGCCTTCAGCTACGACCTTCGAGGCAGCCTCCAACCTCTGACCTATGACCTTCGAGGCAGCCTCTAGCCTCTAGCCTTCAACCTTGCGATCTGCAAACCTCAGAATGACACCATTTTTGCTTCCCTTTTAAGTGCACAGTAAAGCGGGCGCTGTGTCTGTCGGAATTAATTCTAAATGGCTCAGAACGCGTGTTTAATTCCTAGGGACCCATTTTCACCTCGTAAATGCATATGTCATTCTTCAAACTTGCTGTCAATGCATGGGAACTCCAAAGGTCACATCATTTAATTCTCCAAGTTCCCAAGAAGCCATCTGTCCCCTCCAAAACTTCTATAAATAGTCATTCGCTCCACCAAACAAAGGAGAGGAGATCTTTTTATCTTTTGAGACTGACGGCTAGCCACATAGAGAGTCCAACAAGGAGTTCAAGGATTCAACAAGCATGGTGCTGTTCTTAGAATAAATTCTTGCGGGCTGAAGTTGAAAAGGACATCAAGCATTTCCCTTACTGGGTTTTGGTCCTTGCACTCGTCAAGCATTCAACAAAGGAATAAGGCACTGGCAGGAACATCGACTTCGATTTCTAGGTTCTCATTCCCTTCTCTCTCACATTTTTATTATAAACTATATCAGAAATCTCCCCCCTTTTTTATTCAAAAATACATAAAAACGTTTTCAAAGGCCCGGTGGCCGTGGGATTGAGCTTTCATGCTCATATCCTCGCTACTTGGCCAACATTGGGTCCGATAGTGAATCTGAGCTTCATAGTATGCTCTTCACGACATCAGACCCTACTTCTTTATTTTTAAGATAAAACCCCAAATTCTTTTTAAACCCAGGCTTTTGTGGCTATGAGATTAAGTCCTATTGCTTATATCTTCACCACCTGGCCAACATCAACTGTGGTAATGAATCCGAGCTCCACGCTGTGCTCTTCATGCTACGGGCTTGCTTTTTGTTTTCCTCGATAAAACAAAAGAATAACATTCTTTTTTTTTCTAAATAAAACAACCACAGTTTTCACAATGAGATAAAAGGAAAGAAAGGGAAATTAAAATAAGCAAGCACCCATAGACAAAGACTAGGTACCAATTTTGGGCGTTGTGGGGGTGCAAGAGCCTATTCTTCTTTCCCCACACGTAACCGACTCCCGAACCTTTTCTCTAGAACCGTAGACCCTCCTAGGTGGCCAAACGCACCTTTATCTTTGTTTGGTGGCGACACTGTTTCTTCTATCTCTCTTTTTGGTTTTGTGTGAGCTATGGCAATGATGGCTCAATGACCAAATCTCCATCCAAAGGAGAAATCTCAAGCCAGTCACGAGCCCGGACGACACCGGGTGATGACACCTGTATGTGGAAAGGCCATCGTGTCCATATATCGTCAAGTTCCTCTCGGTGGGCCGTTTGGACATGCATCTGGACTTCAGTGGCCAGTATGGTTTGCTCGGCACTTTTTCCTGAAAAGTCTCCAAAGTGTTGTTGAATTGCTGAAGCTGCATGTGCGACCTCTGTCATGTCTTCCTTGTCTTCACAATTAGCAAGGAGATGATCAAAGCTTGCCATGCTTCCTATAATGAATGTTAAGGCTTATGCATATGAGATGGGAAACAAACAAGAACAGATTTTATTGATGTAAATAGGACAAAGACGCTTATGGGTACAAGCTATTCAAATGTAGATGCAGCTACATGATGTAAGACAAGTTTTGGGTTCCTTTAGAGAGGCGATCCCGCTTAATGCCTTCCTTTCCTTGATGAGCTTGATGCATTACTAGGCTTTCCTTTCCCGGATTCACACATTGTCATTATCTTCTTGGTCGCAAGAGTACCGACAAGTTCTTTCTGCTATAGGAGGTGTTCTGCTTCTAGTTTCTCCCGCCAAGAAACATAGGACGGGACAACATCGGGGTAATAGGGGAGGAAGCCGATCTTCCTAGGCAGTAACGCGGCGTTGAACATCCGGTCGGCGACTGATTCAGCCCTTCCTGTGCCATGGTTAATATCACATCTTTCCATTCCGTAGAGAACTGGGACAATTTGGTTATTTCCCAGCTGCCTTGCCACTTAAAGAAGGGCGTAGGCAGTCCCGCCCCATGGTCCAAGGAGTGCGACCCAGTTGTACCTTCCGCAGCTATAGGTCATATGTTTTCTTGGCATCCAGGGTGCCATCCAGACAACATTTGCCTCACTTAGGCAATTCAGCAGCCTTCTCCATCCGTTAGAATGTCTAGTATGACGGTAGGGGGTCATGAGTAAACAGCCCTGAATCGCGGGGTAACACAGTGGAGATGGCTTTTGAGCCATATGCACAAGAGAGGGAGGCACCCCATGAGGCGACCACCTCCTGTAGTCTGGATAAATGATAAAGATCTGATGGTTTCGGCGAGTATGGCCAGAATAGGGTCAGCGCCACCGGTTACTTGTGCCACTAGCTCGAAAACGGTCCCGTCAATGTAACCGGTCACCCGTGGAAAGACCACCAACCCGTAAATAGCAAGGGTGATGAGCGAATGGGCCTTATCCTCATTTGCACCTTTTAGTTGGCCTCTGACAAACTCCCATGGAATAATTTCTTTGCCATCTACTTTGATCACAGGGTTGATGATCTTTTTGTCCTTGCCAAAGCATTTGAAACCCATCAAACGTGCTAACACCCGCCTGCAAGACTTCTGTGGGTTGGGTTGGAAAACAATGTCGTCTTCTTCAAAGGGGATGCGGAGGATTCTTCGATATTCCTCCAAAGTTGGCACCAGGTCGATGTCGTTAAAGGTGAAGCACCTCCGTCTCGGGTCCCAGAAGTGGATCGCTACTTTGATCATATTCTCATCAACAGGAAGTTGTGACAGGAGCAGGAGATCACCAAACTGTTGGGTGTAAGCTATGTGTCTCACGCTAGGCCATTCACTCCATGTGGCTCGGAGGTCTTTGGGGAGTTTGACCCGAGTGTCCATGATGATTTGATCGGCCATAGGGTATGTCTTGGGTGAGAAGTCTCCTAATTATCGCTGGATCTGAATGGAGGTGTGCTCCGCTTCTTCCACGTCTTCAGGGTCTCTGGCACCCCTCAAAAGGTTCCCAAAACTTGCCATATTCCCTATATGTATGCATGGGATGTCGTGATATGCGTCAAGCAAAATGAGTGCGGGTTAGAGTAAATCAAGGCAAAATGTGGTAAAAACGCAGGAGTCGGCAAACAAGGTGCGAGTAATGTCACACCAATGTTAAACCATACACATGAAGGTCAAAACCCCTGATGGGCATCTACACATATGCCTATCTTATTCGTTGGTTCCCAAACTATCTCATGGGAGAAGCTCCGTACCTCTAGAGGCATTAACGGAGGGGGCCCTCAAAAAGGACCTCGCTTGGGTGAGGAGTTCAGGTACCTTGCATGAGATAGAACCCATGGGGCATCCTTATTAAGCCTCGCTAATCCTAGGGAAGCAATAGAAAACCCGGGTATAGGGTTAGAGGGAGAGAGAAATGCATGTATGCGCAAACAATGCAGTTTATACAAAAATGAAGAAGACAGAAAGGGAAATAAACAAGTAAGCACTCCAAAAACAAAAGGCCATGGCTAGACTCTCTCAAAGTCCCCAGCAGAGTCACCAGCTGTCATCACCCGGTGTCGTCCGGGCTCGTGACTGGCTTGAGATTGCTCCTTTGGATGGAGATTTGGTCATTGAGCCATCATTGCCATAGCTCACACAAAACGAAAAAGAGAGATTGAAGAAATAGAGTCGCCACCAAACAAAGATGAAGGTGTGTTTGGCCACCTAGGAGGGTCTACGGTTCTAGAGAAAAGGTTCGGGAGTCGGTTACGTGTGGGGAAGGAAGAATAGGCTCTTGCACCCCCACAACGCCCAAAATTGGTACCTAGTCTTTGTCTATGGGTGCTTGCTTATTTTAACTTCCCTTTCTTTCCTTTTATCTCATTGTAAAAACTGTGGTTGGTTTATTTAGAAAAGAATGTTATTCTTTTGTTTTATCCAAGAAAACAGAAAGAAAGCCAGGAGCATGAAGAGCACAACAGGGAGCTCGAATTCATTACCACGATTGATGTTGGCCAGGTGGTGAAGACATAAGCAATAGGACTTAATCTCACAGCCACAAAAGCCTGGGTTTGTTTAAAAGGAATTTGGGGTTTTATTTTAAAAACGAGAAAGTTGAGTCCGATGTCGTGAAGAGCATACAAGGGAGCTCAGATTCACTATCGGATTCAATGTTGGCCAAGTGGCGAGGATGTGAGCATAAAAGCTCAATCCCACGGCCACCGGGCCTTTGAAAATGTTTTGTATTTTTGGATAAAAGAAGGTGAGATTGGTATAGTTTATGATGAAGAATGTAAGAGAAGAGGGGAATAAAACCTGGAAATCAAGGTTAATGTTCCTGCTAGCTTTACTCCTCTTTGAATGCTTGAGGAATGCGGGGACTAAACTCCAGCAAGGGTGGTGGAGGACGTTTTCTTCAACTCCAGCCAATAATGTCTGCAGAATTCTTGGCTCTTTTTTTTTAAAACTCTATATGTTCCCAGACGTTTTTTTTCTTCCCCCTCCAAAAATAGGATCCCCCTCAGAAATGGGTAATGTCTCCCTTTTATAGAGTTTCGAGAGGGAATAGCCACCCACCTGGGTACTTGGTGAATTAAATGTCGTGACCTTTGGAGTTCCCATGCGTTGACAGCAAGTTTCAAGAATGACGTAGGCATTTACGAGGTGAAAGCGGGTTCCTAGGCATTAAAAACGTGTTCTGAGCCTTTTAATTCAATTTCGAGAGACACAACATCCGCTTTACTGTGCACTTAAAAGGGAAGCAGAAACGGTGTCGTTCTGGAGTGTGAAATTAACACAATTGTCAACACGTGAAATTATCACAGACCCTATTGAAAGCTTCTGGGCTTCACCTTTTTATTGTAATTGTTCATCATTCTCTGTTGATACAGCTGTCCTCTGCAAACTGCTGCCAAGCGGTTGCCCTCAATTAAATTCAACTGCTCATAACGACTTTGGGCCCATTCTACTTCTTCGAGCTGAGTATCCTTAAGTACTCGGAGGGAAGGTATCTCCACTTAGACCGGTAGAACTGCTTCCATGCCATAGACCAAAAAAAATAGAGTTGCCCCGGTCGATGTACGCATTGAGGTACGATAAGCATGCAAGGCATATGGTAGCTTCTCGTGCCAATCTTTGTATGTTTCAGTCATCTTTCTGATAATGTTCTTGTTGGCTGCCTCGACTGCTCCATTCATCTTTGGGCGATAGGGGGTCGAGTTGCGGTGTTGAATTTTGTATGTTTTACACAACTTCCCTATCATCCGATTGTTCAAATTGGCAGCATTGTCCGTTATGATCTGCTCGGGAAGCTCATATTGGCATATGATGTTGTTCCGCATAAATGGAAGTACCACAGCCTGTGTGACATTAGCATATGATGCTGCTTCTACCCACTTGGTGAAGTAATCAATGGCTACCAAAATGAAACGATGACTATTAGAAGCTTTTGGAGATATTGGTCCGATAATGTCAATGCCCCAAAGTGAGAACGGCCACGGAGAAACCTGATGAGTGGATTTTATATAGACATTTATAGTATATTGTGGCCTTTATTTATACATATTTTATCTCTTTTTGTTACTCTTGTTGAGTGTATTTATCTATTTAGGTATTTTATTTTCTTTTTGGTAGAGTGTGTTTTTGTTTTGTTTAATTTCTTTTGCAGGTTTAATTTACTTGGGCCATGGAGACAAGGTATGGGCAGCCATATCACTCTTGCCATGGGCTTCCTCCAAGGCTTTAGTTGTTGGGCCAGTAGAGCAAACCAGCCAAGTCCAGCCAATTCCAGAAGGGTAGTTCTGTCAATTGCCTAGAGAAAAAAACTCAAAGATGGAGTAGGGTTTGTGGAGGAGAGGAGAGACGGCTGAGGAGAGGGATCCAGAGACAGGAACACACCAGAGGGCTGGAGATTTTCTTGAGGAAAATTCCAGGAGACTTTTCAAGATTTCGTTATCTCTCTCTTCTGTATGTCCTGCAAGGTTGTTTTTTTCCATTTTGAATTGATGGCTCGGACATGATTCTGGGGTAATCCTTCTTCTTAGGGGAGCAATGTAGCCCCCATTGTGTTATAGGATGATTTTGACATGGTTATGTGATGGAACAATTCTTTGATGTTTAATATAATTTCATAATGCAATGCTTTTTGATTCATGCATGATCAGAATACCTTAGCCCTAGTCTGGGGTGGAAACATGAAATTATTTGATTCAATTGGCTTAAGCATGGACCAAATGTTTAGACAATTGAAGGATTGATACCTTTGATTAGCCCAATTCTCAGGGACCAAGTGGTTTTTGGTATCTTTAATTTTCTTAGCATGGACCAAATGTAAGAAAATGGGTGTTAATCAGCATTATTAAGAATCAACAAATGGAACGTGAAAACCATATGTCAAAATCAGACTACAATGCATGGGAGGTGAAGTTGCTACCCTAGGAACCTCCATTATTGAAATTTCATATCAGTTTTGATTTAAATTAAACAATAGAAAATTGAAAAAAAAAACAACTCAGTGCTAGCTGTTGAAGAGTTTTCAGACCAAAATCATTTGTCTAGGCATAACTAGCACTTGCCTGCTTGGTGCTTATCTATTTGACACTGATTTAAAAAAATTTCCCCGAGGTTCGACACACAGGAGTCTCAATTACTCCGCTATTCTATGAGATTAAACTGTCATAAAAATGAGACATCAAATTGGCGCCGTTGCTGGGGAATTTTATTTGTTAAACAGTGTTGAAAATTATTAGATAACATTGGCTTTAAGAGGAAAGGTTGTGACCTGGACTTTATTTTATTAATTGTTATTGTGAATATTTTGTGTTGCTTTTAATTATTCTGTTCTGAACAATTGTTTGTGCGGAGTTATCGAGTATTCTTGTTGTTTGTGTATTTGCAGGAACATCTGAGGGACTGGTGAAGTTTTTGGTGGATTGTGTTGTTTATGCCACGATCATCTGGTAAGCAGTTGGCTCCATTTGATCCAGAGATTGAGAGAACCTTACTTGAGCGGAGGAGAGCAAACAGAGACAAGGAAAAGGCAGAACAAACCATTCTCACTTTACACGAAGCTGAGCAAGCTCTCAACGAATTAGAAGACCTCTGTGAGAGTATCATCATGGCAGACGATCAGACTATTAATAATCAAAATTTTGGGCAGCAAGCTGAAGGAGGAATTCATGGGCCGAGAACTTTGCTGGATTTCTCTAGGCCGGTGCACTCTGAACACCACTCTGGTATTAGAGATATTCCAAAAGCGAATAATTTTGAGATTAAGCCAGCGTTGTCGCAGATGGTCACCAAGATGCCTATAGAGGGTTAGCTCTTGAAGATCCTCATAATCATCTCATGAGGTTTTTACAAATATGTGGGACAACAAAGATGAATGGAGTTTCTCCAAATGCAATTAAACTCAAGCTTTTCCCATTCTCTCTTCGGGATAAGGCGTTGGGTTGGTTTCGATCTCTGCCTATCAACAAGATAACTACTTGGGATCGGATGGCAAAAGTTTTCTCGCTAAATTCTTTCCCCCCATCAAGAGTGATACAATCACGAAATAAATTAGCCAATTTCGTCGGAAAGATCAGGAATCCTTATATGAGGCAAGGGAGCGTTTTAAAGATTTGGTGAGAAGATGCCCACAACACTAAGACCTGAGTGGCTTCAGGTGGAATCATTTTTCTTGGGTCGAGCCTCATGTTCGAGATATGGTTGATGCTGCTTCTGCTGGTTCATTCATGATGTTGGAACCCATCGCTGCAATGGAGTTATTGGAGAAGATGGCTATGTCCAAATGTTATTGGTCAAATGAAAGGCAGCCTTCTAAAGTCGAGAATGTGGCGGTAGTGAGTAATAGTGACCAACATAACAACTTGTCGGCACAAGTGGAGGCTTTGACGCAATAGGTTGTTATATTAGCAATGAAACTGGAAGGGAGTCGGTGAGTTCTAATGCAAGTGACAATTCGTCGGGCTCGTATGCAAGAAGATGCCAAGTATGTTGGTAATAGAGGTTTTTACCAAAGCCAAACACAAGAAAACCAGAATCGGTTCAACATTTCCGAAGCCAAACTCATACAAGTATGTTCCCCCAGGGCAGATAATTAATAATAATTTATCTTATGGGAATCAACATTGTTTGAATCCTCAGCCAGCTCAACAAGCTAGTACTTCCTCTGATAGTCAGATGCCACAGGCAAAAGATAAAGACAAAGATAAAGAGGATGAAATGAGGAATTTCTTTTATCAGTTTGCTCAGCAATCAAATGAGCGAATCAGTCATGGTGAGGTTAAAATTGATGCTCTTACCTCTACTATGCAAGATTTTGGATCTGCTATGAAGAATATGGAGCAACAAATCAGCCAGTTGGCCAATGCTTTAAATGCTAGGCAATCAGGTTCCTTTCCAAGTAATACTGAGACCAATCCAAAGGAACATTGTAAGGCTATAATGTTAAGAAATGGTAAACAGTTAGAGGAACCAGTACTTCAAAAGCCCACCAATGCTGGTGTTTCAAGTGAGAGAGAGGAGAACCGTAATGCAAAAGGGAAAGAGAAAGTGGAAGAGTTAAAGAGGGCATGTGAAGAAGCTGAGACTAGTCAGCCTAACACGAAAGCGGTAGGGAGACCACTGGCTTATATGCCTCCTCTTCCTTATCCTCAAAGGTTACGTAAGCAGAAATTGGATACTTAATTTGCCAAATTTTTAGAAATTTTCAAAAGGTTGGAAGTGAACATACCTTTGATTGAAGCATTGTCACAGATGCCGAATTATCTTAAGTTTTTGAAAGAGCTATCCTGCTAGAGATCCAATTTTTTCTCCACCCCGACATGTTCCTCCTCCACCAGCAGGACTGACTAGAGAGTATGTGGATTTCCGGTTTGCTAAACTAGAAAAGGAGCAGAAGGAGTCTTCGAGCTTGTTAAAGAAAATTTTGGGAAAATTTCCATTTCACAGCAAATCTAGATCTGCTACTCTGCCAGTGGATTCCCTATGGCATTCACCATTACCTACACCAGCATCACCACCAAAGTCTCCTGTGGAGGTATCTTCAGAGAGTCCGTTTCGTGTACCTAGGAAGAACAATGCTCCAGCTGCTTCCTTTTTGGACGTTTCTTCTGGTGAGGACTCTTATCATTCCGCTGGTCCATCTTTTGACATTGCAAAACCCTTTGTTCTATCTGATCAGATCCCGTCCTTTCATCCTTCTTCTGCTGCCTATTCTGAGTCCCTATGGACACAGCCACCTACTGCTATTATTCCATATATCACACCACTTCACGAATATAGGCCTGAACGGTCAGCAATCCCTTCTGAGCATATCCCGATGATCGCACTTGAACGCCGACTGAATTAAAGCTTTCCATCGACTATGGAGGATCCAGTATCAGTTTGTGCTTACTATGATTTTGTTACCAGCATGGTCGAGCTTCGACGGTCTACCAGTCAGCTGATGGCACTTGTACCAGAAGACCTTCATCGTATTCGGAGCACTGCTTGGTTTGCCACTTCGGATATTGATCATTTTTCAAGTATTTTACGAAGTGTCGGCCTACAGGATCCTGGCCGGTATCCTAATGCAACCACCATGGACATAATGCCACTGGAGTTCCATGACTTTCCCACTAGTATGGATGATATGGGAGCACGACTTCGGGGGGAAGTTGGTTCTTTACGGCCCTGGTCTTCTTTAACGTCCGTTCTATTTCCCATATTCATTCGCCAACATTTTGTGCTCCTTCACTTGCACCTGATCGGTCGATGTATGTGCTTTATGATTCCTATCATGGGCACGGTTTCCCTACTCGTCGACGTTCCTTGGCCAGGTGGCTTTATTCGTCGTCTTCGGAGTTTGTTGGTTCGTGAGGGTATGTCTTCCACGCGCCTTGCTTTCTCTCGCGCCAAATGAGTTTCGGACGCCTCACAGCTCGACACTCACGGTTGTGGAGCCTTTTTCTGTTATTTTATGATTACTGTGCTTCAAGCTCGAGCAGAATGGCAATTCGGTTCAACCTCAAAAGAGTTTGCTGCAGCTATGCGTGAGATGGTAGCCCGTGTTCTTTATTTTTCCAGCATGCCTTATTAGGCCTTTGTAGATTCGCTTTTTGTTCTCTTTCTTTCACTGAGGACAGTGTGTCGTTTTAGTGTGGGGGAGAGGTTTTTCCATTTTTATTTGTGGTTTTTCCTATTTTATTGATTAGTTTTCTTGATTGAGGTATTTCTGTATTTCTTCTTTCTTTCTTTCTCTTCTTTTCTTTTTCCTGCCTGACTGTTTGTTTGCTTGTGGTTATTCGTTTGCCTTGTTCTGTGTTGCGTTGCTCTGTTAGCTTGATACGCTTTATTAGCGGCTTTTGCTTGTTTTTCCCTGGATGTTTCTTTGGGCTGCTCGCTTAAGGGATATACTTTCTTATCGTTGGAGTGGTGCGTTTCTTACATTGATACTGAGAGTTCCCGTTTTTGTTTATTGAGTGATTATTCCCTACGGTGATACGCTTATGTTAAGTATCATGTGTTGCATTATAGTGATTGGGTTGTGGCACGTTTGGACAGGCTGGAGTCAGCAACCACCTTGATGTGACCTTTGTTGATGTTTTGCTCTTGTTTCTTTTCCTATTTGTGATAGGCAACAGTGTTCTTAAGGTCCCATTGACCTATTTTTATTGTCTCTTATTTTGTGTCATTTCCTCTGTCTACGTGTGAGTCGTTGATCTCTGGTGTTATTGTGCATTCGCTGTTATTGTGATGGTATATCGACTAGTTGGCGATATTGGATTCGGATGCAATTCTTTGATGCGAAAAAAAAACAAAAAAACAAAAACAAAACAAAAATGCAAAAAAAACAAGGTCCCTATGATGTACAAAATAAACAACAG
The DNA here is from genome assembly GCA_023512835.1 of Taxillus chinensis. Lineage (NCBI taxonomy): Eukaryota > Viridiplantae > Streptophyta > Magnoliopsida > Santalales > Loranthaceae > Taxillus > Taxillus chinensis. Next base: position 46,397,553 of record CM042090.1, read on the forward strand.
AGGAAGAAAAAAAAACAAACAAACATCCAGCAGAGCATGTTATGCAATTTTGGCTCTTGTTATCTTTTGGCCCACTTTGTAGAGGTTTTCTGCCTTGAGCGTTGGCATGTGTATAGTTAGAGGGTGTGTTTCTGTGTTTGTCTTTGATATCCTTTCCGCATCAACAGAGGACTCACCTCTCTTTGTGGTCTATGGCAAAGGTACTTGCGTGGTTTGTTGGTCGATCACTATAATGAGGGACTAATTGGCTACTTGCGTAAGGTCAGAGCTTTAAGGGAACTTAAGAGTGAGGGGTGTGAGTTTACTCTTTGAGTGAGGCAGCTTTGTTACCTGTGAGTGCACTCCAGAGTGATAGGTGTTTATTCTTTTGGTGGGTAGCTGCATGGTGCTTTTGGGAGAAGCCAAGTGATATGCTTATGATAATTGAGTATTGGCTACAGTGTGGTGTTGCATGTAACAGCGGTAGCTGACAGCCACAAGTGCGATTTTAGTTTATTTTATTTTCTTTGATTTCCTTTTATTTGCTATTTATTTTATTTCTTCTTTTTCTTTGCATGAGTGCTTGTCTACTTGTTTTCTTTGTGTTTGCCAAGGCGAGCAACATTCTAGTGTGGGGGAATTTGATGAGTGGATTTTATATAGACATTTGTGGTATATTGTGGCCTTTATTTATACATATTTTATCTCTTTTTGTTACTCTTGTTGAGTGTATTTATCTGTTTAGGTATTTTATTTTCTTTTTGGTAGAGTGTGTTTTTGTTTTTGTTTTGTTTAATTTCTTTTGCAGGTTTAATTTACTTGGGCCATGGAGACAAGGTATGGGCAGCCATATCACTCTTGCCTTGGGCTTCCTCCAAGGCTTTAGTTGTTAGGCCAGTAGAGCAAACCAGCCAAGTCCAGCCAATTCCAGAAGGGCAGTTCTCTCAATTACCTAGAGAAAAAAAAACTCAAAGATGGAGTAGGGTTTGCGGAGGAGAGGAGAGACGGCTGAGGAGGGGGATCCAGAGACAGGAACACACCAGAGGGCTGGAGATTTTCTTGAGGAAAATTCCAGGAGACTTTTGAAGATTTCGTTTCTCTCTCTTCGTATGTCTGCAAGGTTGTTTTTTTCCATTTTGAATTGATGGCTCTGGACATGATTCTGGGGTAATCCTTCTTCTTAGGGGAGCAATGTAGCCCCCATTGTGTTGTAGGATGATTTTGACATGGTTATGTGATGGAACAATTCTTTGATGTTTAATATAATTTCATAATGCAATGCTTTTTGATTCATGCATGATCAGAATACCTTAGCCCTAGTCTGGGGTGGAAACATGAAATTATTTGATTCAATTGGCTTAAGCATGGACCAAATGTTTAGACAATTGAAGGATTGATACCTTTGATTAGCCCAATTCTCAGGGACCAAGTGGTTTTCGGTATCTTTAATTTTCTTAGCATGGACCAAATGTAAGAAAATGGGTGTTAATCAGCATTATTAAGAATCAACAAATGGAATGTGAAAACCATATGTCGAAATCAGACTACAATGCATGGGAGGTGAAGTTGCTACCCTAGGAACCTCCATTATTGAAATTTCATATCAGTTTTGATTTAAATTAAACAACAGAAAATTTAAAAGAAACAAATCAGTGCTAGCTGTTGAAGAGTTTTCAGACCAAAATCATTTGTCTAGGCATAACTAGCACTTACCTGCTTGGTGCTTATCTATTTGACACTGATTTAAAAAAATTTCCCCGAGGTTTGACACACCGGAGTCTCAATTACTCCGCTATTCTATGAGATTAAACTGTCATAAAAATGAGACATCAAAACCATCACGTGTAATTTGGATGGCGGTACGTGGATTTTACCGCCATAAATTTGACACTTAAGGCATTTGCGCACATGTTCAATGCAATCCCTTTCCATGGTGACCCAATAATAGCCCATTCGCATGATTTGTCTCGTTAATGCATGTCCATTTACATGTGAACCACATTCCCCTTCGTGCACTTCTTTCATTATTTGTGTTGATTCCTCTTTTGCCAGACACCGCAATAATACCATGTCATGGTTTCTTTTATACAGAACGGGACTATGAAGATAATAGTTGGATGTTGACCTTCGGATATTTCTTTTGTCAGACTCAGAGGCTTCAGCTGGATACTCTTGTTTACGCAAGTATTGTCTGATATCATTGTACCAGGGCTTTTCTCCAGTATTTCCTTCAATGGCCATGCAATGTGCAGGAGCATCTTGTATACGGATATCGAAAGACTGGACTCCCAACTTTGTGTCTAGCCGAAGGAGGGAGGCTAGAGTTGCCAGCGCGTCAGGGAGCTCATTGTATTCCCTGGGCATATGCTCAAATGTGATGTCTTCGAATTGCTTGGCTAACTCCGTAACGTGCTTCCGATATGGGATTAATTTGTGGTTTCGAGCCTCCCATTCACCCCTTACTTGAAAAATGATGAGTGCCGAATCGCTGAACACTCGTAATTTTTTGATTCCTTTGTTAATGGCTTCTTGAAGTCCCATCACACAAGCCTCATATTCTGCTACATTGTTTGTACAAGGGAAGGTTAGCTTTGCCGCCATGGGGAAATGTTCGCCTTTTGGGGATATCAGTATGGCCCCAACACCGTGACCTAAGAGACTGGAGGCTCCATCGAACCACATCGTCCATATGTCTGATACTTCGGCCGAAATGATGTTGATATGCTCATCTGGGAAGCCAATAGTCATGGGCTACAAGTCTTCCAGCGCTCTATCTGCCAGATAGTCGGCTATCGCACTTCCTTTTATTACTTTTTGAGGTACGTAGATGATATCGTACTCCGATAAGATCAACTGCCACTTGGCGATTCTTCCAGAAATGGATGGCTTTTCCAAGAGATATTTGAGCGGATCATGCCTCGAAATCAGCCATGTGGTATGATAAAGAGTGTATTGCCTCAATCGTCTTGTTATCCAAACAAGGGCACAGCACGTCTTCTCCAAGGGTGTGTAGTTTTCTTCATTGATGGTGAACTTCTTGCTGAGGTAATAAATGGCCTGCTCCTTCTTGCCTGTAGAATCGTGTTGCCCCAAGACATAACCCATCGCTGACTCCTGAACGGTCAAGTATAAGATCAGAGGTCTATCCGGTACTGGTGGGACCAAAATAGGTGGATTAGATAGGTATTGTTTGATCTTGTCAAAAGCTTCTTGACACTTGTCATTCCAAATTCCGGGGTTGTTCTTCCGTAAAGTCTTGAAAATGGGTTCGCATGTGGTTGTTAATTGGGAAATAAATCAGGCAATGTAATTCAGTCGCCCTAGGAATCCTCTAACCTCCTTGATGGTCCGTGGTGGCGGCATCTCTTGGATAGCTCGAACTTTATCTGGATCGATTTCAACTCCTTTTTGGCTCACAATGAAACCCAACAGTTTTCCCGACATGCCTCCGAAAGTGCACTTTTCGGGGTTCAATTTCAGCTGATATTTCCGTAGCCTATTGAAGAGCTTGCGGAGTACTTCGATATGATCTTCAGTGCTTCGTGATTTGGCTATCATGTCATCCACATATACTTCGACTTCCTTATGCATCATGTCGTGGAATAGGGTCACCATGGCTCGCTGATAGGTTGCCCCTGCGTTCCTCAGACCAAAAGGCATCACATTATAGCAGAAAGTGCCCCAAAGTGTTGTGAATGTAGTCCTCTCTTTGTGTTCGGGGGCCATACGAATTTGATTATAGCCTGAGAAACCATCCATAAATGAGAATAGGGCGTGTTTTGCTGTATTATTCACTAAGGTATCAATATGAGGAAGCAGGAAGTTGTCTTTCGGACTGGCCCAGTTCAGATCTTTATAGTTGACACACATACGTACTTTGCCTCCTTTCTTTAGTACTGGTACAACATTGGCCACCCATTCTGGATAGTGGGAGACACTTAGGAAACCTGCATCCCATTGCTTTTTGACTTCTTCTTTAATCTTCGATGATCATCTCTCGGTCTCATTCTTCGCAATTCTTCTTGTACCACTTGCACTCTGGCTTCACGGGTATGTGATGTTGCACTATATCTGTGTCTAATCCGGGCATATCTTGATATGACCATGCAAAAATGTCAATGTAGCTTCTTAACAGCTCGATTAACTTCTTCCTGATGTCGGTAGCTATCAAAGACCCCACCCTCAATTCTTTTGGTTCGGCTGTTGTCCCCAAGTTCACTATTTCTACTGGGTCTTCACTTGGAATGGATAAGCGATCATCCTTTTCTAATAGACGTATGATCTCTCCCAGTAGCTCGGGTGTCTCCTCTACCTCATTTTCATTAGCTTCAAACACTGGCTGTTCCTAGTTTGGACTTTGGTCAAACCTTTGGCATCTCGTTTTGCCTTCGCATACTATGTTTTCATTGGCATTGTGATACCTACTTATAAGAGAATGACAAGTTGGTAACCAAATATGATATGCATATGAATGGAATGGAATACACCATGAAAGATTTTGAAAAACACATTTTATTGGAAGGTTTAAGGAAAAACAAATGTTCACAGCTTCAAAGTACATTAAAATAGAATACATTAAATCCCAGCGACCCGTAAGCATTACATTATGGGGAGGTCCAGGCTGGTCCAATTGTTCAATGGCTGGTTAGGATCCTCTCGCACTAACTGAACTATCTCGCTTGCTGCATGCTCATTTGTGTCCAATACGGCTACAGTCCCCGTCTTGGGCTCAGGTTGGCTCTTATGGATAAACCCTCCACTCCGAAATGTAACGTTCAAGGGGGGGAAGCTTCTCCTTTCTTCTTGTATTGGCCTTTTCTGCAATCTTGCCATTCTGACTTCGCTCTTCTTGATAGCTTCCCTCTGTCTGTCAGCTTTTGTAGGGACGTAGCCTAGTCCAAACTTTTCAGTATTTTCTCTGATGGTCAGGGGTTTCTGAATCCCTTGAGCTGTCAGGACTAATCCTTGCCCCGGTTTGTACCCCTGTTTGATCATAGTGGCTGCAACCATTTTTGCTGCCTTCGAGAGACGATGGTCTAGGGCAGAAGCGACATTCACCATCTCAAAAGCACGATAGGAGCATTCTGGCACATCTTCGTTGGTTTCAATATAAGGAACTGATGCCGGTTTGGTGACGAGGAAACTTGTCTCTCCAGAGATGCAGATGAGCTGTTCCCCCATTACAAATTTTATATTCTGGTGGAGACTTGATGGCACGGCTCCTGCCATGTGGATCCAGGGTCTTCCCAACAAACAGCTGTAATATGGTGTGATGTCCATCACTTGAAATTCCACTGTAAAAGCAGTTGGCCCAATCATGAGTGGAACATCCAGAGTTCCCACCACGTCATGCTTTCCTCCATCGAATGCTCGTACTTTCATCGTACAAGGACGCATATAGGATGCGTCGATTGGGAGTTGCCGCAGTATATGCAAGGGCATAATGTTCAAGGCAGAGCTATTGTCAATGAGTACTTGGGCTATGGTATGCTCTTTACATTTGACTGTAATGTGCAGATCTTTTATGTGCCCCTTTCCTTCTTGGGGTAGCTCGTCTTCTCCAAAGCTAATGACGTTGTTCATGATGAGGTTACTGACGATTCCATCAACATTTGCCACTGAGACGATCAGTGGAATGTAGGCCTGGCTTAGAACTTTCAGCAGTGCTTCCCGGTGATGTTGGGAATCCATCATTAATGAGAGCAAGGAGATGCGAGCCGGTTGTCGGCTTAGTTGATCCACAATATTATATTCGCTTTGTTTCATGAGTTTTAAAAATTCCATGGTCTCTTCTTCAAATGATTGGTGTTCCTTTCCTCATTGCCTCCGGTGTTGGCCCAATGTCTAGTTCTATGACTTTTTCCTTCCTTGCTTTGTCAGCCATATCAGGGGCATATGCTCGACCACTCCTGGTCTTCTTTTCTGCTACGGTGGCTCCCTGGACTACTTCACAACTGTAGTTCCATGGGACTGCCTTATCAGTCTTATAAGGGAAAGGAGCAGGAACACCTATGTTGAGAGGTGCAATTCCATGCGGTAGTTGTGGGATTTCAGTTCTCCCCCCCTTGTCTGGCACGAGACTTGAGGCATGGATAGTGAGAGGCTTGATTCCATGTGGCAGTAGCGGGATCTCCGGAGCCTTAACATTTAAGACAAGGGGTGTTGGCACCCATGGCGATTTGTGTGGGTCATCTCCTTGGATCATGTGGCTTTGGTTGTCCGTTCCTCCTCTTGAGAATTCGATCATCCTTTGGTCCATGAGCTTTTGTACCATGCCAGCAAACTCGCTACAGTGTTCGATGTCATGCCCCCGGGACATTTTGTGATAAAGGCATTCTTTCTCCAACTATGTCCCCTTCTCTGTCTTTAATGTGTCGGGAGCAAGTATATATCCATATTCCTGCAGCAGGTTAAACAAATAGCTTTTCTCCATTTGTATTTGTGAAACTTTCTCTAGCCGTCCTTCTATTGTGATACTGGCCACTTCATGGGAATGTTCTGGAAGCGGATTACTGTTCACATTTGGTGTCCCAGCCAGTGCAGAAAAATCCAGCCACTTCTTATCCTTTAATGCCTGAACCTTCCTTTTGAAGGTTATACAGTTTTCGATATCACGTCCAGTTCCCCCTGTATGATATTCACTTTTGGCATCTGGCTTATACCAGGCCGGGGGAGGAGTCTTTATTTCTCCCAAGGGTATAGGGGTTACCATCCTTGCCTCTAAGAGCTTGGGGTATAATTCTGCATAAGTCATTGGAATTGGATCAAACTCTTGTCGTGGTCAACGAGAAGCCTGATTCGCTCCTGCTTGTTGGGTCGGGGCCCTTGGTTGCCCCTGTCCTTGGAATGAGGCTCCTGGTCCTTCCTGAGTTGCTGGCTTTGGTTGCTCTGCGTAAGGCACTCTTGGTTGAAATGGATTTGGTGTCATTGGGTATGGAAATGGAACCCCTCCCTGTGGCAAGTATGGCATGAATTGGGGAGGTGGTGCAAGTGCAGCATAGGCAGCTACTGGTGACCCTCTATAGTACCCTGGTGCTTGGTAGAATGCTGTTTGTATCGGCGGGTGCGATGTGTATACTAGGTTGGTTTCATTTTCCTTCTTTTTTCAGGTGGTTGAAACCGTTTTGATGCGTCAACTGCATCACCCTTTAGCTTTCCTCCTTTAATTCCACTTTCTACACGTTCCCCGGATGCAACCAAGTCTGCAAAGTTGTTGGAGACGTTACCTATCAACTTCTCGTAGTATACGCCTTTTAGTGTGTTGATAAAAAGAGTGGTGAGTTCTCTTTCGGTAAGAGGAGGTTGGACCTCCACAATGCCTCTCTCCATCTTCGTGCATAATCTTTGAAATTCTCCTCGGATCCCTTTTCCATAGACTGCAGGGTTAGTCGATCCAGCGCCAGTTCGGTGACATGTTTGTATTGTGCCAAGAAAGAGGTAGCCAATTCCTTCCATGTCTTAATGCGGTTTCCATTCAATTGAAAGTACCAGCGAAGGGATGCCCCGGTTAGGCTTTCCTAGAAACAATGCATGAGGAGCTTGTCTTCACCAGCATAGGCAGCCATCTTTTGACAATACATGGCTAGATGTGTCTTCGGACACCGAGTCCCGTTGAACTTCTCAAATTCTGGCATTTTGAACTTTGGCGGTAGCACCACTCCAGGGACTAAGCATAAGTCTTGTGGGCTGGTCATGCCATAGCTGTCAATGCCTTCCACGGCTTTCAATCTTTCCTCGAGTCGGCGTAGAGCGGGAGACTCAATATTTTCCCGAGGAGGGTCGGGGAATCCATTACCTCCATTGTATGTCCCAATATGGGCATAGTGAAATGAATTTGATTTGGAGTTGGAGGATGTGCCATAGCAGGATGATAGGTGGGTTCCTGGCTTGGAGCAGATCGGAGCTTGAACCGTGTCTTGCCCCTTCTCTTGTCGGTGATTGATAGTTCCCCCTGTCGGGGTTCCTCTTGCCGGGATTCTTTCTCTTTCTTCAGTCACTTGGTGAACATATCCATCATCAAAGCCATTTGCCCTGCAGGCTTGTTGTGATTGTTCTAAACCCATGAGTCGTTTTCTCCGCTTCGTCTGCCATCGGTTGTGGGTTGTGATACTTGATTGCGGCGAGATTTGAGATTGTAAGAGTGCGCAATCCTGGAGAGAGGCTGCTACCCACCCGGGTACAAGGGAACTTTTATTTGATTTTTTTTATTTGATATGCATGTATGCATGGAATGTATATGCGGAGGGTTTGAAAAACAAACAACTTTATTACATACCAAACACACAATACAAACATTCAATGCTGAAATGCCATGTAAAATGAAGGCTAGTGCTACATGATCTTAAAGCACTCTTCCAGTCATCTCCTAAGTAAAGACGACGCATCTTCCTCTGGGGGTGGTTGCTCACCGCTTCCTCCCTCTCGTTTTAATATGGTCTCTATTTGTTTTTCCCTCACTTGCAACCTCTGAAGAGCTCCTTCTAACGATGCTTCTAGCCTCTGGATCTGCTGCCTTAAAGTCTGATTCTCCTGGAGGATAGCCTTCATGTCTGTAGTTAGCTGTGGCTTATGTTGTGCCCTCCAAGATATGTATGCGGGGTAAACACCAAATTTTAAACTGTTGGGTTGGATCTTGTGTGGTATGGACCATGCCTGATACATCTTGTTGCCTTTTTCTGTGAGCATGGTTCTGCTGTAAGTGAAGTCACACTCTTCCATGCCAAATAGCACGGGGATAATCTGATGACGCCCCACTTGTCTTCCCACCTGCAGTGGTGCATAGGCAGTTCCTCCCCAGGGACCTAAAAGTGGAACCCAATTGTAGTCCCCGCAGCTATATGTCATGGAGACCACCGGCATCCAAGGAGCAGCCCAGGTAATGTCAGCTTTTGTGAGGTTCTCCAACTTCTTTTTCCAGCTTTCAAAATCTTTAGGTAGGCTCCACTTGCTGAGCAGAATATCTAGTAGTGTTGTGGCTGGTACCTGATAAACAGCAGGAAAACGATGAACACTACAGGGAAATGACCTTGCAACTAGGTACATAGGAGAGGTAGGCACCCCATGAACTGTCCCGAGCCTTTAGTCCTCAGATAAGTAAGAGATCGAATGGTTTCGGCCAAGATAGCAGGAGTAGGGTCACATCCTTTGAGCACCTGCTGGACCAAATCTACAATTGCTCCATCGATGTGGGCCGGTATCCTCGGGAAAATGACTAGCCTATATATAGCTAGTGTAAGCAGTTTGTGTGCCCCTGCTTCTGTTGCGGTCTGTATTATTTCTTTGATTGTTGCCTATGGAAGATATTCTCGCCCACCATAGGTTGTGACCGCCGGTGAGTCCCATACTAGCTTTCCCATTATCTCAGCAAAGGCCCTTCGACATGATCTTCTAGGCTCCGGTAAATAGATCCTCATTTTATTTTCCACGGGGATATCCAATAATCTGTTGTATTCTTCTATTGTGGGAACAAGATCTATGCCGTTGAAGTCAAAGCACCGCCGTTGAGGCTCCCAGAAATATATGGCTGCCCCAAGCATATCTTTATCGGCCAGTAGCTCGGTCACATGGAGCAAATCCCCAAACTGTTATATGTATATGCTTTTCCTTTCGTCTGACCACTGCCTCCATATTGTCTGTACCTCCTTAGTGTAGTCCAGCTGATCTTCTATGATAACATGTTCTACCTTGTGGGCTTCTCCTGGCGGAAAATCTCTAAGGTGAAGTTGAATGTCTCCAGATGCTTGGGCCACGATTGCGATGACCTCCTTGTCCTGGGGGCCTTTTAGGAGATGACTGAAAGTTGCCATGCCTATATGAATGTCATGTTATGCATGATGACAGTTTAGAATGACAGGTTAATATGTATCAAGGTAGTTAGACAGGATAAAGAATAAACCAATAGTAAATGTGCAAGGGATGACTTAAGGACTACCCTACAAAACAAAGGCATGGCATGGAATGAGCAAACAAAATGTGGGTCAATGCCCCTGATGGGCTTCTATTGCTACACCTATCTTATTTGTTGGTTCCCAAACTTCCTCAATAGAGGGCTCCGTACACCATGGGATTTATTGGAGGGGGATCTTAAAAGGATGTGCCTTAAAAGAACCTCAAGCTTGAGTGAGGAGTTCGAGGCCCCATTGCGGATAATGATCAACGCACTGGGGACCGTACTGACTATCCGATGTCATTAGACTTGACGTATTCACACCGCCGGATGGAAAATGTGACGTGGCAACTGTCATCATTGGTTTTCGTCCGGGCCCATTTGGGGTGGGCACAAACTAAACCAATGGTGAGAAAATTTAGAGTCGCCACCAACTGTTTTTGGGGTACAGTTGGATACCCTCTACTTTGAGTAGTAAAAAGATGTGGTCTGCGTTATCGAAAAAGGGTTCGGGAGTTGGTTACGTGTAGGGAAGGATTAGCACCCCTACGGCACTTCTTCGGTATCTAATTTAGGAGGAGGAGGTTTTATTTTATTTGTACTTCCATAACTGGGTTAAGTTTCCTAAAAAGTCTATGATTTTTATTTAGCTAAGTTATTTATTAAAGTCATGGTTAAAATGGATTTATCCTAAATTTCTAAAGGGAATCCTAAAAGTTTTGGGTTTTTGTTTGAAGTGGAGAATGAGATCCTATGGGTTGGTTTTGGGTTTTTGGTTTTACTTTGGGAAATTGAAGTCCTAGAAAATGATTTTTTATTTTCCCCCTTTTTTTGGTTTTTCTTGGGTTAGAAAACATACATTTTTTTGTTTTTGTTTTATTTTTTGTTGTTTTTTTTTTGTCTTTTTTTGTTTTTTTGTTTTTTGGTTTTAGAAATTGAAGTACTAATTTTGGTTTTTTTGGCTTTAAAACATGAAAACGCTTTTTTTTTTGTTTGTTTTTGTTTTGTTTTTTCAAGGAGATATTTTGAACACATTTTGAAAACTTTTTATAGAAAAACATGTTATAGAAGACGTTTTGGAAAAACATTTTGTAGAATACATTTTGTTATTTTTTTTTGTGTTTTTTAAAGCTTTGAACCTAAATCTATGCGTTTCAACAATTGAAAATACATAGGAACACATATATCAAAATAGATGTGGAGAGTGTGAGTGTGACATCCACAAAAGAAAAATAAAAGCACTCTTTTTTTCTTTTTCCCTTTTTTTATTCATCTCTTTTTTTTATGCCTCTCTTTTTTTGCCTCTTTTTTTTGAGTTTCCTTGCTATTACATATTACAACTTTGTGTGAAATGACAATTACAATCAATAAAACAAAAGAAAATGAATAAAAAGCAAGATAATGAAAAGAAACAACACAACACAACAATTACAAAAAAAACAAGAGAATAGCGTAAGGCAATCGAAATGAAAAATTAACCCGACTTTATCTTGGATTTGGGGCTCCGATTGCTGCAACGTTGGCGGGAAGGCGTGACTCCTTTCTTGGTGTCTTTGAAGAGAGGTGGCTGTGCGAAATTGGCAGCAAACCTGAGCGTTTTCTGGGACTGAACTCTCCTTCCCCCCTTTTTTTGGATTAGGGAGCTGGGTATGAGGAAAAAATGGCAGCAGGTTTTTTTGTTAGAGATAAGGAGTCTTTCTGTTCTCTCTCTCTCTGGACGTTTTTTTGAGGGGAAGAAACTGGGGCGTTTTTTTTTGATGTGAAGACTTTGGGGAAAATGAAGAGCTTAGTGTAATCAGTGCTTGGGCAAGAGGGTTCCTCGTCAGATGAGGGGTCTCTCTTTTCTCTTTCTCTTTCTCTCTCTTTTTTTTTTTGGACGTAATCCTCTTTTTTTCTCTTCTTTTTTCTTTCTGTCGAACTCCCCTCTTTTTGTTGGGCAAACTCTCTTCTTTTCCTTTCTATCGAACTCCCCTCCTTTTTTGGGCAAGATCTCTGTTGTTTTTTTTTTTTTGAACTCTGGGCGTTTTTCTTTCTGTTTGCGCTAGGACGAGGCTAGGGCGTAAATGGTAGCAGGTTTTTTCAATGATCCTCGGTCTCTCTTTCTTTATGCTCTTTTTTTTCTTTCTCTGCGCAGGGACGGACGACTGCATCTTAACTGCATCTTAAAGTGCTGGCGGAAACCTTTTGGCGGGACTGTCATTAATTGCAGCATTAAATGCTGTATTATTGATGCAGTATTTTAATATGTAGATTTGATGCTTTGTCGGGTGGACAGCTTGTGCGGAAAACAGGGCAGCTCGTGATTGCCTTTTGAATTTGTATTTTAGCACATGTGACTGACAGGGTCGTTGCAAAATTGATTCTTTGTCAGGTGGCCAGCGCAGAGGACGGGTCTCGTGAACAACCAGCGAGAAAAAAGCCAGCGCAAAAAGCCAGCGAGAAACGCCAACCAGCGAAGGTCAAGGGGTCAGAGGCTCGAAGTGTCAGCAGGTCGAACTGTCGGCAGGGTCGAAGCTTTGGTGGGTCAAATTTTCTGTGGGGAGGTCATCGGTCAACGGGTCGAAGTGTCGGCAGATCGAAAGTCAACGGTCAACGGGTCGAAGGCTTACAGGTGTCCGGGTCAAGGTTCGAAGGTCGGAGTGTCGGCAGGTCAAAGGTTTATAGGCTTCGCGTGTCCAGGGTCGAAGTGTCGTAGGTCGAAGTGTTGGTAGGTCAACGGTCAATGGTCAACGGGTCGAAGGTTTGCAGGTCAAGGCGTCACAAGTCCTGGCGTCGTAAGTCCTGGCGTCATAAGTCTCGAGGCGTCGCATCTTCACAAGGTTCGAAAGTCCGAAGGGGCGAGTCGAAGGTCGGAGTGTCGGCAGCGGGGCTTCGGGGCTTCGAGGCTTCGATGCTTCGAGGCTCTGAAGCTTCGTTGCTTCGAGGCTTCGGGGCTTCGAGGCTTCGAGGCTTCGAAGGTCAATGGGTCGAAGTGTCGGCTGGTCAACGGTCAATGGTCAACGGTCAACCCCAAAGTTTTTTTTAATTACCTTCTCACCCTTCACCTAAAATGCGAAAATGGACAACTTTTCGGGGATTGTTTGGCAAAATCCGTATTCGCCTAAATTGACGCTTTGAAGAATTTCGCACGGTCACCTTTTCGGGCGATTTGACCAGGGCATTGACCGTCTTTTGGCAAGTTTCGACTTTTTCCAACGAAAGTTGTTTTGGCCATAACTTCTTCATTTTAAGTCCGATTTGAGCTCGGTCAAGTGCGTTAATCTCCAATTTTTATCCTTTATCACCTGGTGTTGGTCTTGGGGCGCTTCAAGGACTTGTAGCAGAAGTCATTAATTTTGGACTCCCCCGTCCGTGTCGATTGTATCCATCTCGTGCAAATTGGGGCTAACATCAATTCCGAACCATTCCTTGGAAGTATGGGATCATTGTGGACTTGTTCAACAAGATATATGGCATGAACAGAAAGGTATATTAAATGGGGTTAGTATGTCCAACCCGGACAAAATGGGGTCCAACAGCAGCAGTAATAGCCATGTATTTATGACAGCTGTAGGCAATACTTCCGGATTGTGGAAAAGTAAAATACTGGGCTCGAGGCGTGCATTTAATGAACCATCATTATTCCTCCTTAAAACGACGCGATGTAAGATAACAACATGGGTTATCGCGAAATGAGAATTCCAAGAGTCAGGAGGAATTGAACCGATGGTCATCCGGAGGAAGGTAATCCGTGTAAAGATCGTCCGGATGACTGACTGACTATAGCCATAGTGATGGTCCCTTGGAGCCTAGAGGGGGGTGAATAGGCTCTTATCGAAACTCTTTTCAATCTCTTAAGACACCACACTTATCTAGTTAAGTGATAGAATCATCTGATGAAGATAACCAGATAGTGGAAGTATTTTGTTTTATTATCAAGAGATAATTACAACAAAATAGAAGCAAGACTCTCTTACACTCTGTTTACAAAAGGATTCACACACTAGTCTAGATTCTATCTTTGAGCTCTTGTGAATACACAGGGTTAATTTAGGCTCGTTCGGGCTACCACACAAATGTACAACTATGAATATTTATACAAACATTCCTAAGAGACAGCCTTGGAACTTGTAGTTCGAATGCGTTCAAAGACTAACTATTTCTCGGTAATCTCTCGCCTTGACTACCGTGGTTTGTGGAGCTCAAGATCTTGGGTTTGAAGAATATAAGTGCCTTTGTGAGTTCCCAAGTATAATTAAAGTTGTGTCCTCATATCCGGGTAATCCACGTATAAGATTCTTCAGGTTCTCAACAAGTTTGTCTTACATCGGGACACCACCAGCTGATAACCTTAAATGCTGTTAAGTTAAAGCAACATCTTCTTGGTCCAGTGTAATTTTCCTTACTCCGTAGCTAATGAAGCTCGGAACCTTACTCCATGTCAGTGGTTGCTTACTCCGTATCTATTTGGTACTGGAATCCTTAGTCCGTGTCAGCGCTTCCTTACTCCGTGTGAATGAGAAGGTCGGAGTGCTTATTCCATATCAGCTCTTCCTTATTCCGCATGTAAGTTCCTTACTCCGTATGTAAGTTCCTTACTCCGAATGCAAGTTCCTTACTCCGCATGTAAGTTCCTTACTCCGTATGAGTTTAAAGGATCGGATGGCTTACTCCGTACTAACGCATCCTTACTCCGCATGAGTGAGTGGCCCGGATTCCTTACTCCATATCTAGTTTCCTTACTCCGTGCGAATAAAGACTCGGGTCCTTATTCCGCATCAATACTTAGTCCGTTTGAGGCATTAGGAACAGATTCCGTAATCCGTAACTTTCAAGTTCTTAGTCCGCACGAATGTTCCTTATTCTGTATGTATTCGTGACTTTGTTATTTACCAAGTGTTTGACGACACTCACTCTTGTCCGGATCAGGATTATGTATCCTGTCCTTAGCTTTGCTCTCACGAGTGTATCTCCGGATTAATAACATATCTTCTGCAATGATCAAAGAAACACAAAAGATCTCAGATCAAATTACATAAGGCTTTATCAGCATTATCCAAATTCTGGGCTTGATCCAACAATCTCCCCCAATTATGGATATGCCCAAACCCTTTGTAATCTGATCTGGTAAGTAGTGTAAAAAGATAACATACAAAATACACATCACAACCAATTTCATTCATCAGCAACAGAATACAATTCAGCCTTTATACAAGATTTTCATTAAGGTACATAAGGCTTACTATACTTGAAGATCATAGTTGTTGCTTTCTCTCTAAGCTCCATTGTTTGCTTCATCGTATAAGTGGTGTGTTGGCTCCAAGATTTGTCCACAGTTAAGAATGACTTGATGAAGTAACAGACAAAGGCCCCGTAGCTATCTCCATCCGGATGTTGTGGCACTTGCTTCTTGCCCCGGAATGTCGCCTTCAGCTTCTCAGTTGGACTCAAGGGTGTGATGCCCAACTCTTCATATAATCCAGCTTTCTTCACAGCTTCAGTCAGCCTGAGACACAGTGGTTCCCATTGATTCTTTCTTACATAATGCTCCACAATCTGATGGGAATCAATCAGAATCATTAGTTTGGACTGAATGATGAAGACAGCCAACATGAAATGTGGCGACATGATCCGGTACGGAATGAGGATAGTTGAGAGAGTTTTCCATGGCTTGCTATCCTCGGCCTTCCGTCGATGAAGGACTGAATGAGATCTACACTGGGAAGATAGCCTTCATTCCAAAGACGGCAAACTTCAAACAAGTGCCCATCCTTGTATAGAGATGGAAACAAACTCATCTCCATTTTAGCAGCCCTGAGAAGTTGTCAATGTCTTCTATTGTAAAGAGTCCTTTCTCCGAACAAAGGGTCTGAATGTCGGCCGGGGAGAAAGGGTACAGGTCGAGAGACATCTTCTCTCGGCAAGACGCAAAGCATAGGACTTCATTGCCTTACGCACGCTTCCATCCGCATCAGAAGGGTCACACGCCGCGTATGATGAGAGGGAGGTGTCAGCTACGGGTGAAGAGGATGGAGGAGGAGCTGCAGTCGAGGAGCTTGGCTGAGAGAAGCGGCTACGTTTGGGAATTTGAACTCCCTGAAGCAATGAGGAGGCAGGCCGCTTCTCAGCACGAGTGGATGGTTGTGGTGCAGGAGGAACAGAAGGATCAGATGGCACTTTTGATGGTCCCTTGGAGCCTAGAGGGGGGTGAATAGGCTCTTATCGAAACTCTTTTGATCTCTTAAGGCACTACACTAATCTAGTCAAGTGATAGATTCACTGCAGAAGATAACCAGATAGTGGAAGTATTTTATTTTATTATCAAGAGATAAATACAACAAAATAGAAGCAAGACTCTCTTACACTCTGTTTACAAAGGGATTCACACACTAGCCTAGATTATCTTTTTGAGCTCTTGTGCATACACAAGTTATTCAGGCTCGTTCGCACACATACATACTCTTTTCACAAATGTACAAGTATGAATATTTATACAAACATTCCTAAGAGACAACCTTGGAACTTGTAGTTCCGGAATGCGTTCAGCACTAACTATTCCTCGGTAATCTCTCTGCCTTGACTGCTGCGGTTTGTGGAGCTCAAGATCTTGGGTTTGAAGAGTATAAGTGCCTTGTGAGTTTCCAAATATAATTGAGGTTGTGTCCACATATCCGGGTGATCCACGTGTAAGATTCTTCAGGTTCTCAATGAGTTTGTCTTACATCGGGACGCCACGAGCTGATAGCCTTAAATGCGGTGAATTAAAGTAGCATTTTCTTGGTCTGGTGTAATTTTCCTTACTCCGTTGCTAATGAAGCTCAGAACCTTACTCCGTGTCAGTGGTTGCTTACTCCGTATCTATTTGGTACTGGAATCCTTAGTCCGTGTCAGCGTTTCCTTACTCCGCATGTAAGTTCCTTACTCCGTATGTAAGTTCCTTACTCCGTATGTAAGTTCCTTACTCCGGGCAAGTCTAAGGGATCTGAGTGCTTACTCCGTACTAGCGCTTCCTTACTCCGTATGTAAGTTCCTTACTCCGTATATAAGTTCCTTACTCCAGGCGAGTCTAAGGGATCGGAATGCTTACTCCGTACTAGCGCTTCCTTACTCCGTATGAGTAAAGTTGTCCGGATTCCTTACTCCGCATCTAGTTTCCTTACTCCGTGCGAATAAAGACTCGGGTCCTTATTCCGCATTAATACTTCCTTACTCCGTATGTATGAAAGACTCGGATGCTTTACTCCGTGTCTTCTTCACTTTAGTTCGCTTGAGGGAAGACTTAACTTTTTAACTCCACGTCAAATCTTTTACTTCGTGCGACCTTGTTGACCAAGACTCTTACTCCGCATCAGTTTGACTTAGTCTGTTTGAGGCACTAGGAACATATTCCGCAATCTGTAGCTTTTAAGTTCTTAGTCCGCACGAATGTTCCTTATTCCGTATGTATTGGTGACTTGGTTATTTACCAAGTGTTTGACGACACTCACTCTTGTCTGGATCAGGATTATGTATCCTGTTCTTAGCTTTGCTCTCACGAGTGTGTCTCCGGATTAATAACATATCTTCTGCAACGATCAAAGAAACACAAAAGATCTCAGATCAAATTACATAAAGCTTTATCAGGATTATCCAAATTCTGGGCTTGATCCAACAACTTTCTCCTCCGGTTTGGCAGATCGGCGGGAAGCAACGGGAGGGCGAGCCATCGTGTGCGCCAGGTCCGCGAAGGAGGTAGACAAGGAATGGACAGACGAGGCGACGAGATCCATCTTCTGTTCCATGGAAGTGGAGGAATCAGTGAGAGCGGAGAGGAGTTGGGCGCCAAGTGCATCAACCTTGGCGGCGATGGCAGATATTTGGGCGCTATGAGCGTGAGCGTGTCGGTCCAGCTGGGCGGAGAGCACACCGTCGGAGTGGACCGTGCCATAAGAACCACGCCCAAGGACCAACTCCAGAGCTTTGGAGGACTCCCCCGCATGAACAGGAGCAGGAGCGTGCTGGGCAGAGGAGTTCGCAGGAGTATCAGCAGCAGCAGCAGCAGAAGGGGCATCCGGAGCAGTTGACCCACTTTGACCAGATAGGTCAACCACGGGAATGACGTCAGCAGGAGAAGAGGGACCAGCCTTAGCAGGAGAAGGACTCCGTGCGGCATGGACCGGGATGGAGGGGGTAGGGAACGGCACATCTGGAATAGAGGCCGGCGTAAGAAAGCCTTGGTCCAAGTTCCAGATGATCATGGTCTCCAGGGATTGGTTATGGCGTGTGTAAAACACCCGGAGATCGGTGTCAGGAATGGAGGCAGTATGGGCAAGGCTGAAATGGAGCCATAGGTCCGTTAAGGTGTCAGCGGAGAGATGGTCAAGATAATCTCGGGGTTGAGGCAGGGGAGGCAAAGGGCTTCTGGAGTAGATGCCGGGACATCAGCAATGACTGGCAACGAATACGGTATCAACCGCGGCAGCAATGGCGGAAGTGGAGGGTGTGTGGACATCCGCAGCAAAGGGGCCGAGGAAACAGGGTTAGGGACGCCGTGCCGAGAGGGCCCCGCAACCTCGGAAGGGTCGCCACGGACGCTGTGCTGGGAAGCCCGAGAAACGGAGGGTGCAGCAACAGACCGAATCCGGGAGGACCGGTGAGCAGAGTTGACCTCTGGGGCATGCCTGGCAGAGGGGTCACCAACAGAACTGCCTTGTTGTTCCGCGGCAGGGAGAGGGTGGAGAGCTGTAGAGGGATGACGGGCTGTCATGTTCCCATCAGGCATAAGATAGCGGAGGTAATAAGCCGGAGGGAATGAAACAGCATCAGAGCGGGCGAAATGGTCCGGATGAAGATGCCGGAAGACAATGCTGAGTATGCGCCCGAAAGAACGGTTCTTGGGTCCAGTCTGCAGCAGTCGGAACAAAAATGTCCCCCAGTCCATTGGAATACCTTCGAAAACGCTGTACATGGCCAGAAGAAGGTCGTACGGAACGGAGTCCAGGGATGTGCGAGCCAAGAACATCGACTCAAGATGGTCGCCATACAGCGATAGCGACCTTGGAAGGACTTCACCTTGTATTCCTTGCCTTTGTAGGTGCAACCCATAGATGCTACCATGGGATCGGCATCGGGGCGTTGTGGTTCACCGGGGGGTAGATGGAGAGCAGCGCGGAGAACGGCGGGGTTAATGAGGATGGATTCACCGCGAACATAGGAGATGATGGAGTCGGTGGTACAGCGAATCTATTGGTAAAACTCGAGAATGTCGTCTATAAGCGGATCAACGGATTGGAGATCGGGTCGAGTAAGTGAGAGGCTTCAGAAGAGGGCAAATATCGGAAAACCAGTCCAGAGGGTTGGAGACAGCGCTCCGATCAACCAGATGGCCGGGATTAACACCAGAAAGAGAGATTCTGGGTGGCATTGTAGACGAAGGTTGAAGGGCGAGAGGAAAGGCGAGGTCATGGGGATTGAAGGAGCAACGAGACATTTAGGGATTTGAAAAGGGTAATACTCATGCTTCGCAGGAATGACCAGAATATATAAGACCGAGTCCATAAATGTCAGCGGGTCTAGGAATTTGGCGAGTGAAACAGTGAACCGCTTGACAGGCTGATGTCATTAGTCTTGATATCGATGCGCCTCCGAATTAAAAGATGACATGGAGGCGGCATGACCAAATAAGGGTAACAGCTGTTCGCCTTCCGGAGAAGTGTGTGCATCCCGAGATATGCATTTAATGAATCATCATTTTTCCTCCTCAAAAGCACGCGATATAAAAGAAGACATGGATTATCGCAATTTTACAGTGTCTGGAGTCCGAAAGAATGAACCGACAATCATCCGGAATTAACGATAGTCGATTGAAGAGTATCCGGATGAAAAGTAGACCATTTCCATAGTAACAAAGTGTGGTGAGAGAGAAGTAGATTCCTTTGCTTGTCAATAAGTCAAAGAGAAGAGAAGTACCACAACACTTCAAATCCAAGACTATGGACTAGATTTACCGATAAGGTTACAAAGAAAAACTGAACCTGTAGCTTAAAACAAGATAAACTAAAAATACAAAAGCTAAACAGGCACGGATTAGTACGGATAGGAGAAAATAGTCAGTGAAGAGCTACATAATCCGAACTAAGGAGAAATAGAACTTATGCATTACAAAGAATGTAATAGACATATACATACGAGAGAATGATCATATTACTGAATCAGGGCATATGTCAGATAGAGATACACAAGTACATATAGGTCAATATAGCGAAACCGTCCTGCTGAACGACGTAGCTAAGATTAATTAAAGATCATATGATTTGATCAAACTAGGATTCATGAGTGAAAAATGAGGAAGCGGA
This sequence comes from Taxillus chinensis, assembly GCA_023512835.1. Taxonomy (NCBI): domain Eukaryota; kingdom Viridiplantae; phylum Streptophyta; class Magnoliopsida; order Santalales; family Loranthaceae; genus Taxillus; species Taxillus chinensis. Next base: position 46,417,731 of record CM042090.1, read on the forward strand.
CACATGTCAAATGCAAGCAATTGATTATCCGATTAAAATGCATGGTTGAAGAAAAGAAAAACATCCAAGCATGCCTCAATTCCGTTCCAAAACCGCATGTCAGTCAGATCCGAAAGTAAAGGTTTAGAGGAGAGAGTATCCGAGACATATTAGGGGGTCATTACTGAGGTAATAAATGAAGCTTAAGCTCCCCCGTAGATCATTTGATCCTCTCAATGAAAGGCTCCCCCTCAAATAGATAGCCAGGAAAGAGGTCATCAGACATATACGGGTATTACTCGTATAATATATAAAGCATTTTCTCCCCCGTAGATTGTGCAATCCTCTCGGTAGACCTTTCCGGCTTATAGAAACAACAATGTCCATATATTTAGAAAACTATACTTCAGAAGCTGATCAGACTGCGATTGAGTATTCATCCACCAGGCATTCCAAGCTAACCCATTTCATTTCTTCAACGATACATGTTAATAGAGTAATCTAAATGAACAGGCTTTTGTCATGTGGTGATCAGTGGAAATTAAGATCATGAAACCAGAATGAGGTTAATCATATAAACTTTAATCATGTTTGCTTAAACGACTTCAGTCGGGAAATGCAAGCATCCTCCCACTATGAAGTTAATATTAATATCAGAAGCATGAAGCCGTTAATCAGTAAGTATGATCAGCATTAAAAACAGTATGTATCGTCTACTTCCACTAAAAGCACAATGCATGTTCTGATAGTAAGTATACTGTTGAGTAATTTAAATGTGAAACTATGCAGAGAAGTCAAGCATACCTAATCGGATGAGTAGTTCAGAGAATCTTGCATCAGGTAGGGGCTTTGTAAGTATGTCTGCCAGTTGATCTTCAGTAGCAACATGTTCCAGGGAAATGTGATTTTTGAGAACATGGTCGCGTATGAAGTGATACCTGACCTCAATATGCTTCGTCTTAGGGTGCATGACAGGATTGTTGCTGATAGCAATTGCACTAGTGTTGTCGCAGTAGAGTGGAATAGATGACATGTTGAAACCGTAATCAGTAAGTTGACTTTGCATGCAGAGTAGGTGTGCGCAGCAACTCCCAGCAGCTATATATTCTGCCTCACTAGTAGAGGTTGATACGGAATTCTGCTTCTTACTGAACCATGAAATTAATCTATTTCCAAGGAACTGACACGTACCACTTGTGCTCTTCCTGTCGATGCGACATCCAGCGAAGTCGGCATCGAGTATCCGGATAAGGTGAAGTTGGACTCCTTTGGGTACCGAGTCCCAAATTCATCGTTCCCTTGAGATACCTTAATATCCGTTTAACATGAAGCATATGTGACTCCTTGGGATTCGCCTGATATCGTGCACGGATGCAAGTTGCAAACATAATGTCTGGGTGACTTGTCGTAAGATACGGGCAATGATCCTATCATCCCTCTGTAGTCAGTCACATTTACTGATATGACGTCCACATCAGGATCTAACTTGGCACTGACAGGCATGGGAGTTTTGACGGGAGATGAACCTTCCATACCAAACTTCTTAATAAGATCGCGAGTGTAGTTAGCTTGATTAATGAAAATTCCTTCCTTCAATTGTTTAACTTCTATTCCGAGGAAGTAGGACAGTTCTCCCATCATACTCATCTCAAACTTGCCTATCATCAACTTAGCAAACTCTTCACAAAGCTTCGTATTTGTTGATCCGAAAATGATATCATCCACGTATATCTGTACGATAAGAGTGTGTCCTTTCTCTTTTCATAGAAATAAGGTGGTGTCTATCTTCCCCTTTTGGAAGTTGTGAGCAAGTAGGAATTCGACGATGGTGTCGTACCAGGCTCTAGGAGCTTGCTTCAAACCATATAAAGCTTTCCGAAGTTTGTAGACTAGATGTCCTGCTTTAGGTTCAATGAAACCAGGAGGTTGTTCTACGTAAACCTCTTCTTGAAGATCTCCATTCAGGAATACGCTCTTGACGTCCATTTGATAAACTATGAAGTTTTCATATGAGGTATACGCCAGAAACATTCAGATTGCCTCAAGTCTTGCTACTGGAGCAAAGGTCTCATCATAGTCTATTCCTTCTTCTTGACGATATCCTTTGGTTACCAGTCTAGCTTTGTTCCGGATTACTATTCCATCCGTATCAAGCTTGTTCCGGAACACCCATTTAACTCCAATGACTTGCTGAGACTTAGGCCTTGGTACTAAAGTCCACACATTATTTCTCTTAAATTGATTCAGCTCTTCTTGCATGGCTTCTATCCAATTCGAATCCTGAAGAGCTTCATCTACCACCTTTGGTTCTATTTGAGATAGAAAACACAAGTAAGGACTCATGTTGGAGGTGGCTGCTCTTGTTCTTACACCAACAGTAGGATCACCAATCACTTGATCTGAGGGATGGTTTCGGGTCCATCTGTAATTCTGTGCATGTGATGGATGATCTTGAATAATTTGAAGCTCTGCCAGATTAGGTGGTTCAGATGTATCTGCTGGTTGAGCTTCGTCTGGACTAGATGTTTCCGTATTAAAAGGTACGGTAGAACTAGGTGGTTCTTTAACACTGTTTCTTTCAATGTTAACTGGTCCGAACGGACTTGAAGGTGCTCTAGAATTTTGGGTATCCGTAGGAGTATGTCCGGAGCTTAATGGTAATTCTGAGTCCGAGTCATCCGTAGCATCATCCATATAATTTCTTTGTGCCTCGCTGATGCCACATGGTTGGTCAGAATGTGTAATAGGAACATTCATAAACTTCGAATAATTGATGCTGCTGTCCAGGACCTGCACATTAGAACTTGAAGAAGCAACTTTTGACCAATCAAGATTAGCTTCATCAAAAGTCACATGGATAGATTCTTCAACTTTAAAAAGTTTTCTATTGAAGACCCGATAAGCCTTGCTATGTAATGAGTACCCGACAAAAATCCCATCATCAGATTTTGGTTCAAATTTATTCCGGGTCTCTTTGCCATTTATCAATATATAGCAAGTACACCCAAAAGCTCTAAAATGTGAAATTGAAGGTTTTCGTCCTCTCCACATCTCATAGGGTGTTTTCATGGTAGATTTATTTATTAGAGTTCTGTTACGAACATAGCGAGGGGTGGACACGGCTTTCACCCCATAGGCGAGTGGAAGCGTTGCCCCTGGCTAACATGGATCTACCAGCCTCAACTAAAGTACGATTCTTGCGCTCGGCTACCCCATTTTGTTGTGGAGTTCTGGGCGCAGAGAAGTCATCTTTGGATGCCCTGTTCGAACAATATGATCTCATTTATGAAAAATCAAATTCGTACCATGATCACTCCTGATGCACTTTATGCTCGATCCTTTTGAGTTGCTTATCAAGTTGAAAAGATCTACAAGATGCTCAAAAGTTTTATCCTTCGATTTCAGGAACATCACCCATGTGTATCTGGTGAAATCATCGATAACCACAAGGGTATATCTCGCACCAGACGGAGACGGAACAAAAATAGGACCACAGAGGTCCATATGAAGAAGTTGTAGAGGAGCGATTATTGAATTAACCGATTTGCTCTTGAAGCTATGTTTAGTCCGTTTGTCCAGATTGGCATTCTCGACAGAGAGTGTCTCTGGAGAATTTGAGTTTAGGTAGACCAGTGACAAGATCAAGTGACGCTAACTTAGATAATGTCTTAAAGTTTAAATGTGGGCATCGCTTGTTCCATAGCCAACTATCTTCATCTGAAGCTTTAGTGAGGAAGCATACAGGGTCAGAAGAATTATTTCTTAAGACCACTGAGTATATGTCCCCATCTCTTGATCCGGATAACTTAACATCTTCGGATAAGTTTTCCCTTACTGTATAGGTGTTGGACATAAAGGAAATAGTAAATCCTTTGTCACATAAATTACTGACACTTAGCAAATTATGCTTCAAACCTTCGACTAGTGCAACTCTAGTGATTGATACACAGCCGTTAGTTAAAGTGCCATACCCGACAGTCTTACCTTTGCTGTTGTCACCATATGAAACAGATGGACCTCGTTTTTCCTTAACTTCTACAAGCAGAGTCTGATCACCCATCATATGTCCGGAGCATCCACTATCGAGGATCCACTTGCTTTGATTGATCTTTAACTTTAAGTGATCCGGCAATGCATTCCAGAGATGCTCCTGAAAGACAATAGTTTACACTTTTGGTGCCCAAACTTGTTTCGGGCGGTTAGAAAGAACAGCAGTAATGTCAACAGTTCCGGATTTGATTTTGCTAGGACTTTTAGCTCTCCAAGTTGACTTTAATTTGTTAGTTTCAGCTGCCTCTTTTATTTGGGTTTTCTTGGGAGAGACACTCCTTTGTGGTTTAGATTTTGTTTTGCTCGAAGAACCCTTTTTATTAAACTGATCTTTATTGGTATGAATTTGATTACAAAGCCAGTTATCAGATAAACTCCAACATTCACAGTGATAATGACCCATTTTCCTACAGATAGAACAGACACTATAATGCGAAGTACAAACAGGGGATACAGGTCTCTTAGATTTTACAGACTTTCTACTTTGTTCCCTGTGGCCTAATCCATTGCATTTGGGTGACGCGCTCTTGGCCCTAGATGCGTCAGCCTTAGCCTTCCCTTTCTTTTTAGGTGCTACAGTTTTGGCTTTAACTCCAGCAGCCTTCCCTTCATCATTAGTTACGGGTGCTACTGCTTCGGGAACTGCAGAATGACCTCAACTCCACAGTCATAAACTATGGTGCCACCTGAAATGAAACCATTCAACAGTTTAGATGTACTAACAGGATATAAGTTGGTTAGTTTTGGAGTGAAATCCGGAGGACACTCAGTAGCTTGAGTATTGGAGGTTGATGATTAGGAGCCTAGACCAGGTTTGACTCGAATATTATCCGGATCAGTCCTAAATGTAGAGGCTATTTCCCCGGATTTAAGCCACTTACGATTTATTTCCCTTTCCTGTTCAAGTTCATTTTCGAGTCTTTTTACTATAACTTTTAGGCCTGAAAGATTGGTATTTAGCAGATGATTTTCAGCTCTTAGATCGTGATACCAAGCTTCTTTTCCTCTGAAGTCAGCTGTGTCCTTTTCAAGTCTAGTAATAGTAAATTCAAGACGTTTATTCTGACTTTCCATATCTTTGTACATTTGAGTAATTATTAGTCTCTCATTCTTTTCATGATCACATACAGTAGTAAGAGATTCTAATTTACTCATGAGCTCAAAGATAGAAGGTACCTCAGTATTTGCCATGAGGCAGACGTTCGGCTTAGGAGTTGGCTCATCATCCGAGGATTCCTCCTCTTCTTCCGAACCGCTCATGTACTTTGTCACGAACGCCTTCCTCTTGTTCTTGCTGTTGTCTGAGGTGATACGTCGAGGAGTAACCTTGTCACTTTTATCTGCCGTCTTAGATTTGGATCTGCATTCCTTGGCCCAGTGACCGGGTTTCCCACAATTAAAGCATTTTTGGGAGTTCGACTCCGATCGTTCCTTCCTTCTAGATGATGAGGAGCCTCTTCTGAATCCTTTTCTACTTTTCCGAAGGAATCGTTCAAAGGATTTGACAAGAAGAGCTATTTCTCTTCCCGCGTGGGGTCATTATTCTCTGACTCATCCGTATAATCCTCTTGATGATTACTGGAGCATTCCATAGCTTTGAGAGCTACCCCTTTTTCTTTCTGAGCTATTTTCTCATCACGGTCGGTGTATCCGAATCTGACCTCATGAGTCCAAAGCTCTCCATATATTTCCTCAAGGGAGAGGAGGGGTTTTGTCCCAGGCTGCATCGGAGCGTTGGCGTAGTAGCGATCCGGCAAGGATCAAAAGAACTTGTCATTGATTTGAGACGCGAGTTAGTGCTCATTGACGGTTTTAGGCTCTAGAATGAGCTTAGCTCCCCCCGATAGAAGCTCTCGAGGGATTCGCCAGGTTTGTGATTGAAACACTCAAAATTCATGTGGAGAGCACATATCACATTTTACATCTGGGACTGACTCCCCTCATAGAGGATTGTCAGTTTATCACAGACAGCTTTTGCTGACATACAGCCCTGGACGTCCGTGAATGCCTCGAACACAAAGACGATGTAACATAAGCCGGAGCCTTTTCACTAGCGCACCGCCAAGCTCTTTCATCGTTGGTAAGTTCGGCATCCGTCTTTGGCCTCCTAACTCCATGTTCTCCGATAGTCCTTGGAATTGGAATCTCCCGATGAAGACATGGCCACATGAGATGATCATGGCATACCATAAACATCTTCATGCGAGCTTTCCACTGGGAGAAAAGCTCAGGTGTGAATTTGGGCGGTTTTGTCAGAGTAAAACCAGAACTCCGTGGTTGAGGTGGGTCGACGTTTTCACTGCTGCTTCGATTCGGGATGGGCTCTTGTGCACCTCCGGAGTTAAGGCGAGTGTTGAATAGCATACTGCTTTCTTCGGCCATTCCTTAGAGTAAAAGAGTGGGATCTCTACTTAGAACAAATAGATTTGCTCGATACCACTTGATGGTCCCTTGGAGCCTAGAGGGGGGTGAATAGACTCTTATCGAAACTCTTTTTAATCTCTTAAGACACCACACTTATCTAGTTAAGTAATAGAATCACTGCGGAAGATAACCAGATAGTGGAAGTATTTTGTTTTATTATCAAGAGATAATTACAACAAAATAGAAGCAAGACTCTCTTACACTCTATTTACAAAAGGATTCACACACTAGCCTAGATTCTATCTTTGAGCTCTTGTGTATACACAGGGTTAATTCAGGCTCATTCGGGCTACCACACAAATGTACAACTATGAATATTTATACAAACATTCCTAAGAGATAGCCTTGGAACTTGTAGTTCCGGAATGCGAATGCCTAACTTCATTTCTCCGTTCTTCGCCTCATTTCTAGCCAGTTTGTGGAGCTCAAGATCTTGGGTTCGAAGAGTATAAGTGCCTTTGTGAGTTCCCAAGTATAATTAAAGTCGTGTCCTCATATCCGGGTAATCCACGTGTAAGATTCTTCAGGTTCTCAACAAGTTTGTCTTACATCGGGACACCACGAGCTGATAACCTTAAATGTTGTTAAGTTAGAACGGATCTTCTTGGTCCGGTGTAATTTTCCTTACTCCGTAGCTAATGAAGCTCGGAACCTTACTCCGAGTCGGTGGTTGCTTACTCCGTATCTATTTGTGGTCGGGCGATCCTTAGTCCGTGTCGGGCTTTCTTACTCCGTGTAAATGGGAAGGTCGGAGTGCTTATTCCGTATCGGCGCTTCCTTATTCCGCATGTAAGTTCTTGGACCTCGGCCAGGGCACTCACTATCACAATATTGTCCGCTTTGGCACTCGCGGGCCCTACCCCTGGGCCCCGGCCCGCACGGATTTGTTTCTAACGGGCCGCGACCCGTTAAAACGCGTTGTGACAAGGTGCACATGAGCCTCCTCATTAGGACGACCTCAATGTTCGCCCTAACCGATGTGGGATTGATCTATGGGACATTAGAGACCCAACAGTCTCCCCCCAATCCCACCATCGGTCTAGAGGACCCGGCTCTGATACCACTTGTTGGACCTCGCCAGGGCACTCACTATCACAATATTGTCCGCTTTGGCACTCGCGCACCCACCCATGGGCCAGGGCACGGATTTGTTTCTAACGGGCCGCGACCCGTTAAAACGCGTTGTGACAAGGTGCACATGAGCCTCCTCATTAGGACGACCTCAATGTTCGCCCTAACCGATGTGGGATTGATCTATGGGACATTAGAGACCCAACAAGTTCCTTACTCCGTATGTAAGTTCCTTACTCCGAATGTAAGTTCCTTACTCCGTATGAGTTTAAAGGATCGGATGGCTTACTCCGTACTAGCACATCCTTACTCCGCATGAGTGAGTGGCCCAATTCCTTACTCCGCATCTAGTTTCCTTACTCCGTGCGAATAAAGACTCGGGTCCTTATTCCGCATCAATACTTAGTCCGTTTGAGGCATTAGGAACAGATTCCGTAATCCGTAACTTTCAAGTTCTTAGTCCACACGAATGTTCCTTATTCCGTATGTATTGGTGACTTGGTTATTTACCAAGTGTTTGACGACACTCACTCTTGTCCGGATCAGGATTATGTATCCTGTCCTTAGCTTTGCTCTCACAAGTGTATCTTCGGATTAATAACATATCTTCTGCAATGATCAAAGAAACACAAAAGATCTCAGATCAAATTATATAAGGCTTTATCAGCATTATCCAAATTCTGGGCTTGATCCAACACATAGTAAGAGAGTGCCAAAAAAAATATGATTCCTTTGCTGTCTTGATGCTGAGAGAATATAAAGTACCACAACACTTCAGAAATCCGAGACAACAGACAATATAGAACGATGAGTTGCAAAGTGAATTTGAACCTGGAACTTAACAAATAATGTAATGACCCGTGTGTAACCCGTGTGTAAGGAGCTAACCACAAACACCTTGGATGTTGGTACACAAGTTTAAGGTAAGAGATGAGCCCAAGAGGAGACTTTTGAGAGGTGCATGTGTCAAGCGATAGCGTACATTTATGCCCTAGGAAGATCTTATGCGTTCTAGGCGGTTTTAAGTTGTTTTGGCTGATCTTGGAGCTCACTTTTGACCTAGTAATGGCCTCAAACAATTGGCGTGCAAGAACAAAAGTTTCTTAGAATGAGGTCCTCTATCTACCACAGAAATTTCAGAGCATTTGGAGCTGCACGTGAATTCACCCATTTCACGTGCAAGCATATTTTTGCTTCTCAGGCCTCTACAAGATGCAAGGAGACTTGGGGTAAAGTTTGAGTGCATTTGGAGCTGCACGCCAATTGGGGAATTGGCGTTCAAATTGGCGTGCGAGCATATTTTTGCATGGTTACCTTGGTTTTGTTATTCTAATCATCTTTTTCCAAAGGACTAGGTTGGAATAGTGAGTATTTTGGTGTGTATGGATGCGGAAAGGTTGTAGCTTGTGTAATCAAAACTACGTCGTTTTGATCCTGGGTTTCACTTAATCAAAACTACGTCGTTTTGATAATGGGAGGTCTATATAAGGATGAGGAGACTCCTTGTTCTAGGGTTAGGGTTCTTTTCGGCCGTCGCAGGAGAGAGAGAGAGAGAGAGAGAGAGAGAGAGGGAGAGAGAGAGAGAGGGAAGGAAGGAGAGGTGGCTGCTTGCTTGCCGGAGCGTCGTGCGTGGGGAAGACAACGTCTAGCGTGGAAGCAAGAGCCGGAGGACGTTTTCAAGGTAGGGGTTCTGTCTCACCTGGGTCCTCGGGGGTTAGGCCCTGTGTGAGGGTTTCTCGAGTTTCTATTGATATTGTTATATTATTTATATGTAAATTCATATAGGTGTGACCTCCTATATGAATGTTGGCCTTCAATGGCGTGTTGTTTGGATATATGTATATATGCCTGCCAAGTGTTTGAAATTATGCCTGTGAGGTTGCATGTTATGTGTTTGAGGTAATGCCTGTGAGGTTGTGCATGTTATGTGTTTGAGGTAATGCCTGTGGAGGCCACGCACGTCAAGTGTGTTAGATTATGTGGTGTGGCTGGGTTTATAAGCTTGTGGATATATGCATGCTAAGTGTTCGATGTTATTCTGTGTGACTAAGCATACTAAGTGTTTGATGTTATGCCTGAATGGCCATGTGTGTTGCGTGTTTGCTTGTACACCCGGTGGCCTGGAAGCCCGGGGCTGTTTTGTGGAACCCAGGTGGCGGTGGGAAGCCCGGGACTGTTTTGTGGAACCCGGTGGCGGGGGAAGCCCGGGTGTTGGTGGGAATCCAATGTGTGGAAGCTTGGGACTGTTCTTGAAACCGTTGTGGTAAGCCCGGGAGTGTTTATGTACCAGCCCATGTATGATTGTGTTTGTTGTTATGCGGTGTAACTATATCTGGTGGAATAATTGTATCACGACACAACAGCTTGTACACAAGGCATGTAGATATTAGGTGCATGGGATGGGTTGGGGAGACATGATCCCTACTGAGCTGTGGTTGCTCACCCCTCCTACCATGTTGTTTTCTTTACAAGGAACCTACAGGCGTTAGGTGGGACCCCAAGGTGGAAGACCATCTTCATTATATTGTTCTCTTCGAAATGTAATTTTATGATTTATGTAACCCCGGGGAGGGAAATGTACCGAGGGATTGAATTGTAGTAAGGAACATGGTTGTTTTGTGAACCTTTAATATTTGGAATTAAATAAAGATGTGACTTGTTTGATTTATTGAAATTGTTAGACTTGCTTGTGGCATCCGGTAATCCAACCCCGTTGCCCTCCATGTGGGTGAACGGGAGTCACGTACCGGTTTCCTCGGGTTGGAAATCCGGGGCGTGACAATATGGTATCGAGCATGGTCTAGTTGGCCTAGGGTAGTGGGCGGATCTGGTTATCTTGAGTCCTTTGGAGGAACCTGGAGGGACGTGCCTGATCAACACGGTCCTCTTTGAGCCTCTAAGGTGTACTTGGGGTAGTCCGGACTGAGGTAGGATTTGCATGCATTGGCATTAGGGCACTAGTTGCATTTGTTGTCTTTGTGTGATTGTGTGGGTAACCGAGATAAAGCATGTGAGAGAAAATATGAAGAACATGTTTTAAATTGTGCAACTCGATTAACTCGATTTTATGACAACTTGAGTCTGTGTGCTTGTGTAATTGCTGTTTGTGCAATGTGGTTTAATGAGAACTGAAATGTGTGCAGTGTGTGTAATTGCATGGATAAATGGTTTGAACGTGATAAAGTTTCAATTGTGCAACTCTGAAATTTTGTGATGATTCGAGCATGAAAACATGGAAAAGAATTTGTGGTATTGAAACTGAGTGTTTGTGAACGTGAAGCTTGTGAAATGTGAACGAACAAAAATAAAATAAAATAAAATAAAATACAATAATGTTGGTGTTCTGTGAATGATTGAGTATGTGCCTTTGTATGGTGTTGTGTGGAGGAAGCGATGTTGTGTTCAAAACGATGAGATATCCACTTAAGTATAGAATTATATGGGCAATGTAAAGGTGTGAACTTGTTGTAAGGGTGTGAACTTGTATAGTTTGTGATGTGCATCCATGAATTTGTGTGGTGATAATGCATGTTTTGAGGTTAGTTATAGTTTAGAATGCCTAGTCGGTAATGGTATTGAGATTATTGAGTGATAACCTAGAGCGCTGCCTTTTCGTGGAGCCAATGTCTCCGAAAATTGTGACCGGTACGACTATTGAGGTAGCAAAGAAGCCCGCCCCCCCAGGCTGGGCAAGTGGGAGAGCTGCAGGATGTAAGTAATGATATAATCATGGCAGAGGTTGGCATCTTAAGCCTGGTAATTTAAGAGTTGAAGGATGAGATTCGACAACTGATTAAGAGCGAGGTACGTTGAGAGCTATCAACCCACATCATCGGGGGGATCTTGGGTGAAGATTTATTGAAGCATAGTTGTCCTGATCAGCAGAAAGGGGCTCAAGAGGTAGAGACCAGTTTCCCAAAGGGGTTATTCTTGCAGTGGACAACCGGGACATTGGAAAAGAGTATGGCGGGGAAGAAGTACTAGTGTCGCGTCTATGGAAAAGTAGGACATCTCCAGGACAGCCTGTTTTGGTAAAGCAAGTCTTGGTGCTAGAAGACCTGGCCCAACGAGCTATGAATGAAGCAAAATTCAAGTGAGGCTAGGAGAAGAGCATGGCAGAACTTTCCTTAGTCAAGGGTACGATTTTGATTCTCGCGTGTTAAGATTGCTGTTTAGTGGTGGTATCATATTCCTTTAATGATAGTGATCGGTTGAGTCTCGTGCTGGATTAGGTGAGGCTGGGTGAACCTTTGATTGTTGCGTTTCTAGCAATTTAATTAAGACACTTGTGATAGAGGGGTATTTTCATGGGTGGGCTCTTGAGCCACTGTTTTGTGTTGGGTGAGGCTTAGAAGGTCGTTTGAGTTACCATTTTGGATGGACGTAGTTGGGGACCTACTAGAGAATAAATGAGTAAAATAAATAAAAATATATATATGATACCAAAAGACTAATAAATTACTAATGGTTATAAACGGTTGTTGGAAAGAGTTGGTGGTTTTAATATGGTCTAAAGTGTTAATCGTATCTTTGTGTAGTAGTCAATTTTGGGCGCCCGTGTGTGAGGAAAGTAATAAATGTTACTGTGTTACCCCTAATACTCTAGCGTAGGTGAGATTACCTCTGGCCTAGCTAGCCTAGGAAGCTGGAGGCATGAGTTAGTGGCTTGTGAGTAGTGTGTGACCCCGTTGTGGCAACCTTGAGTAATAGAAATGTGTTTTCTTGTGAGTAGAGGTTTCGGAGATGTCTTACTTAAGAAGGATGTTCTTTTGGTAACCTTTCCAAGTGTCAAGGTTGAGGGAGGAAATTGCCACTAGTATAACCCACCCCTTGAGTCATTGAAATCTAAATTGATTGGCGAGAGTGGTATGTGGTTTTAAGATTCTTATGGGTGTCCTATGGAAATGGCTGCAAATTCTTGGGTGGCCAAACATTGACCACGTGTCATGCTGGTGGTGTGTGAAAGACCTTGGGTAATGTTCATAGGATATGTGGTGAAATGGGTTTGCGTATGTATAAAAATGTGATGAGTTCTGGAACTAGGTTACGAGTGAGTTTATAGGATCGTGCCCGGTGAACCCAATCGGTGCAAGCGCAAGCGAGTGAGATTGGGCAGGCCTTGTTTGGGTTTTCCTCATAATTGGGAGACACCTTCCGAGGGGTTGAGGATGTACTCCTGGTGGTGGGACCATTCCGTTAATCCATGTCGTGTGGGTAATAGGCTTAAAAGAGGCGAGGAGGTGGGGACTAGTATGTCCTCTCTTACATGTGTTCTACACAGTAGTTTATTTCGTGTGTTGTGGTTGCTTTGTTTTGTTGTGTGTGTTACATATGTGCTAAAGGAGTAGCAAAGTTCTTATGTGTGGGCCTCGTGGCATTCATATGCGAGAGGAGTAAGAGGTGATGCATGCGCATATTATGGGCGGTGTGGGATGAAGAGGGGTGTTATGTGTAATGTTGATGTTATTCCTTGTCACATGTGATGGCATGCTAAGTTAAAGTGTGAAAGTATTGATGCGTTGTGATTCACTAAATGGAGTCAGATGTGAGTTTTGCTTGTAAGGGGTATTAATGCTACCCCTTTGGGGGAGACTTGTGTCCTGCGGCTATCATGCGGTCCTCATGCTACATATGTTCTTCTTGAAAGTCTTTCGTGTGTGTTTTGATGCGGTAAGTGAGATGGTCCACGCCATCAAAGTGTTGGTGTGTTTGGGAGCTACATGAATGTCCCGAATAAGGAGTTTGCATGCCTCGTTTCTTGTGCCTACCCGGAGGAATTGCAGTGACCATATTAAGCTGCGGTTAGAGCCTGAGTATTTCTTGGTCCATTTGAGTGTTTTGCTGGTGTGTTGAGATAAAACGTAGTAGTTGATATAGCGGAGTTGGTGGGCCATGAGGTGGAGTATGTCTTGGAGGCAAGGGATTTTCTTGTGACCTGTGAGTGGTGACATAGAGAATTCCATTGTGGTCAGGTTGCAGATAGGAGAGTTTTCAGTGTGGGGGGGGGGGGGGGACTATGTTGTTCACAGCTACTCGGCGTCAAGGGATTCCTATCGTGTGGTCCGTCTGCTGACTTGGTAAGGCATCATCTCTTGGGGCGCACGGTAAGCCTCGGTTGTGAAGGCAATGTGGGACCTTGGCGGATCTCTATTTGGCCGTGATCAAGGAGGTCGCTTCTCAAAGTCGGTGATTAGTGATAGCCCGATAGTGGGTTTTGGTCTTACCATGGTTGTGTGTGTGGTGCTGCATTTACTGTTTTTAGTGCATCCTTGGACTTCGTTGGGCGCCAGGTTGACTGCAACCGAGTGGTTAAGGGCACACTCCATTCTCGTGTTTCTATGTCTAGGCTTGTATTCCGTTCTGCGTCCCCATTGGCGTTGGTGGGGTTTCAATGTTCCTTACTTGAGTGAGGTGGTTTTCGCAGTGATGATGGTGCTGCTGAGATGAGCTCCCTGTGTGGGAATGTGATTGTGGTTTGCATAATGCTATCCTATTTGTTTGTGTTTCATTGTGACCTCATTGTGCTTGCTTGTTAGGGTGAGGTCTACCTATGGGCTGCGGCTGCGTTGACTTCAAATCCCAATTGTTGGGTATTTTACGTTGTGGAGTGTTGGTCCCATCGTGCCGCGAGTTGGCATCTCCAACATTTATGGTAATGACTGCCTTATGTGTTGCTTTGATCTTATCGCGTTGTTTACTATTTGGTTTCCCTTTTCGGGGACGAAAGGTCTAAAGGTGGGACGGGTGTGAGGAAACTCCCAACGGCTGTGTTTGTATGGTATTGGCGACTGGGCAGTGGAACGTTAAACGTGTAGTAGTGTTTTGTTTATGCCTTGTTCCTTGTAGTGGTGTTTATGATGTGAGTTGGTCTGTGACTTATGTGATTTGTTAAACGTACGTGTTGGGGATGGGCGTATATGTCGTACACCGTCGTGACGTGAATACTTGTGACATGTGTTAGGTGAGGAGAACAAGGGTTGTTGGTGAGATTAGAATATGTGTTTCCTTATCATGCTGTGTTGTATTGGGTCTGTGGGTACGTGCCTTCGTGTGTGTTATTGTGTGATATCTTCATTCGCGGGTATGTGAATGGTTGTGGACGATGTGCATCAGCATGTGCATTATGGAAAGTGTATTGTCTTTTCGCGGACGACACGTCCTATGGAGGAAATATGGAAACGCGAAACCATGATGCGTGAGCAACCCTTGAGTTGTTCGAGGACCAACAATCTTAAGGGTGGAGGGGTGGCTGTTGGCTGGTGTATTTGTATTTCCTTTCGACTTTTGACTTTAATTTATATTGAATGTGTTAATGAAATGTGCTTGTGATGGATATTTGTGACATGTGGATGTGTTTCCATAGATTGTGATGCATGTGGTTATGGATCGTGGGGGGCACTCTGTTATGTGCTATTGTGTACAATGTGGGGTGTATGACCCATTTGGGTGTTGTAGCTCGCCGTGTGGCAAATGGGTAGCTTGTGTTTGTTTTCCTCGTATGTCATTTCTTTTCGAGGACGAAAAGTCTTAAGGGGAGAGGATGTAATGACCCGTGTGTAACCCGTGTGTAAGGAGTTAACCACAAACACCTTGGATGTTGGTACACAAGTTTAAGGTAAGAGATGAGCCCAAGAGGGGACTTTTGAGAGGTGCATGTGTCAAGCGATAGCGTACATTTATGCCCTAGGAAGATGCTATGCGTTCTAGGCGGTTTTAAGGCTTGTTTTGGCTGATCTTGGAGCTCACTTTTGACCTAGTAGATGGCCTCAAACAATTGGCGTGCAAGAACAAAAGTTTCTTAGAATGAGGTCCTCTATCTACCACAGAAATTTCAGAGCATTTGGAGCTGCACGTGAATTCACCCATTTCACGTGCAAGCATATTTTTGCTTCTCAGGCCTCTACAAGATGCAAGGAGACTTGGGGTAAAGTTTGAGTGCATTTGGAGCTGCACGCCAATTGGGGAATTGGCGTTCAAATTGGCGTGCGGCATATTTTTGCATGGTTACCTTGGTTTTGTTATTCTAATCATCTTTTTCCAAAGGACTAGGTTGGAATAGTGAGTATTTTGGTGTGTATGGATGCGGAAAGGTTGTAGCTTGTGTAATCAAAACTACGTCGTTTTGATCCTGGGTTTCACTTAATCAAAACTACGTCGTTTTGATAATGGGAGGTCTATATAAGGATGAGGAGACTCCTTGTTCTAGGGTTAGGGTTCTTTTCGGCCGTCGCAGGAGAGAGAGAGAGAGAGAGAGAGAGAGAGGGAGAGAGAGAGAGAGGGAAGGAAGGAGAGGCTGCTGGTTTGCTGCCGGAGCGTCGTGCGTGGGGAAGACAACGTCTAGCGTGGAAGCAAGAGCTGGAGGACGTTTTCAAGGTAGGGGTTCTGTCTCACCTGGTGTTGGGGTTAGGCCCTGTGTAGAGGGTTTCTCGAGTTTCTATTGATATTGTTATATTATTTATATGTAAATTCATATAGGTGTGACCTCCTATATGAATGTTGGCCTTCAATGGCGTGTTGTTTGGATATATGTATATATGCCTGGCAAGTGTTTGAAATTATGCTGTGAGGCTGTGCATGTTATGTGTTTGAGGTAATGCCTGTGAGGGCTGCATGTTATGTGTTTGAGGTAATGCCTGTGAGGCCACGCACGTCAAGTGTGTTAGATTATGTCCGCGTGGCTAGGTTTATAAGCTTGTGGATATATGCATGCCAAGTGTTCGATGTTATTCTGTGTGACTAAGCATACTAAGTGTTTGATGTTATGCCTGTATGGCCATGTGTGTTGCGTGTTTGCTTGTACACCCGGTGGCGGGGAAGCCCGGGACTGTTTTGTGGAACCCGGTGGCTGTGGAAGCCTGGGACTGTTTGTGGAATCCAGGTGGTGTGGAAGCCCGGGACTGTTCTTGAAACCCGGTGGCCGTGGAGGCCGGGGGAGTGTTTATGTACCAGCCCATGTATGATTGTGTTTGTTGTTATAGCCATGTTTGCTATATCCTGGTGGAATAATTGTATCACGACACAGCACTTGTACACAAGGCATGTAGATATTAGGTGCATGGGATGGGTTGGGGAGACATGATCCCTACTTGGCCGTGGTTGCTCACCCCTCCTACCATGTTGTTTTCTTTACAGGGGAACCTACGGGCGTTAGGTGGGACCCCAAGGTGGAAGACCATCTTCATTATATTGTTCTCTTCTGAAATGTAATTTTATGATTTATGTAACCCCAGGGAGGGAAATGTACCGAGGGATTGAATTGTAGTAAGGAACATGGTTGTTTTGTGAACCTTTAATATTTGGAATTAAATAAAGATGTGACTTGTTTGATTTATTGAAATTGTTAGACTTGCTTGTGGCATTCAGTAATCCAACCCCGTTGCCCTCCATGTGGGTGAACGGGGAGTCACGTACCGGTTTCCTCGGGTTGGAAATCCGGGGCGTGACAAATAAAAACTTTGAGGACCGAGTCTTGTCAGGTTTGGGTTAGTCCAAATAAACAGTATAAGAGAATAAAAC
This sequence comes from Taxillus chinensis, assembly GCA_023512835.1. Classification (NCBI taxonomy): domain Eukaryota; kingdom Viridiplantae; phylum Streptophyta; class Magnoliopsida; order Santalales; family Loranthaceae; genus Taxillus; species Taxillus chinensis. The sequence continues at coordinate 46,434,771 of CM042090.1, forward strand.
ACCATCTGAACTAAGAAGAAACAGAACTTATGTATAGAAAATTAAGTGCTAGACACATACTTAAGAAATGATGTCATCTTACTGAAGTTGATGTATATGTGAGATAATTAACACATAAGTTCAATAGGTCAACATAGTAAATCCTTCATACTGACAATAAGAGCAAAGATGAATTAACTATATATTACTTTATCTGTCTTAAGATGCATGAGTGGAAATGAATAAAGAGCACATGATGTATGACTTGATAATTGACTATCATTTCTAAAATGCTAGGAAGAGGAAGATAACAGCCAAGCTAAGCCACAATTCCGATTTAACAAAGCAAATCCAATGAGCTTCATGAGTGAGAGTTGTAGGGCGGAACATCCGAGACATATCAGAGAGGCATTACTTAGTAATAAGCATTCTCTCGCCCTGAATTCATGCCTTTTTGCTGAAACACGGGGCCTTACTTAAATATTCAATGAAGTATTCTCTCCCCCTGAGATCAGCGGATCATTTTCATGCGATCTGCTCGAGGATGACTCCCCCTCAGATAGACAGCCAGGAAAGAGGTCATGTAAAAATGAACCGGGGGTATTACTTATATAATTGAGAAAGAATTTTCTCCCCCGTAGACTATTAGAGCCTTTAAAAGACATTTCCTATTGAACATGAATCGTGAGAAACTGCTGTCTATCCTTGATTTACTCCACTCAACCGGCTGATTGGCAGACAAAGTGAATTTCCATTTTTATTCTGAGCGACCCTAAATCATTCCTCAACTGTGCATCTTAGATATGTCATTCAATCAGGAAATCATAAGACATGTGATGAGAGATGAAAATGGAGTCATGACATCAACAGAGGATGATTTTCATATATCTTTAATTATGTTTGCTTAACTTATTAGCAGTCCGGATAAGCAAGCATCCTCCCAATATGAACTATGTGAGAAATATTAGAACATTTTGCATGACTAAAATAAGATGATTAAACATGAAGTTCAGTGACTATCACTAATCAAGAGGAAAAGCAATGCATGTTCTGAGAAGAACTACTGTGGAAAAACTAAATAAGAAGCTATGCAGAAAAGTCAAGCATACCTAATTTGAGGAGAAGTTCAGAAAATCTTGCATCAGGTAGGGGCTTTGTGAGTATATCTGCAAGTTGATCTTCAGTAGCAACGTGTTCCAAGGATATGTGCTTTTTGAGAACATGATTGCGGATGAAGTGGTACCTTACCTCGATGTGTTTGGTCTTAAGGTGCATTACAGGATTGTTGCTGATGGGAATTGCACTAGTATTATCACAATAAAGTGGAACAGATGTCATGTTGAATCCATAGTCAGTAAGTTGACTTTGCATCCAGAGAAGCTGAGCGCAACAACTCCCAGTAGCTACATATTCCGCTTCAGCAGTAGAGGTTCATACGGAATTCTGCTTCTTACTGAACCATGAGATTAGTCTGTTTCCAAGGAACTAACATGTACCACTAGTGCTTTTCCTGTCAATTCGGCACCCAGCAAAATCAGCATCAGAATATCCGGATAAGGCAAAGTTGGACTCCTTTGGATACCAGAGTCCCAAATTTATCGTCCCTTTGAGATATCTTAGTATCTGTTTAACATGAAGCACATGTGACTCTTTGGGATTCGCCTGATATCTTGCACAGATGCAAGTTGCAAACATTATGTCCAGGCAACTTTCTGTAAGATACAGCAAGGATCCTATCAACCCTCTGTACTCAGTCACATTTACTGATTTGCCATCCGCATCAGGGTCTAACTTGGCACTGCCTGGCGTTGGAGTTTTGACGGGAGGTGAACCTTCCATACCAAACTTCTTGATTAAGTCGCGAATGTACTTAGCTTGGTTGATGAAGACCCCTTCCTTTAATTGTTTGACTTCGATTCCAAGGAAGTAGGACAGTTCTCCCATCATACTCATTTCAAATTTGCCAGTCATCAACGTTGCAAACTCATCACAAAGCTTTGGATTGGTTTATCCGAAAATTATGTCATCCACATAAATCTGTACGATCAGAGTATGTCCTTTCTCTTTTCATAAGAATAACATGGTGTCAATCTTCCCTTTTTGAAAGTTGTGACCAAGTAAAAATTCTAACAGTGTGTCGTACCAGGCTCTTGGAGCTTGCTTTAATCCATACAAGGCTTTCCGTAACTTGTAGACTAGATGTCCAGCCTTGAGTTCCGTGAAACCTAGAGGTTGTTCAACATACACCTCCTCTTAAAGATCTCCATTCAGGAATGCGCTCTTGGCGTCCATTTGATAAACTTTGAAGTTTTCATATGAAGCGTATGCCAGAAACATCCTGATTGCCTCAAGTCTAGCTACTGGAGCGAAGGTCTCGTCATAATCTATTCCTTCTTCTTGATGATAACCCTTGGCTACCAGTCGGGCTTTGTTCCAGATTTTGATTCCATCCGTATCAAGCTTGTTCCGGAACACCTATTTTACTCCAATGACTTGTTGAGACTTTGGTCGTGGTACAAGTGTCCACACATTGTTCCTCTTGAATTGATTAAGCTCTTCTTGCATGGTGTCTATCCAATTTGAATCCTGAAGAGCTTCTTCCACCACTTTTGGCTCTATTTGCGATAAAAAGCATGAATAGAGACACAAGTTGGAGGTGGCTGCCCTTGTTCTTACGCTAATAATAGGATCACCAATCACTTGTTCAGATGGATGGTTACGAGTCCACCGATAGTTTTGCACTAGTGGTGGTGAATATTCAATGATTTGAAGCTCTGTCAGATTAGGTGGCTCTTGTTCCTCCACTGATTGAGCTTCTTTCGGACCTGTATTATCTGTATTAACAAGTTCTGGAGTACTCTGAGGTTCTCTGGTACTGTTCATTTCAGTATTAACTGGTTCGGATGGACTAGAAGGTACTCCGATATTTTGAATGTCCGTAAAAATATGTCCGGAGATGAATGGAAGTCCAGAGTCCGATTCATCCGTAGCATCATCCGCATTATTGCTTCTTTCTTCACTGGTGCCACGTGGTTGGTCAGTATGAGTGACAGGAATGTTCATAAACTTTGAGTAGTCGATGTTATCATCTTGATCCTGCACATTTGAACATGAAGAACCGACTTTTCACCAATCCAGGTTAGCTTCATCGAAAGTCACATGGATAGATTCTTCAACTTTTAAAAGTTTTCTATTAAAAATACGATAAGCCTTGCTATGTAATGAGTACCCAACAAATATCCCATCATCAGATTTTGGCTCAAATTTATTCCGGGATTCTTTGCCATTATTCAGTACGTTGCAAGTACACCCAAAAGTTCTGAAGTGTGCAATTGAGGGCTTTCGTCCTCTCCACATTTCATAGGGTGTTTTCATGGTAAATTTATTTATAAAAGTTCTGTTCTGAACATACCAGGCAGTGGACACAGCTTCAGCCCATAGACTGAGAGAAAGCTTTGCCCCTACTAACAATGATCTGCCAGCCTCGACTAAAGTGCGATTCTTGCGCTCAGCAACTCCATTTTGTTGTGGAGTTCCAGGGTGCGAGAGAAGTCGTACTGAATGCCCTGTTCAGAACAATATGACCTCATTTCTGAAAAATCAAATTCTGTACCATGATCACTCCTGATGCATTTAATGCTTAGTCCTTGTGAGTTGCTTATCCAGTTGAAGAGATCTACAAGATGTTCAAAGGTTTGATCCTTAGATTTCAGGAACAATACCCAAGTGTATCTGGTGAAGTCGTCGATAACCACAAGGGTGTATCTCGCACCAGCTAGTGAAGAAACAGAAATGGGACCACAAAGGTCCATGTGAAGAAGTTGTAAAGGAGCAGTTATTGAATTAACTGATTTGCTCTTAAAGCTATGTTTGGTCTGTTTGCCAAGTTGACATTCTCGACAGAGAGTATCTCTGGAGTATTTGTGTTTAGGCAGACCAGTGACCAGATCAAGCAAAGCTAATTTAGACAAAGTCTTAAAATTTAGATGAGCGCAACGCTTGGGCCATAGCCAACTATCTTCAGGTGATGTTGTAGTGAGGAAGCATACGGGGTCAAAAGAATTATTTCTTAAGACCACAGAGTATATGTCCCCATCTCTTGATCCGGATAACTTAATATCTCCGGATAAGTTATCTCTAACTGTGCAGGTGTTGGACAAAAAGGAAACTGTGAATCCTTTATCACATAAATTACTGACACTCAGCAGATTATGCTTCAAACCTTCAACTAGTGCAACCTTTGTAATTGATACACAGCCGTTGGTTAAAGTGCCATACCCCACAGTTTTACCTTTACTGTTGTCTCCATATGATACGGATGGGCCACGTTTGTCATTGACTTCTATGAGCAGAGACTGATCACCCGTCATATGTCTGGAGCATCCGCTATCGAGTATCCACTTGCTTTGATTGATCTTTGACTTCAAGTGGGATGGCAGTGAATTCCATAGATGCTCCTGCAAGACAACAATTTACACTTATGGCGCCCAAACTTGTTTCGGGCGGTTAGGAGAAGCAATAATAGTGTTAACTTTTCCGGATTTCACGTTGTTAGGAACTTTGACTTTCCAAGTTGACTTAGCCTTTTCCGTATTAGTTGCTTCTTTAACTTGGGTTTTCTTTGGTGATACACTCCAAAGAGATTTGGATTTAGATTTACGAGCCCCGCATGAACAGGAGCAGGAGTGCGTTGGGCAGAGGAGTCCGCAGGAGTATCAGCAGCAGCAGGAGCATCCGGAGCATCAGAGGCATCCGGAGCATTAGAGGCATCCGGAGCAATGGAGGCGTCCGGAGCAATGGACCCGCTTTGACCAGATAAGTCAACCACGGGAATCGCGGCAGCATGGGAAGAGGGTCCAGCCTTAGCAGGGGAAGGACTCCGTGCGGTAGGGACTGGGCCGGAGGGTGTAGGGAACAGTACATCGGGAATGGCGGCCGGCGTAAGAAAGCCTTGGTCCAAGTTCTAGATGATCATGGTCTCCGGGGATTGGGTATTGCGTGTGTAAAACACCCGGAGATCGGTGTCAGGAATGGAGGAGGTGTGGGCTAGGCTGAAACGGAGCCAAAGGTCCGTTAAGGTGTCGGTGGTGAGATGGGCAAGATAATCGCGGGGTTGAGGTAGGGGAGGCAAAGGGGCTTCTGGAGAAGAGGCCGGGACATCAGCAGTGGCGACAGCAACAACGGTATCAACCGCGGTAGCAATAGCGGAGGTGGAGGGAGTGGGGACATCAGCAGCAGAGGGGGCTGAGGAAACAGCTTTAGAAGCACTGCGCTGAGATGGCCCCGCAACCTCGGACGGTTCGGCACGGACGCTGGGCTGGGAGGCCCGAGAATGAGAGGGTGCTGCAACGGACCAAATCCAGGAGGATCGGGGTGCAGAACTAACGTTAGGGGCTTGGCTGTCGAAGGGGTCACCAACAGAACTGCCTTGTTGTTCCGAGGCAGGAAGTATGCGGAGAGCTGCAGATGGTCGGCGGGCGGTCATGTTCCCATCCGGCGTAAGATAACGAAGGTCCGGAGGAAATAGAACAGCATCATATCGAGCGAAATGGTCCGGATTAAGATGCCGGAAGACAATGCTGAGGATGCGCCCGAAGGAATGGTTCTTGGAACCATTTTGCAGCAAACGAAACAAGAACATCCCCCAATCCATCGGAAGACCTTCAAAAACGCCGTACATGGCCAGGAGAAGGTCGTACGGAACGGAGTCGAGGGCTGAGGTGCGAGCCAGTAAGCATCGACTCAAGATGGTCGCCATACATCGATAGCGACCTTGAAAGGATTTCACCTTGTATTCCTTGCCTTTTTGTGTGCAACCCATAGAAGCCGCCATTGGATCGGCATCTGGGCACTGTGGTTCACCAAGAGGTAGGTGGAGAGCAGCGCGGAGAACAGCCGGAGTGATGATGATGGATTCACCGCGAACATATATAAAAGGTTATGGAATCGGTGGTGCAGCGAATCCGTTGGTAATACTCAAGAACGCCGTCGATAAGAAGATCGACGGGATTAGAGATCAGGTTGAGTATACGCGAGGCTTCAAGGAGAGGGCGAAGCTGGAAAAACCAATCCGGAGGATTAGAAACAGCATTCCAATCAGCCAGATGGCCAGGATTAACGCCGGAAAGAGAGATTCTGGGTGCCATTGCAAATTAAATTTGAAGGACAAGATGAAAGGTGAGGTCTTGGCGATGGAAGGAGCAACGAGAGGTTTAGGGATTTGAAATGAGTAATACTCATGCTTCGCAGGAATGATCAGAACATATAAGACCGAGTCCGCAAATGTCAGCGTGTCTAGGAATTGGCGAGTGAAATTGGGACCCGCTTGACAGGCTGATGTCATGAGTCTGGATATCGATGCGCCTCCGAATGAAACGATGACGTGGAGACCGCATGACAAAGTAAGTGTAACAGCTGGTTGCCATCCAAAGAAGTGTGTGTGCATCCCGAGATTTGCATTTAATGAATCATTATGATGCCTCCTCAAAAGCACGCGACATATAGGAAGACTTGGATTGTCGCAATTAAACTGTGTCAGGAGTCCGGAGGAATGAACCGACAATCATTCGGAGTAAATAATAGTCGAGGAAGAGTATCCGGATGGAAAGTAGACCGGGTCCGTAGTAGACAGAGTTCAGCGAGAGAGTGAAATAGATTCCTTTGCAGTCAATAAGTCGAAGAGAAGAGAAGTACCACAACACTTCAAATCCAAGACTTTAGACTAGATTGATCGATACGGTTGCAAAGAGAATCTGAACTTGTAGCTAAACGAAGAAATGAACTGAAAATACAAAAGCTTAACAGGCAAGGATTAGTACGGATTAGGGAAAATAATCAGTGAAAAACGACATAATCCGAACTAATGAGAAACAGAACTTATGCATTGCCAAGCATGTAAGAGACATATACATACGTGAGAATGAGCAATATTACTGAATTAGGGCATATGTCAGATAACCATACACAAGTTCATATAGGTCAACATAGCGAAACCGTCTTGCTGAACAACGTAGCTAAGATTAATTAAAGATCATATGATTTGGCCAATTTAGGATTCATGAGTGAAAAATGTGGAAGCAAACACATGTCAAAAGTAAGCAAGTGATTAGCCGATTAAAATGCATGGTTGAAGAAAGAAAATACATCCAAGCATGCCACTTTTCTGACCCTAAACAGCATGTCCAGTCAAATACGAAAGTAAAAGTTTAGAGGAGGGAGTATCCGAGACATATTAGGGGTTCATTATTGCTCCCCCGTAGATCATTTAATCCTCTCAATGAAGAGCTCCCCCTCAAATAGACAGCCAGGAAAGAGGTCATGAGACATATACTTTCTCCCCCGTAGATTACTGAATAATATATAAAGCATGCTATTGTCAGTATATACTGAATAATATATAAAGCATTTTCTCCCTCGTAGATTGTGCAATCCTCTCGATTGACATTTCCGGTTTGTTGAATTCAAGACTGTTTATCTTATTAGAAAACGATACTTGGTTTCACTGACCTGTGATTGAGTATTCATCCACCAGGCATTCTGAGCTAACCCATTTCATTTCTTTAACTATACATGTTAATAGAGTAATCTAAATGAACATGCTATTGTCATGTGGTGTTTAGTGGAAATTAAGATCATGAAACTAGAAGGAGGTAAATCATATAAACTTTAATCATGTTAGCTTAAACGACTTCAGTCGGGAAATGCAAGCATCCTCCCATAATGAAGTTGCTATTTATATCAGAAGCATGAAGCCGTTAATCAGTAAGTATGATCAGCATTAAAATCAGTATGTATCTTCCACTTTCAATAAAAACACAATGCATGTTCTGATAGTAAGTATCTTGTTGGGAAAATTAAAGGTGAAACTATGCGAAAAAGTCGAGCATACCTAAACGAAAGAGTAGTTCGAGAGAATCTTGCATCAGGTAGGGGCTTTGTAAAAATGTCGGCCGGTTGATCTTCGATAGCAACGTGTTCTAGTGAGATGTGACTTTTAAGAACATGATCATGTATGAAGTGATACCCGGACTTCAATATGCTTCGTCTTAGGATGCATGACAAGATTATTGCTGATAGCAATAGCGCTAGTGTTGTCGCGAGAGAGTGGAATAGATGACATGTTGAAACCGTAGTCGATAAGTTGACTTTGCATCCAGAGTAGCCGTGCGCAAAGAACTCCCAGCAACTATATATTCCGCTTCAGGGATAGAGGTTGATACGGAATTCAGCTTTTCTTGAACCATGAAATTAATCTATTTTCAAGAAACGACATGTACCACTTGTGCTCTTCCTGTCGATGCGACATCCAGGTAAGTCGGCATCGAGTATCCAGGATAAGGTGAAGTTGGACTCCTTTGGGTACCAGAGTCCCAAATTCATCGTTCCCTTGAGATACCTTAATATCCGTTTAACATGAAGCATATGTGACTCCTTGGGATTCGCCTGGTATCGAGCACGGATGCAAGTTGCAAACATAATGTCTGGGCGACTTGCTTGTAAGATACAACAAGGATCCGATCATCCTCTCGTAGTCGGTCACATTTCTTGATATGCCGTCAACATCCGGATCTAACTTGGCATTGACAGGCATGGGAGTTTTGACGGGAGATGAACCTTCAATACCAAACTTCTTAATAAGATCGCGAGTGTACTTAGCTTGGTTAATGAAGATTCCTTCCTTTAATTGTTTAACTTCTATTCCAAGGAAGTAGGACAGTTCTCCCATCATGCTCATCTCAAACTTGCCTGTCATCAACTTAGCAAACTCTTCATAAAGCTTCGGATTCGTTGATCCGAAAATGATATCATCCACGTATATTTGTACGATCAATCAGAGTGTGTCCGTTCTCTTTTCGTAGAAATAGGGTGGTGTCTATCTTCCCTTTTTGGAAGTTGTGAGCAAGTAGGAATTCTGACAATGTGTCGTACCAGGCTCTTGGAGCTTGCTTCAAACCATATAAAGCTTTCCGAAGCTTGTAGACAAGATGTCCTGCCTTAGGTTCAATGAAGCTGGGAGGTTGTTCAACGTACACCTCCTCTTGAAGATCTCCATTCAGGAATGCGCTCTTGACGTCCATTTGATAAACTATGAAGTTTTCATACGAAGCATACGCCAGAAACATTCGGATTGCCTTAAGTCTTGCTACCGGAGCAAAGGTTTCATCATAATCTATTCCTTTTTCTTGACGATATCCTTTGGCTACCAGTCTGGCTTTGTTCCGGATTACTATTCCATCCATATCAAGCTTGTTCCGGAACACCCATTTAACGCCAATGACTTGCTGAGACTTAGGCCTTGGTACTAAGGTCCACACATTATTTCTCTTAAATTGATTCAGCTCTTCTTGCATGGCTTCTATCCAATTCGAATCCTGAAGAGCTTCATCTACCACCTTTGGTTCTATTTGAGATAGAAAACACGAGTGAAGACTCATGTTGGAGGTGGCTGCTCTTGTTCTTACACCAACAGTAGGATCACCAATCACTTGATCTGAGGGATGGTTTCGAGTCCATCTGTAATTCTGTGCATGTGATGGATGATCTTGAACAATTTGAAGCTCTTCCAGATTAGGTGGTTCAGTTGTATCCGCTGGTTGAGCTTCGTCCGGACTAGATGTTTCCGTATTGAGAGGTACAATTGAACTAGATGGTTCTTCAACACAGTTTCTTTCAGTGTTAACTAGTCCGGACAGACTTGAAGGTGCTCCGGAATTTTGGGTATTCGTAGGAGTATATCCGGAGCTAAATGGTAGTCCAGAGTCCGAGTCATCCGTAGCATCATCCATATTATTTCTTAGTGCTTCGCTGATGCCACGTGGTTAGTCAAGATGTGTAACAGGAACATTCATAAACTTCGAATAATCGACGTTACTGTCCATGACCTGCACATTAGAACTAGAAGAACCGACTTTTGACCAATCAAGGTTAGTTTCATCAAAGGTCACATGGATAGATTCTTCAACTTTAAAAAGTTTTCTATTGAAGACCCGATAAGCTTTGCTATGAAGTGAGTACCCGACAAAGATCCCATCATCAGATTTTGGTTCAAATTTATTCCGGGGTTCTTTACCGTTGTTCAGTGTATAGCAAGTACACCCAAAGGCTCTGAAATGTGAAATTGAAGGCTTTCGTCCTCTCCACATCTCATAGGGTGTTTTCATGGTAGATTTATTTATTAGAGTTCTGTTCTGAACATAGCAAGCAATGGACACAGCTTCAGCCCATAGGCCGAGAGGAAGCGTTGCCCCTGGCTAACATAGATCTGCCAGCCTTGACTAAAGTGCGATTCTTGCGCTCGGCTACTCCATTTTGTTGAGGAGTTCGGGCGCAGAGAAGTCATCTTGTATGCCCTGTTCGAGCAATATGATCTCATTTCTGAAAAATCAAATTCTGTACCATGATCACTCCTGATGCACTTTATGCTCGGTCCTTGTGATTTGCTTATCCGATTGAAAAGATCTACAAGATGCTCAAAAGTTTGATCCTTTGATTTCAGGAACATCACCCATGTGTATCTGGTGAAATCATCGATAACCACTAGGGTATATCTCGCACCTGCTAGTGACGAGAACAGATATAGGACCACATAGGTCCATATGAAGAAGTTGTAGAGGAGCGTTATTGAATTAACTAATTTGCTCTTAAAGCTATGTTTGGTCTGTTTGCCCAATTGGCATTCTCGACAGAGAGAGTCTCCTGGAGAACTTGAGTTTAGGTAGACCAGTGACAAGATCAAGTGACGCTAATTTAGACAAAGTCTTAAAGTTTAAATGTGCGCATCGCTTATGCCAACTGTCTTCATCCGTGTTTGTGAGGAAGCATACGGGGTCGAAGAATTATTTCATAAGACCATTGAGTATATGTCCCCATCTCTGATCCGGATAACTTAACATCTCCGGATAAGTTTTCTCTCTATCTGGTGTTTGACAAAAAGGAAACAATAAATCCTTTGTCACATAAATTGCGACACTTAGGCAAATTATGCTTTAAACCTTCGACTGTGCAACTCTAGTGATTGATACACAGCCGTTAGTTAAGGTGCCATACCCGACGTCTTACCTTCTTTGTCGCCATATGAAACAGATGGACCTTGTTTTCATTAACTTCTACAAAGCGGGTCGGATCACCCATCATATGTCCGGAGCATCCCTATCAAGGATCCACTTGCTTTTATTGATCTTTAACTTCAAGTGATCCGGCATGCATTCCAGAGATGCTCCGAAAGACAACAATTTACACTTTTGGTGCCCAAACTTGTTTCGGGCGGTTAGAGAGAGCGAGCATTGTCAACATTTACGGTTTGATTTTGCTAGGACTTTTAGCTCTCCAAGTTGACTTTAGCTTGTTAGTTTCAGCTACCTCTTTTATTTGGGTTTTCTTGGGAGAGATACTCCTTCGAGGTTTAGATTTTGTTTTGCTCGAAGAACCCTTTTTGTTTAACTGATCTTTATTGATATGAAATTGATTACAAAGCCGGTTATCGGATAAACTCCAACATTCATAGTGATAATGACCTATTTCCCTACAGATGGAACAGACACTATAATGTGAAGTACAAACAGGGGATACAGGTCTCTTAGATTTTACGAACTTTCTACTCTGTTCCCTGTGGCCTAATCCATTGCGTTTGGGTGACGCGCTCTTGGCCCTAGATGCATTAGCCTTAGCCTTGTCTTTCTTTTTGGGTGCTACAGTTTTGGCTTTAACTACAGCAGGCTTCCCTTCATCTTTAGTTACGGGTGCTACTGCTTCGGGAGGTGCAGCAACAGCCTCGACTCCACAGTCATAAACTATGGTGCCACCTGAAATGAAACCATCCAACGATTTAGATGTACTAACAGGATATAAGTTGGTTAGTTTAGGAGTGAAATCCGGAGGACACTCAGTAGCTTGAGCTATGGATGTTGATGACTCGGAACCTAGGCCAGGTTTGACTCGAATGTCGTCAGGATCAGTCCTAAAGGTAGAGGCTATTTCCCCGGATTTTAGCCACTTACAATTTATCTCCTTTTCCTGCTCCAGTTCATTTTCGAGTCTTTTTACTATAACTTTTAGGCCTGAGAGATTGGTATTTAATAAATGATTTTCAGCTCTTAGATCGTGATACCAAGCTTCTTTTCCTTTGAAGTCAGTGATATCCTTTTCGAGTCTATTAATGGTAAATTCAAGACGTTTATTCTGACTTTCCATATCTTTGTACATTTGAGTAATTATTAGTCTCTCATTCTTTTCATGATCACATGCAGTAGTAAGAGATTCTAATTTACTCAGGAGCTCGAAGATAGAAGGTACCTCGATCTTTGCCATGAGGCGGACGTTCGGCTTAGTGGTTGGCTCATCATCCGAGGATTCCTCCTCTTCTTCTGAGCCACTCATGTATTTTGTCACGAGCGCCTTCTTCTTGTTCTTGCTGTTGTCTGAGGTGGAGCGCCGAGGAGTTACCCTGTCACTTTTCTTGGCTACTTTTGATTTGGACCTGCATTCCTTGGCCCAGTGACCGATTTTCCCACAGTTGAAGCATTCCTAGGAACTGGACTCCGGTCGCTCCTTCCTTTGGAAAAATGATGATGAGCGTCTTCTGAACCCTTTTCTGCTTTTCCGTAGGAATCGCTCAAAGGATTTGACAAGAAGGGCTATCTCCTCCTCCTCGTCAGAATCAGAATTCTCGGACACGTCCGTATCATCATTCCTCAGTATGTTTAAACATTCCGTAGCTTTGAGAGCTACCCCCTTTTCTTTCCGAGCTATTTTCTCATCCCTGTCAGAGTACTTAAACCTGACTTCGTGAGTCCGCAGCTCTCCATATAGTTCTTCAAGGGGAACATACTGCCAGTTCTTGTCTGATTGCATCTGGAGTTGTTTGGAGTAGTAGCGATCCGGCAAGGAGCGAAAGAACTTGTCATTGATCTGGGATTGAGAATAGTGCTCATTGAAAGTCTTCAGCTCAAGAATGAGCTTGCCGAATCTCCGATAGATGCTTTCGAGTGATTCGCCCGGTTTATGATTAAAACTCTCAAAGTTACGTCTGGAGAGTACGGATCACATTCTGCATCCGGGACTGACTCCCTCATAGAGGATTGTCGGTTTGTCCCACACAGCTTTTCTTGTCGTGCAGCCCTGGACGTCCGTGAAAGCCTCGGAATCCAAAGACGATGTAACATAAGCCGAGCCTTTTCACTAGCGCACTTGCCAGGCTCTTTCATCGTTGGTAAGTTCGAAGATCTGTCTTTTGCCTCCTAACTCCATGTTCTCCGATAGTCATCGAAATTGGAATCTCCTGATGAAGACATGGCCACATAAGATGATCATGGCATACCATAAACATCTTCATGCGAGCTTTCCACTGGGAGAAAAGCTCAGGTGTGAATTTGGGCGGTTTCATCAGAGTAAAGCCAGAACTCCGTGGTTGAGAAGCAGTGGCAGTAGCAGGTTGAGGTGGGTCGACATTTTCACTGCTGTTTCGATTCAGGATGGGCTCCTGTGCACCTCCGGAGTTAAGGCGAGTATTGAATAGCATACTACTTTCTTCGGCCATTTCTGAGATTGAAAGAGTGGGATCTCTACTTAAAACAAATAGAACTTGCTCTGATACCACTTGATGGTCCCTTGGAGCCTAGAGGGGGGTGAATAGGCTCTTATTGAAACTCTTTTCTTTCTCTTAAGACACAAACACTTATCTAGTTAAGTGATAGAATCACTGCGAAAGATAACCAGATAGTGGAAGTATTTTGTTTTATTATCACAAGACAAATACAACAAAATAGAAGCAAGACTCTCTTACACTCTGTTTACAAATGAACTCACACACTAGCCAAATTCTATCTCCAAAAATGAAAACGCTTGTACATACACAGGATTAGTCTATTCTTGACAAATGCACATACGCTCACACACTTCACAAATGTACAAGTATGAATATTTATACAAAACATTCCTAAGAGACAACCTTGGAACTTGTAGTTCCGGAATACGTTCAGCACTAACTATCCCTCGGTAATCTCTCTGCCTTGACTGCCGCGGATTGTGGAGCTCAAGATCTTGGGTTTGAAGAGTATAAATGTCTTTGTGAGTTCCCAAATACAATTAAGGTTGTGTGCACATATCCGGATGATCCACGTGTAAGATTCTTCAGGTTTTCAATAAATTTGTCTTACATCGGGACGCCACGAGCTGATAACTTTAAATGCGGTTGAGTTGAAGCAGTATCTTCTTGGTCCGGTTTAATTTTCCTTACTCCGTAGCTAATGAAGCTCAGAACCTTACTCCGTGTCAGTGATTTCTTACTCCGTATCTATTTGGTACTGGAATCCTTAGTCCGTGTCAGCGCTTCCTTACTCCGCATGTAAGTTCCTTACTCCGTATGTAAATTCCTTACTCCGTATGTAAGTTCCTTACTTCGGGCGAGTCTTGAAAAGTTGGATGACTTATTCCATATCAATGTTTCCTTACTCCGCAATAATTATATATGTATCGTTGCCAATAATTGGCCTCCCAGCAATAATTGACCCGAACGCAATAATTGACCTCCCGAGGTCACGAACTCCAAATTGAGTCAAATTACTGTCAAAACGCTCGAAATAACGAGCACAACATTGTTCAGATATTATCACACTCAAATGACTGCTCAAACGCAAAGTCAACCAATAAACCCCAAAAAGTCAACAATCGGGTCAAACGGGGCCCCGACTCGAAATCGGGCCCAAGTACAGTCAAAATGCTCGCATCGACGGCTACACTACCGTCCAGATAGTTACATTCCCACAGAATGACTCTCTCAAAACTACCCAAATACGAGTCTTTACATTCTCCAGCCGTCTTTTATTCTCGATACTAGTAACATTGTTGGAGTGTTCTGGGAGAGGATTACCGTTTACATTTGGCGTCCCAGTCAATGTAGAAAAGTCTAGCCACTTCGCATCCTTCAATGCCTGAACCTTCCTCTTGAATGTTATACAATTTTCGATATCATGTCCAGCTCCACCTGCATGATATTCACATCTGGCATCTGGCTTGTACCAGGCCGGGGGAGGAGTCTTTATTTCTCCCAAGGGTATAGGGGTTACCATCCTTGCCTCTAAGAGCTTGGGGTATAATTCTGCATAAGTCATTGGAATTGGGTCAAACTCTTGTCGTGGTCGACGAGAAGCCTAATTCGCTCCTGCTTGCTGGGTCTAGGCCCTCGATTGCCCCTGTCCTTGGAATGAGGCTCCTGGTCCTTCCTGAGTTGCTGGCCTTGGTTGCTCTGGGTATGGCGCTCTTGGTTGAAATGAGTTAGGTACCATTGAATATGGAAATGGAACCCCTCTTTGCGACAAGTATGGCATGAATTGGGGAGGTGGTGCAGGTGCAGCGTAGGCGGCCACCGGCGATCCTTGGTAGTACCCTGGTGCTTGGTAGAATGTTGGCTGCATCGCCTGGTTTCATTGATACACGAGGTTGCTCTCACCTTTTTTCTTCTTAGGCTGTAGTTGAGACCTTTTTGATGCCTCTGCCATATCACCCTTTAGTTTTCCTCCTTTAATTCCACTTTCTACACATTCACCGGATGCGACCAAGTCTGCAAAACTACTAGAGACGTTCCCAATTAACTTCTCGTAGTAGACGCCTTTCAGTGTGTTGATAAAAAGAGTAGTGAGTTCTCTTTCTATAAGGGGAGGTTGGACCTCCACAGCAGTCTCTCTCCATCTCCGTGCATAATCCTTGAAGCTTTCGTCGGATCCCTTTTCCAAAGACTGCAGGGTTAGTCGATCCAGCGCCAGTTTGGTGACATGTTTGTATTGTGCCAAGAAGGAGGTAGCCAATTCCTTCCATGTCTTGATGCGGTTTCCATTTAGCTGAAAGTACGAAGGGATGCCCCAGTTAGACTTTCTTGGAAACAATGCATGAGGAGCTTGTCTTCACCAAAGATAAAGCGACCATCTTTTGACAGTACATGGCCAAATGTGTCTTTGGACACCGGATCCCGTTGAACCTCTCGAATTCTGGCATCTTGAATTTTGGCGGCAGCACCACTCGTGGCACTAAGCATAAGTCTTGCGGGCCAGTTATACCATAGCTATCAACGCCCTCTACGGCTTTCAATCTTTCCTCTAGACGTCTCAGAGCGGGAGACTCCATGTTTTCCTAGGGAATTGGGGATCCCACTGCTTCCATTACATTTCCCGGTGCTGGCATAGTGAAGTGAGTTTGATTTGGGGTTGGAGGTTGTGCCATAGCAGGATGGTATGTGGGTGCTTGGCTTGGAGCTAGGTTGGGCGACTGAATGGCCTCCTGTCCTTGTTCTTGATGATGATTGGTAGTTCCCCCTGTCGGAATTATTCCTCTTCTTCAGTCAACTTTGTGAGCATTTCCATTATGGCAGACATTTGCCCTTGTAAGGCTTGTTGTGACTGTTCCAAACCCATGAGTCTATTCTCTGTTTCGTCTGCCATTGGCTGTGGCTGTGGTATTTGATTGTGCCAAGATCTGAGATTGTAAGAGTGCGCAATCCTGGAGAAATTCTGCTACTGACCTGGGTGCAAGGCAATTTTTACTTGATTTTTAATTTTGATATGCATGTATGCATGAATGACTATGCGAAGAGTTAGAGAAGTAAATAACTTTATTTCAAACATTTTCAAACAAACATGCAGAAATGCCATGCAAATGAGAGCTATGGCTATATGATCTTAAGGCACACTTCCAGTCATCTCCTTAGTAGCACGGCGCCTTTTCCTCTGAGGTGGTCGCTTGCCTGCTTCCTCCCTCTGCTTCAATATGGTCTCGACCTGTTTTTCCCTCAACTGCAACCGCCGGAGAGCTCCTTCAAAGATGCTTCCAACCTTTGGATTTGCTTTGCTGAGGTTTTGATTCTCCTAGAGGATAGCCTTCATATCTGAAGTTAGCTGTGGCTTGTGTTGTGCCCTCCAGGATATGTATGCGGGATAAACACCAGGTTTTGGGCTGTTGGGTTGGATCTTGTGTGGGGTGGACCATGCCTGATACATCTATTTTCCTTTTTCTGCGAGCATGGTTCTGTTGTAGGTGAAGTCACAATCTTCCATGCCAAATAGCACAGGGATAATCTGATGATGCCCAACTTGTCTTCCACCCTGTAGTGGTGCATATGCAGTTCCTCCCCAAGGACCTAGGAGTGGGACCCAATTATAGTCCCCGCAGCAATATGTCATGGAGACCACTGGCATCCATGGAGCAGTCCAGGTAATGTCAACTTCTGTGAGGTTCTCTAACTTCCTTTTTCAGCTTTCAAAGTCTTTAGGTAGGTTCCACTTGTTAAGCAGAATATTTAGTAGTGTTGTGGCTGGTACCTGATAAACAGCAGGAAAACGATGAATACTACAGGGGAAATGACCTTGCAACCAGGTACATAGGAGAGGTAGGCACCCCATGAACTGTCCCGAGCCTTTACTCCTCAGATAAGTAAGAGATCGAATGGTTTCAGCCAAGATAGCAGGAGTAGGGTCACATCCTTTAAGCACCTGCTGGACCAAATCTACAATTGCTCCATCGATGTGGGCCGGTATCCTCGGGAAAATGACTAGCCCATATATAGCTAGTGTCAGCAATTTGTGTGCCCCTTCTTCTGTTGCGGTCTGTATCATTTCTTTGATTGTTGCCCATGGAAGATATTCCCGCCCACCATAGTTTGTGGCCGCCGGTGAGTCCCATACTTGCTTTCCCATTATCTCAGCAAAGGCCCTTCGACAAGATCTTCTGGGTTCCGATAGATAAATCGTCATTTTGTTTTCCACGGGGATATCCAATAATCTTCTGTATTCTTCTATCGTGGGAACAAGATCTATGCCGTTGAAGTCAAAGCACCGCCGTCGAGGCTCCCAGAAATATATGGCTGCCCCAAGCATATCCTTATCGGCCAGTAGCTCGGTCACATGGAGCAAATCCCCAAACTGTTCACTACAGGATGTTTTTACTTAGGCGGCGTTGCGAAAATGATGCTACATGACAAAAAATGCTGGTACAAATATGACATGGCGTTTCGAGATACGCCATGTTTTTGACGCCGATAAAACCTTTTTTTGGCGTTTTTTAAGAATGCTGGTATATATAGATATTGTGCTGGCGTTGTTTTAATGACAGTACAAATGAGTTTATGTCAGCGTTTAAAAAAATGCTATGATAGGCTATTCCATAAGGCGGCGCTAATATGTCGACGGAATAGGTGGAACTTCAGGCGGCATTTATAGAATGCCGACACTGCGTGCAACTTGAGGTGACATTTTTTGAACAACGGCACAGGTTTAACTTTAGGCGGCATTTATAGAATGCCGATACAGCTGCAACTTCAGGCGTCATTAGTAGAACGCCGGAACAGGTTTAACTTTAGGCAACATTTATGGAACACCGATACAACTGCAACTTGGGGCCGCATTTTTAGAATGCTGGTACAGGTTCAAGTTCAGATGTCATTTTTTAAATGCCGGTATAGGTATAGCTTCAGCGTAAAAGTGTGAGGCCATTTGGAAACCCAGTGGCATATTTAAATCGCCACTATAGTTAGGTGATATGATGATTAATATACATATCAATTCTAAGATATGACTTTTAATTACTAAAATAGAAAATGAATTGAAGAGCCATATTGCAAATTTGGCACTAATATAAAAACACGTACATATATATTAGAAAAAAGATGATCCATTTGATATTTTACAAAATGTCATTCATTCACCCCATATGTTCAAAATTACAATGTGCATATAACATAGAATACTTAATTTCTAAGTCTAAAACCCAGTCAGCTTGATCAACATAGTAGATTTTGAAGCCTTTTAGTTCATTTCTGGCAATGCATTAGTTGGGAGCTGTAATTCAAAGAACAAAATCTGACATTAGTAAAAAATTCAAAGTATTAATAATGAATAAAATATTTAAACATGCAATCACCATTAAAAAAAGATATGTAATAACCTAAAAAGAAAGAGATATCTAACATTTTCAAGTTCAATTTCAAATTCTGACATTACCAAAAAACATTCATTATTCATACCATCATGTGGTACAAATATTAATAAAGGAGTCCCATAAAAGATAGCAATAGCTGGAAAAAAAAAATAGGCATGGGCACTTAAAACATTCAAAACAAAATTGCTTAACCCATATCTACTTAACTCTGCATGATACATTTCTCAAAATGACCAGCCAAACAGATATTATGCTAATGCAATTGTAAAGGACAGCACCCCTGCTTTCAATACAGGATACAAAGCTCCAACATTCTGTATTTCGGAATCATCTCATCGAAATCATGCAATAATAAAAGAAAAATAACTTTATCTATAATGATTGCAGCCTGCAAGCAATCAGGTTAAGATCTATGATTAATGTAGCCAAATCCAAAGATGTGTCATAGGTGATATAGTACAAAGAAAAAGTAAGGGGCAAAGAAAAACCTTTCTGTTATCATGACACTGAGTCATTTGGAGAATAAAACAATCAATTATCTCTTTCTGGATCTCTGTTCGGATCTCTGTCTGGATGACTTGCACATGATGACTTCTGCTGAAAACCACGGGACACCTCATTTGTTGGAGTTCGACCATCAATATGCTGAAAAATATAAAGACAAATCAAAATAAGTGTGAGTTCTATATAGTATCATTCAAAATAATACTTCAACTTACCATTCCGGGAATGAGTTGTTCGATCATTTTAATTCGTTGTGCCAACTGTTTATTTTCAGCTACATGTTGCAAAATTATTTCCTCCAACTGTTTATCCTTTTCTATTCTCTCAGCTTCATTTTTTAAAATTTGCTCATGTAAAACCTTGATAGCGTTTACATCATTCCTGTGTTGCTCAACCAAATCACAATATATAGAATTTGACGCTGAATGAATACGGGGAGCTGAAGGTGCAAATCCAAGGCCACGAACTCACCCATTTCGGTCTTCTTTAGATATGACTCGACTGTATACATCACCCTCCCCATAGACAATTTTACCACAAACCCCATCAGAGGGGTCAACTTCTTGCTCAACCATGAGTTTTTCCATTTCCTTCTGCAGCCGTAAAAATCAATATATAACAAAGTACATGCACATAATCTTCCAAT